>OZ023255.1:26273279-26299490 GCA_964007305.1 Netelia melanura
GAGAGCAGCAGCATTACCCCATTTTTTTAACATCTCTCTTATAAAGAACCATGTGAGCAAAGGGCTTAGATCATTGTGTGTTCTGTCACCTAGCCGGAATAATATCTCACATCTAATTATTTTTGCGTATACCGCAATGGAGTCAAAAGAGTGTCAAAAGTTGATGCGAATTATGGAGAGAGCGCACGAATCGCTCAAAGACAAGTTTTCTGTCCGCGACATTGCACAATGGCTAAAAAATGGGCACACAAATATTAAACTTTTGAGTAAACTGTTGAAAACAGCCACAACTCTGGGAGAGAAAAATCGTATTTCCGCAACAATCGGAATTCTCAAAACCATAAACGCGAAAATTAAATCTTTGCATAAAGTTGGTGCTGGTGTTTCGCGACGAAGTGACAGAGTTCAGTGGGAAGATTCCGTGACGGCTTTCGCATCAAGCATTCGTACCGGAATAGTCATCAATCTTGGACATAAAGACGTAAAACTTTTTCTCGATGATTCAAAAAGTTTGATTATCAGAAAATTGAAAAACAGTCTGTTAAAGGACAGCAGTGTGAAAGTGAATTGTATTCTTGCGTGTAAATTTTCAATCTCCAAAAATAATGACGTCATTGAAGAGATTATATTTTTCAACACGCGAAACGAGGAAATGTATACAACGATAAATTTTAAGCAGTGGTACGCCGAGTTAGTGCAAAAACTACTTATGAAAGTCGAAGACTTTCAAGAAAAATATTTGGGCTGGTCCATGATAGAAATAATCAATTTGACGGTGAAAATCAACAGACATATACCATTACGCGGAGGATTGTCAACATTCGTCGAACTTCCACGTGATATTCAAAAGAAGAAAGCAGTCGTCAACATCCAAAACGACGACCACTACTGTTTCCTGTGGGCCGTCACCGCGGCTCTTCATCCACGCTCATCTAATGCGACTCGTCCGACTTCATATCCTCACTTCAGCACAGTATTAAAGTATGAGGGTATAGACTTTCCTATGCGATTAAAAGATATTGCGAAATTTGAAAAAATGAACAATTTGACAATCAATGTGTATGGACTTGAGTGTGATGAGGGTAAAAAACATCGTAACGAGGTAATACCCATTTACGTTAGCCATAATAAATCCGATAGATCCACGATTCACTTGCTTGTGCATGAAGCAAATACTGAAGATAGTGATGAGGATCTAGGAATAAAATTTAATACGGTTTATCATTTTGTTTGGATCAAAAATCTTTCGCGTTTGGTAAGCTCACAAATTTCAAGACACGACCATGCCACGTGGCTCTGCGATCGTTGTTTGTCATATTTTAATATGGAAGGTGGACTTGAAAAACACGGTTGTTGATTGCACCGATTTAAACAAGACGAGAATTATTATGCCAAAGGGTGAGGGCTCGATTCTGAAATTGAAGAATTATAAACATAAAATAAATGTTCCATTCGTAATTTACGCCGATCTTGAATGTATCGTGAATCCGATCACACCAAAACACAGTACAAATACAATGGCATATCAGAGACATATCCCACACAGTATTGCATATTATTTCAAATGTAGCTTCGATGATTCTCTATCAAAATTCAAAATTTATCGTAACAAGGATTGTATTGAATGGTTTGTCAGTGAATTAAAAGAAATAGCTGAACCGTTGAGCGCAACCTTGAACTCGATCAAATCGATGAATCTGATGACTCACGATGAAAGAATGGACTTCCTTTTTGCCAAAAATTGCCACATTTTTCAAAAACCATTCACACCCGAAGATATCAAGCATCGCGATCATTGTCATTTTTCGGGTAAATATCGCGGTGCAGAGCACGAAGGGTGTAATTTGAATTTTAAAAACTCGCATACCATTCCAGTAGTTTTTCACAATCTATCAGGCTGCGACTCACACTTTTTAATTAAAGCGCTTGCCAACCAATTTGAGGGTTCGATCAAGCTTTTGCCTATAAACAAGGAAAATTATATTTCATTCACGAAGAGTGTCAAGGGTACCATCATAGATTATCGATTTACAGATTCATTCAGATTCATACCATCCAGTATCGAGAGCTTAGCATCGTATCTTAGTAACAACGAGAAGCTAATCACGAGGAAACATTGTAATTATGTACAAGAATTCGATTTATTGACGAGAAAAGGTGTTTTCCCATATGATTACGTGGACAGTTGGGAAAGACTGGACGAGACTGAATTACCGAGGAAACAAAAATTTTATTCACAATTAAAGGGCGAGGACATATCAGACATCGAGTATTCTCACGCTTGCACAGTGTGGGAAGTTTTCAATGTGAAAACCTTGGGAGAATACTTAGATCTCTATCTAAAAACAGATGTCCTTCTGTTAGCCGACATTTTCGAAAATTTCCGAACGAAATGTAAAATGACATATGACCTTGATCCACTGCACTATTACACCGCTCCTGGGTTGGCTTTAGATGCCGCGCTAAAATGTACGGGTGTGAAGCTCGAGTTCTTTACGGATGTAGATATGCTTATGTTTATAGAAAGAGGCATTCGAGGTGGATTATCGCAGTGCTCGAACCGATATGCAAAAGCTAATAATCGTTATATGGGCGCAGAATTCGATCAGAACAAACCTGAAACATATCTCATGTATTATGATGTAAATAATTTGTATGGTGCAGCAATGAGTCAATATCTTCCTATTGGGTCTTTCGAGTGGGTGGGGGAAGAGGAAGAGTCAATAGATCCGCGCGATATTCCAGATGACAATGCCGTAGGATATATTTTCGAAGTTGATTTAGAGTATCCGCGAGAGTTGCATGAGTTACACAAAGACTTACCCCTGGCACCTCAACTTTATGTACGACCTGGTAGTAAACAAGCAAAATTAATGACAACGCTGTACGCGAAAAACCGATACATATTACACTATAAAAATGTGAAGCAATATATGAATTTGGGGTTAAAACTCGTTAAAGTTTATAGAACTCTTAAATTTCGACAACAACCTTGGCTGAAAAAATACATTGATTTGAATAACAACTTGAGAACAAAATCCACAAATGACTTTCAAAAAAATTTCTACAAACTCATGAATAACGCCGTTTTTGGTAAAACCATGGAAAATGTGAGAAACCATCGCGATGTACGAGTAGTTACTAAATGGGATGGTAGATATGGAGCTCGAGCTCTCATAGCAAAACCAACGTTTCATAGCTGCACCATACTCGACGAGGAGACTGTTATTGTCGAATTGACACGTGCTCAAGTTAAATTTAATAAACCTATATATATTTTTAATATATATAGGTTTCTTTCTATATAGGTTTTTAATATATATAGGTATATATAATAATATATTTTAATAACCTATATATATTTTGTATTCTCGATATAGCGAAAATATACATCTATGACTTTCACTACAATTATATAAAGCAAACTTTTGATGATCGAGCTAAACTAATGTACACCGATACCGACAGTTTACTTTATCACATAGAGACTCCGGATATATATGAAATTATGAAACGCGACATTCACAAGTTCGATACAGCCCAAATTATTCGCCAGACAATGCGTATGGTATGCCGTTAGTTAATAAGAAAGTTCTGGGGCTCATGAAAGATGAAAATAATGGGCAAATTATGCAAGAATTTGTTGGATTAAGAGCCAAAATGTACAGTTTTAGAGTGCAAAACTCAGCCAAAATGCGTGCGAAAGGTGTAAAGAGAGCCACACTGAAAACAATAACATTTAACGATTATAAACGATGTCTCTTTGATCATCAAATTTTAATAAAAAATCAAAATTTAATTCGAAGTAAAAATCACAAAGTCGAAACTGTGAATCAGAAAAAAATAGCTCTCAGTTGGAATGATGATAAACGAATAATATATCCAAATATGACCGATACTCATCCGTGGGGTATACAGTTATAAACATATAGTATTATAGAAGTGTATAGTAAGAACAATGTTTGGAGAATCAATGTAAATAAAACTTATGTGTATATGTATATACATATATATTATACATTTTTTCTAAATACACTCGGCTTATGTACCACTTGAGCGCAATCATTTGTTTAGATTTCCTTAGGTTACCATTTCTAGGATCACATCGCATAAACTATTATAGAAGTGCAATACGATATTGTTTTTTCATGCACAATCGACACGACTACGAAGTTTTGTTTATATGATACATCTCCCACTACAGCAGAGAAAAGAATATTTAAACGCGCTGCAGCATTCAGTTCAATTTCAATTTGAGGCTTCACCCGTATTTGAGAGGTAGTATGTCGCGACCTCATCCCTACTGTTACGCCAACACTTGGCTAAATTGGGCTAGAAATTGGGACAATAAAAATCGAAACAAATTCATACACGTCTTTGATGCGGAGGATTATGAGGGTGCCTGCCCCCATTGTCAACCCGAGGACTGGGAATATGGAAATTCCACCAAATTCTGTGGATCCCCAGAAGCCTGGGCAGCCGATCATACTCGCGGCATTAGAAGTGGTGAGCTTGAGAAATGGATCGCGAAACGAGAGCTTGGATTCGTTACACCACGTCCGTCAACGCAGAATAAAGTCAAAAAAATAATACGACATCCATGGTATTATCCAATCGCTGAAACCATCATCTCGATGACATATCTCAATTGTGATACCACCGTGAAAATATGTCCATGTATGGAGTGGAAGGGGTGGATAAATGTGAAGAAACTGTGTAACTACGAACAAATAGTTCATCGACATAATGTCAAAAGTGAATAAACTTTATATATTTTCACTGTACTAATCATGTTTGAAAATGAATTATAAAGCCATTTTTAAATTCGTTTATTATTTTTATTGATCAAAAAACTTATGATATAAATAAAAAAATTACAAATCAGATTTGTTTATCCAGCTATTGTGCGAACTATCAAAACCTAACCATTTTACAAGTAATTTATTTCCATGTTTCCGAATAACTTTTTCCACAAGGTAAGTATTTGGATATTTGACTGGTGCGAGTTCTTCCTGGTAGAAGCCGCCCTCGATCGGTTGGTCTTGATAATCTCGCAACTTGTACGTTATAGGATCGGTATGTATGACTTTGCTTATGACGAATATTTCCACTGTCCAGTTTGGCGTATAACCTTTCTCGAAAACGTGCTTATACTTGCTTATTCGTACTTTATCACCAATTTTAAATTTTATCTTTCGCGTTCTATTGACTTTTGATTTTCGATAAATATGTAGCAAGATTTTTTTTTCATTTCGAGTAGTAACGACGCGAGGTCTCATTTTTATGGTACGATGTTTAGAATTATTGTAATTGGTGATCAAATTTTTGAGTATATCGATCCACTTGTACGATCCACGTAAGGAAAATTCTTTCCACATTTTATCCTTAAGCGTGCGATTAAAACGTTCGCATATCGATGCTTTCATATTACTGAATGTGGAGTATATGGTGATTCCGTACCGTTGGAGCACAGTCTTAAATTCGCTGTTATAAAATTCTTTACCGCGATCAACGTGCAATTTGTTTGGGGTGCGACCGAGTTTAAGAATCGATGCCATGGCACTCGACACATCTTTACCACTTTTCGTCGTCGTTGGTACGACCCAAGCATACTTTGAAAAAATATCGATAATTGTTAGTACGTATTTGTAACCATTATTGTACCGCCCATACGCCGACATATCAACGAGATCAGCTTGCCACGTCTCGTCCAATCCACGTATATCAACATGGCGCCGTGGATAATTTTTCCGTGCTGGTTTATGGAGTTCATCCGCTATCGTCTGTTTTTCCATGCTCCGACGCAGTTAATCCAAGACGATCGGACAAAATTTGGGAGTTATGTAAAAGTCGATTTTTTTTCGAGAACTTCGATTCGCGTCTTCAGATTTTGTATAGCTTACGCCACATTAAATTCGTGTGACCTCAGCTGCTCGACCAAACGAGTAATAAGCTCGGAATCACGTGCAACGAGTTCTTGTACCGATGCCTCATTTGCTCGCAGTTGTTTCGCGTGTTCTTGAAATTTCGATTCGAGGACTTGAAGCATTGTTTCGGAATCGTCGATACTATTTCGCAAGGCAGATGCAACGCTGTAAATAAACCTAAATTCCTCCTCAATAGCAGTGTGCATCACTCGCACCGATACAGCATCATGTTCCCCAACGGGAGCACCTAAATTACATATTCTTCGATTAACCATGTCGTATTGACCATCTTCAGTGATTTTAAATCCTTCTCCGCGAGGGCCTCGATTGCCATCGGTATCAGCATTCCTACTCTTTCTCAAATGATGACCAAACACATCAACGCTCATTTTGACGGTTGCGAGAAGACTGCGCTCGAATACTCGTTAATCAGCATTAATAAACGATTTCAGCTTCACGTAATTCCTCAATGATGGAAACGATCTCGTTCGCATGACTAAAATTTCCGTCTGATTGGGATGCATGGAGGAGCCTTAACCTATCGACTAATTCGTTGGGATCGTCCCAATAAACGTAATCCAGACTACTGTTTCTTCTAACAATTTTGGATCGCGGCAACCCTTTACCCAATCGTTCCGAGTGCCTCTTTGACACAGGTTTTCTCAACGGAGATGCAATAATTTGTGCAATTATGCTTTTGAATTTCATGCTTTTATCCTCGCGAATTGCGTGATCGCTGATGTAATGTTTTCTGTAAGCGTTCGTCGAGTTAAGGATTTTACCATAATTTTCCATATCATTCGTCGTTATGAGAGATTCATCGGGTGATTTTTTAAATATCAACTACAGTAAACCTTCACTTTGATCATAAGTCTTATCACCGACACGAATAATATGTTGCTCGAACGTAATTGGTGAATTTCCAATCATTAAACGATCTCCCTGTAATTTCCGCACTCCATACGACGTGTCCAATTCTTTCTTATTCTTCGTGGCGAACATTTTCAAGTAATTTTGTGACAAATCAACATTAATATCATCTTCAATACTAATATTCCGTTCCGAGGTATTCCCGTGAGCTGTTTCAAACGTTTGTTCAAATCGATCATCCTCATCATCGGTATATTCATCCTCGTTTTTCTTGGGTGATTCGACATTTGGCTCTTTCTTGATAGCTGATTCCTGTTTTACCGACGATGGTGATGATGACTGATCCACTAGTTTTTGCAGTGGAGCTATCACCGGTCTAAAAACTTCGTCCATTTTTCTCTCCGAGGTCATTTTTCCCAATTTCAACATTCTATGCTTGCGACGGATCGCATTGCTTGCAGTCGCGATTTGACGCAAAATATGTTTCTCCTTGTTTAGCTCCGCTCCGTGCATATTGACGCTTTCAAGGCTACACTGTAACTGGTGATTATGTTGAAAACTATAAATTTATAAAGCAATTGAAGCCCTTCCTGTAACGACCCTTGTTTAATTCTCTATCTTTGTCTATCACCACGAACCCATACTTATCGTTGTTCCAGCACTTTGAGCATAAACTTTTGAATTGCGTGTACGCCATCTCGGTATTTACGTGATCGTCATATACGTGCTTCAAATTCATTTTATCCTGCTTAAGAGGCAGTGTTACTGGCGACGTACGCTTCGAAATTTCGATCAGTAGTCCTGCGAGCACTAAACAATCAATCAGCTTTAAAATTGGCAGGTACACAGAGAATTATGGCAAAATTGGGCTCTTGGTATTTTTTTTATCGAAATATTAAAAAAAAATTTGCAGTTTTGTATTATCACGGGAGTAATCACAGATTTACGCAATTAAAAAACACACATTTCGGGCTTTATTTCATTAGATTTTATGCAAAATTGAATGAATAAAGGCTGATCGAAATTTTCGACAAGAAGATATCGACAATTTGACCGACATACGAAAAAAATAGTGTAGCGAAATTCGAAGAGAAGGCGCTGGCGAAATTTTCTCAAGAAACTCGTATGGTAAGCGGTGAAAGCGGAGACAAATGACGGAAAGCTTTGCTGCTATATATATACTTATATATGTTTAGCCCGTAAGGCCTTGCCTCCTCCGTCACCGACGGATCGCGCGTATATATATATATATATATATATACACATAAAAGCTACGACAGCGCAAGCCAAGGGCGTCGCCAAAGGGGGGCAGGGGGGGGCAGCTGCCCCCCCCCCCCCCCCTACGCGACTCGAAAAAATGTAATCAAAAGCCAAGTTAGTTCTTGTCCGATTTACAATTCCCGCGCAATGCGTTCTGGAACGCATACCTTTACGTGTTCATGTCAAATGAGAATACCATTCGATGTATTTTACGCGCTGTTAAAGTAGTATGTGTGTGTGTAGGTATACTCTAACGAAGCGAGTGACTAAGGGTACGGCCGGAGGTACCAGGAACCGTTACCGCGGTCCGTAAAAAAATGCAAACAAATACGAGTGACCTTTATGCCGGCCGAGCGTTTGTTGCGTTTGATACGAACGCTGCCCGCTTGCGCTCAGACCGTAAATTGTGTTCATCTTACCCACAATTCATATCCTCTATCTAACTATCATCTTGCCCCCCCTGGCCCCATTGGCTGGCGACGCCCTTGGCGCAAGCTACATATTAGGCCAACGTCAGGCGCGTATGGGTGAGACTCGCATGATACTCATTCATTTCCTCCCCGTATGCAATGAAATAAAATGCAAAATGTGCGTATTTTGATTACGCGTTAACTGTCTATTCAAGAGCTATGATAATGTCAATACAACTATCGGAAATATTCATCGTATATTTATTTATATATAAGTGTTACAGGCAACGTACGCTTCGAAATTTGGATCAGTAGTCCAGCAAGCAGTAAACAACCGATTAAAAATTTGAAAATACACAGAGCATGATAGTAAAAGTGTATGTTGGTATTTTTTCCCCAAAATTGTTGCCATAATTCTCTAGGTACTCTCAAAAGCACTCAGTGCCGAAGTAAGTGCAGCTGGGTGTTTTCGAATCGCTGGTGGCCTGCAACTGCAATGGAACTATCAGGAATATTCATCGCATATATATATATATACATGTGTGTGTGTGTGTGTGTGTGTTTTTTTTTTTTTTTTTTTTTTTTTTTTTTTTTCAAAGGGGGAAAAAATACTTTTGCGTATTCTGCAAGCTTTGTTTTGCTTGGATATGTCGGACTCAAACATTTGGCTGGTGACTTGTCAATGCTAATACCGACTAAAACCTTCCCTTTTTCCTCTTGTCTCTGGTCCCTCATGGCAGCCGCCGTTAGGCATTACTTCGTGAGGGGAGAATTTAGCTACTGCTCTTCCTTCCGGTAGCTAAGGAGTGTTTTTCCTTCTCCTTCTCTTCTAATTTGCGTCATTCGCTCTTCTTCTCTCTATGGAACGCAAGTCTGTGAGTACTTGCGTGGCAAACGTGTTGACAGCGTTCCAGGCAGCTTCTGATGACAACATTGCTTCTACGATAGTCTCTGGTTCCAATCTCTTCGTCAGGATCATCTCCACTTCGTCTCGCTGTTGGCTAAAACGTGGACAGTTGAAGAAAACGTGCTCCGCGTCTTCAATGACCCCTAGGCAATATGGGCACTCCGGAGAATCATCGTGTTTAAAGCGGTGAAGATAAGCTCGGAAGCATCCATGTCCTGACAGCATTTGTGTGAGGTAATAATTGACTTGGCCGTGATTTCGGTTCAGCCAAATGTCAATCCGAGGTATAAGACGGTATGTCCATCTGCCTTTCTCTGCGGCATTCCATTGCAGCTGCCATCGGCTTATGCTGTTCTGCCGTTCTTCTATTCTGAGTTCTTCAGCGCTCAGTGTGGATGACTCCTTTCGATGGTACAAGGCCCGTCTCTCCCCAGCTAGGACTCTGAGAGGCAGGGTTCCGGAAATGACGCACACTGCTTCCTCTGATATAGTGCGGAAGGCGCTGGCCACTCTTAGAGCGCTCAGTCGGTAGACTGGTCCCGCCTTTCTCCATGACTCTTGGAGCTTCAATGCGTTGGCCCAAATGGATATTCCATAGGTAAGCACTGATGTAACTACGGATGATAGCAGTAGTCTTCTGCTCTGCTTTGGACCTCCGACGTTTGGCATCAGTCGTGAGAGGCTAGCCCTCACTACTGACGCTTTGGCACTGGCGTGTTCCACCTGCTGCTTGAAATTAAGTCTAGCATCAAGCATCACTCCCAGATATCGGATATACGGCTGTGATGTGATCTCTTGTTCGCCGACTTTCAGCTTGATGGTCTCTATTACTTTTCTGCTGGTAATAAGCACTGCTTCCGTCTTGTGTTTGGCCAGTTGTAAGTTCACTGTGTCCATCTACCGGTTAACCTGTTCCAAGGTGATATCGAGCATAAGGTTAATCTCGTCAAGGTGTTTAGCAACGATCACTACGGCAACATCGTCTGCATACGCTACAAGTTCGACGCCTCTTGGAATTTTTAGTCTCAGGAGCCCATCATACATGATATTCCACAGTAATGGGCCCAGAACAGAGCCCTGTGGTACGCCTCCGGTGATATCATATTTCTTTGGGCCATCCTCCGTGTCGTACTTCAGAACTCTATCTGAGAAATAGCTGTTCACCATCTGGCACAGATACTGTGGCACGTTCTTCTCTCGGAGAGCTTGCATGATGCAGTCTCAGTTGGCAGAATTGAATGCATTTCTGATATCCAAAGTGGCTACCAGGCAATACTTCTTTGTACCACCTTTCCATCTGGTTCCTGCGATTGCCACCTTGGCCGTGTTGACAACCAGGTTGATTGCGTCTAGGGTTGACCGCCCTTTCCGAAAGCCATATTGGTTGTCTGCCAGGAGGTGGTCGACTACTGCTTCAATTCTCTGGTGAATTATGCGTTCAAATATCTTACCCGCTGTATCTAGCATGCAGAGTGGGCGGTAAGACGACGGCTCATCTGGTGGCTTTTTTCCCTTCGGAAGCAGTACCAGTCGTTGCTGTTTCCACTTACGAGGAAAAGTTCCTTCCTTGAGGCAGGTAGTGTAAGCATCCAGGAATAATTGTGGTGCTGCCTTTATTGCTGTTTTCAGGGCAATATTGGGGATTCCGTCCAATCCCGGAGCTTTATTATTCCCTACACGGTTACAGGCTTCCATCAGTTCTTCTTCTGTGACAGGTGGGATGTCTTCCAGTACGTCTTGAGCCACCTGGTAGTTGTATTCCCGTTGCTGTGGAAATAGCGCAGTACCTATTCGTTTTAGGAGTTGTGAGCATGTGGGTGATGGCATTGGCTGAATTTTTAGGTGATTCATGACCACCTTATATGGTCTACTCCACAGATCTTTGTCCACCTCGCTGATAAGTTCCTTCCAGCATTTCCTCTTACTATCTTTGATGGCTTTATTTAGTGATCGACGAGCTTTTTTGTAGTCTGCGACCAGCTCCGCAGAGTCAGGACGTCGATAGCCACGCTGAGATATTCTTCGTTTCCTGTGACACTCTTTACGAAGGATGCTGCTATCGTCGTTCCACCAGTGCACCGAAGGTCTATGTTTTATGCCTCGCTTACGTAGCATGGTGGCGTCACAGGCTTGGGTCACTCTCTCCATCAAATCTGTAGTCTTTTCCTCTACACCTCCACTAGTGATCGGTTCTTTATCTAGTGCTATCACTAGTGTGTCCTCGTCGAAAGATTTGACACTCCACCCAATGGCATTACATTTTTTATGTGGTCTTCTAGGGCTCTGGTCGTGTGAGACTTCCCAGACAATCGCATTGTGGTCACTAGCTGTGTAGATATCCATCACCTCCCAGTTGTTGCAACGTCTGGCAAGTCTGCTGCTGACAAAGGTGAGATCTACAATGGAGCCTGCGTCTCCTTTGCTATATGTTGGCGTGTCACCACTATTAAGTAGGACTACATCTAGTGCAGTAAAGGCCTCTAGGAGTGCCTTACCTCGCGTATTAGTATGCTTGCTGCCCCAGTCCACTGCCCAGGAGTTGAAATCCCCGGCTATGGCCACTGGATAATGCTGCTTGGCGTCTTCGGTCAGTTGGTCCAAGAAGTCCATGAACTCATCAATGGTCAAGCTAGGTGGTGCGTAGCAGCTGTAAAAACGAATGCCGTTGACAGATGCTGCTACATAGCCGGCGCTGCCATTGTTGACGATGCTTTGGAAAGGGTGCTTGCCACAGGACCAGATAACAGCTTTATTGGTGCTGTCAGTTTCCCACGGTGAGCCGCTTAGGTGCCTATGCGGCTCTGTAATAAGCACAAGGTCAGGTTCTAACTCGCGTACTGTTTGCATGAGCAGGTCATGTGCAGCTTCACAATGGTTGAGGTTTAGTTGCAGTATCTTCATGTTGTTCTTTTGTTTGTGACCTTCTGGAGCGCCTCTCTGAATACCGGGCATCTATTAGTGCCAGCATGGTGGGCAGTGTTCTCAGAGCTTTGATTTTCCGCACACAGTGCACATTTGGGCACATTCTTGCAATCAGCAATTTTGTGCCCTTCTTGTCCACACCTGATGCATAGCTTAGACCGGTCTACTGCGCTTCTGTACTCGGAACTACGATGTCCAAAGGTCCAGCATTTGAAGCATTGGATCGGTCTCTTTGTTGCTCGCATTCGGCAGTTGACCCAACCGATTCTGATGTTGCCGTTTCCTTCAAGCAGTTTTCGAGCTACGGCTACCGGTAGTGTCACTGTGGCAGTCTGAGTACCTCTATAGGCCTTACGGATCTTAATTGCCTCTAGGGGTATCTTACCGTCTCCTGTAACTTCTTGAAGGGCGATCTGGATGTCATCCTTCGTCGTTGTGTCATCCACATTGTGTGTGTGTGTGTGTGCGTGTGTGCGTGCGTGCGTGCGTGCGGGCGTGCGTGTGTGTGTGTGTGTGTGTGTGTGTTTTTTTTTTTTTTTTTTTTTATTACGGGGGTGGAAAAATGCAATTACGCACACCGGCGGGATTGCCGGTAGTGTGGGACTCCTCCTTTACGGTCCTACCCACTAAAAACCACCTCCACTCTATCGCCTACCACCCTCGCGGGACCGCCGTCAGGTACTACTTCGCGGGGGCGTATTTGGCCGAATCCCTTTCTTCACTATTGGTCTTTTCTACCCTCCTCTTCTTTCCTTCTCATCTAGCCGAAGTTTTTTCAGGATGCGGGTTGTATAATTTCCAACTGCATTCCACTGCTCCACGGATGACAACATCTGGGCGACTATTGTGTCAGGTGATGGCTCCATCTGTAGCTGTCGACCAATCTCTTCCCTCTCTTCCTCGAATCGGGGGCATTTGAAGAAGACGTGCTCTACGTCCTCTACCACCGATGGGCAGGATGGGCACTCCGAGGTATCGTCCAGTCTGAATCGCAGTTGGTAGGCCCGAAAACATCCGTGTCCGGTCAACAGTTGCGTGAGGTAGTGATCTACCTCTCCATGTTTCCGGTCGATCCACCCCTCAATGTCCGGAATCAATCGGTACGTCCATCTTCCCTTGCTCGACGTATCCCAGTGTTGTTGCCACTGTGTCATGGATCGCTCCCTTTCCTCCATTAACACCGCGCGCCGTTCCGCTTGATTTCCCTGGCGTCCGCGCCAGTACAGTCTTTGCCGTTCTTCTGCCAATATTTCGATTGGTTGCATGCCAGCCACGACACACCCTGCGTCATATGAGACGGTGCGAAACGCACAAGACACTCTCAGTGTGCTCGTTCGGTAGACCGCTGCGATTTTCCGCTTATATGACTCTGTGCTCATAGCGCTAGCCCAGATTGGGGCCGCATAAAGCAGTATCGACGACGTCACGCACGACAAAAGCCTGCGCCGGTTCTGTCGGGGTCCCTCAATATTCGGCATTATGCGCGACAGAGCCCCTGTCACTTTCGCTGCCTTGGCGCTGGCGTATTGGACGTGCTCATCGAAGTGCAGCCTCGCGTCTATTATTACTCCCAGGTATTTCAATGATGGCCGTGATTCGATCTCGCATGCCCCTACCGTGAGAGTGATGGTCTCCCTCCTTTTTCTGCTTGTGACCAAGACAACTTCGGTTTTATGTTCGGCTAGTTGTAGACCTACCGACGACATCCAGCGGCGGATGCTTTCGATAGACTCATTGGCTGTTTGTACTACCTCCTCTATGTGCTTTCCGACAATGACCACAGCGACGTCGTCTGCGAAGCCGATAATCTTTGCTCCTTCCGCTATATGGAGCCTTAGGAGTGCGTCATACATGACGTTCCAGAGAGTCGGGCCAAGAACCGACCCTTGTGGAACGCCCCCTGTAACTTCGTAAGTCCTTACTCCAGCTTCCGTGTTATACATCAGGGTTCTGTCCCTGAAGTAGTCCTTCATGATTCGCAACAAGTAGGCTGGAACTCCCAAGTGTTGGAGTGCTTCTAATATGCAGCCCCACCTTGCGGAGTTGAAGGCATTCTTGACGTCCAAAGTGACGATCGCACAGTACTTCTTACTGCCCCTTCTCCACCTTCTACCCTCGATGGCCTCCTGGGCTGTATTCACAACTAGGTTTATAGCGTCAACCGTCGATCGCGCCTTTCTGAAGCCAAACTGGCTTTCGGAGAGGCCTGTTTCGCCTTCGGTGATTGTTTCCAAGCGTTTGCATATAATACGCTCGAGGATCTTGCCTGCTGTATCCAGTAAGCATATTGGGCGGTATGATGACGGTTCTTCCGTCGGCTCCTTTCCCTTCGGCAATAGCACGAGACGCTGTTTCTTCCACCGTTGCGGAAAAATCCCTTCAAGCAGGCATGCGTTGTACACCTGCAGGAAGATGTCCGGGCGCGCCCTGATCGCCGACTTCAGGGCAACGTTCGGGATACCATCTAGGCCGGGAGCCTTAGCCTCACCTACTTTTTTGCAGGCTGCAAGCAGTTCCTCCCTCGTAATCGGCGGGACATCCTCGGCAGATACTTGCTGTCCTACGTCGTGCGTCGTTTCGCGCTGCTGTGGGAACAGCGTCGAGACTATCATATACAGCGCCTCCGGTCTGGTCGGCGTAATCGTAACTGGGCTTTTTAATTTGGTCATAACGATCTTATATGGCCTACCCCAGGGGTCATTGTCTACTTTAAGGCATAACCCCGCCCAACTCCTCCGCTTGCTAGCTTTAATGGCCCCCTTGAACTCTGTACGAGCTTGCTTGTAGCGCTGCTGGAGTAGACGATACTCGGGGCGCCCCCTTGCTCTCTGGTACAGCCTTCTGGAGCGATGGCATCGTCTCCGAAGTTCAGCAATGCCTTCGTTCCACCAGTAAACTGGTGGCCGTCGGCTGCTAGCTGAGGTCCTCGGCATTGCTACATCCGCGGCTTCAGTGATCAGTGACATCATCTGCCGAGCTTTGTCCTCTGGAGATCCAGTGATCTCCACATTCTGCTCCGTGATGGTATCAAACGCCCTCTCGTCAAACGCTTTCGCTTTCCATCTCGGGCTAACTTCTGTACTAATCCTTCTGCTGATGCTACGGGGTATCCTTACTGAGCATAGGATCTCCTGGTGGTCGCTGTGGGTATACATATCGCTGACTTCCCAATTTATGCCTTGTGTGAAGAGGCCTTCGCTCACGAACGTCAGATCAACGATCGATCTTGTGCCACTCCTGGTAAACGTCGGTTTTGATCCGTTGTTGATCAGGACTATATCAAGTTGGGCAAAGGACTGCAGTAGGATTTCCCCCCTAAGGTTTGTCTCCCTGCTGCCCCATTCATTGGCCCACGCATTAAAGTCTCCCGCGATAACCAGAGGGCTTCTAGTCCGCGCGTCGGCGACCAGCTGGTCTAGGAGTCTCTCGAATTCTTCAATCGGTGCGTTCGGTGGGGCATAACAACTATAGATGTATATGCCGTCCACCTTCGCCCAGACGAATCCTGTTCTCGGTACCTTTTGCACTTCCTGTATTTTGGACTTGCCCCATGCCCAGATGGCAGCCCGTCCCGAGGTGTCCGATACCCACCTCGCACCCTCGATGTTTTTATGCTGTTCACACAAAATTGCGACATCGATATTCCGTTCGATTGTACTCTGCCAGAGGAGGTCTTGCGCCGCTTCGCAGTGGTTGAGGTTGAGATGGAGTATTCTCATCTTCGTTTCTTCGATGCCTCCTGGAGAGCTTTCCGAAGAGCCGGACACTTACCTCTGCCCGAGGGGTGGTCGGTGTTCCCGTTACCACTGCAGAGGACACAACATGGGTCTTTAGAGCACTCTTTAGCAAGGTGCCCCTCCTCCCCGCATTTGAGACACTGCTTCGACCTGTCGGCGCCTTTGCAGTTCCTCGCTAAGTGCCCGAAGTCCCAGCACCTAAAGCACCGCGAGACGGACTTCTTTTCCCGGATGCGGCACACCACCCAACCGACTCTCACCTTACTCACCTCTATGGCTTTCCGGGCTGATTCTGCCGGGAGGCTAACTAGCGCTGTCTGGGTGCCGCCATAGGCTTGACGAACGGACCTGACTGCAGTCGCCGTCAAACTGCTCAATTCCAGCCGCTTTGCCAGGGCTTCCGCGACCTCTTCCTTCGTAGTGAGTTCATCCAGGTCCTTGATCTCGATCTGGATCTCATGCGCCAGTGATCTAACCTCCACTGAAGATCCGAGGACGCCTTCCACTGACTCTTTCAACTGCGGAGTTGTCCGGAGTGCCGCTCGGTCGAGCTCCAGCAGTAACTCCCCGGCTGCAGTCTTCCGAATTTTTGTGACACTTGCCCCCAGCTCCTTCATGGCTGGATCTCCTTTCAATTGCCGCAGGATGTCCGCATACGATTCCTCTCCTGTCGTCTTGATGACTATGGCGTCGGGCTTTGTCGGTCGGGGTCGTGGCTTCTTTTGTGTGCCCTGTCCCACGGTCTGCCACCCTGTTGGGTCCCTGGATCCTGTCTGCTGCACTACCGCTGACGCATAGGTCCCACCAGCCCTAGGCAAGTCGCGGCTGCGTTGCTCTGCTCTGGGTCCCTTCTTCCTTCTTGCTTCTGCCGTGCTCTCCCGCCTGGGGGGTGACGTGCTTCTCTTTACGCTCGATCCCTCAGTCGGGCCTCCTCCTTTCCTTGGCTTCACGACTCTGTCCTTCACGGTTGGAGACGGGGTCATCTTCTTCCTTTTATTGGTTGACTTCCCAGATAGGCCCGGGGAAGTCTGCGTCTCTTTAACTTCCGCCGTCGGCTTGTCCGCAGGGGCTGTCTTGTCGATGTCCGGGCGGCTCGCTATGTCGTAGCTCGTTTTTATCGATGCGACCAGCCTCCTAATCTCCATATGGACATTTGATTTGCCCTTTATGAACGCAGCCAGTTCCTCAACCTTGCTGCCGAGCCTCTCGAATGCAGTTTCGCTCCTGCTCTAGCGATTCTTACGCTCCTGTTCTTTCTCCTGACTTGTCGCTTTTAACGCTGCGGGAGCCAAGTGGGCCACTCCCGTAGTTCTTGAATTTTCCTTGCAGTAGTTGGCTGACGACGTCGTGGGGCCCGCGTTCGCACTCCCATCGGACGCCGGTACTAGGGATCCGTACCCCTGCACCGTAAACGGTAATTCCTTTACTGGACTTCCCATGTAGATTTGTTGTCGGGGTTTCTTCCCCGTGTCTGTTTGGTCCACGGGAGGTATTTTAATTGCCTCCTACCCTGTATATCTACAGGGCCTTCCCCTATCCGCCACCTGGGGACGCGCCGCATAGGGGTTTCAGGCTCCCCCTGCGGCGGTGTGTGTGTGTGTGTGTGTGTGTGTGTGTGCGTGTGCGTGTGCGTGTGCGTGTGCGTGTGCGTGTGCGTGTGCGTGCGTGTGTGTGTGTGTGTGTGTGTGTGTACAATGAATATTCACGATAGTTGCATTGACGTTGCCATAACATAGACAGCTAGCGCGCGATGCGGCTATGGGTACGCATGTACGAATATATGCCGATTCCAACGGCCGCTCGTCGAGAGACGCGAAGCTACAATTCAAACAAACCTTACGCCCGCTATGAGAAACCGATCGAGCTGAAATTTTGACCCTGCATAGACAAAGGTGCCAGAGAGTGAACCTTGGTATTTGTTCCTATAATTTAGAACTAGAAAACCCATTTTTCCCGGCTACCGTTCCGGGCTACTGTTGAGAACAAACATGTATTTTATATATAAATGACTAAATAATCAATAAATGAATATATATATGTTGAAACGGGTATTACCCCTTTTCATAAAAATATGGGTTTGGTTCTCGAGAAGGAAATAAAATAAAATTGGAACCTTAGGTAAAATCAGTTTATTCTTCGCTTCTTCGTTACAACTTTCAGAGTAGTGGATAATGTTGATTTCTAGTCTTATCGAGTGATTGATGCGTGAGTCTTCGTTAGTACCTCATTTATTATTCTCGACAGTATTGGAATACAGGCGCTACGTGTCACGCTCGATTTGTTGTGAATTTCATGCGTGTCTGATCCCGTGCACAACCAATATGGCGCCGCCCGTGCCGTTTCACAGTCGCGATTCGTGTATTTTTATTTAAGTGGGGTATTATTCGTGTTTCTTGCACGGGGATTATTGGTTTTGTGCGCGTTAGGTTCGCCGAGGGAACAGCGGATTCAGGTGAGCGCTCCAATTTTAGTTTTTTAGTTTTGAGGACCGATAATTTACTCGTTTTATTTCAGCTCTAATAAATGGTGGAATTTAGTACGATGACTTCGCCTTACGTTGGATATACGTGGTCGCGGAATAGCGTGTGAGGATGATTCCAGGCTTCGGATGTCTCTGCTTCGTTATTGGTAAGTGGCGTATTTTATTTTTTTTTTTATATAAAGTCGGACTTAGAACCGATGGACCGCAGGCTCTCGTTGTTCTCTAACTCCTTACTGTTAATTTACTCCGTACTGTTACCTCGTAGACTACGTGATCTCAGTGTCGATCTTACTGGTAGTATAGTCGAGATTCCCGTTTTGTTGCCGAGGCAGCAAAGTTGGGCGTCAACTATACACGGTCAGATTTAGAAAGCGATACTGTAGTTTCGAGGATAGCTTGTTGATGTATTTGTCCAGTATTTATATTATTGTTCGTCACATTTTGTTAACGCGAATTGTAGCCCTCTTGGGGGATTTATTGCTACTAATGTTGTTACTTTTCTGTTTCAGGTGTGTGCGTCTCAATGTATATATGTATACAGCGTGAATCGCATAAAGTTACGCATAGCGAAATCTGAGGTAGATGAGGCCATTACGAACAAAAGTTGCAAATAAACATTAGGGATATTGTTAATAATTTAGGAGATATAAATATTTAAAGTTGGTCCAATCAGAGCGTGCCGAGAAGCGTTGAAGCCGCCCACCCCCATCTAGCCGTAGATATAGCATAGATTAGGGCGTTACATTTAGATTTGTCACATTCAGAGCAGTCAATTTTATTGATTGTATTTTTCCGCAGTCATTTTTTTTTCTCGGGCATTGGCTGCTATGAACTTAGGCGGGGGGTGGGTGACTTCAACGCTTGTCGGCACGTTGGGCAAAATTCACAGCAGCCAACTCCCGAGGAAAAAAAATGACTGCGGAAAAATACAAGCAATCTAATTGACTGCTCTAAATTTTGCAAACCCAAATGTAACGCCCTAATCTATGCTATATCTACGGCTAGATGGGGGTGGGCGGCTTCAACGCTTCTCGGCGCGCTCTGATTGGACCAACTTTAAATATTTATATCTCGTACATTATTAACAATATCCCTAATGTTTATTTGCAACTTTTGTTTGTAATGGCCTCATTTACCTCTGAATTCGCTGTGCGACACTTTATGCGATTCACGCTGTATACACAATGAATATACCTGATAGTTGCATTTACGTTGCCATAGCGGTTGAATAGTTTGCTAGCGCGCATTTTTCCACCCAATGCAATCAAATAAAATGCAAAACGTGCGTATTTCTATTGCGCGTTAGTTGTCTATTCAGCCACTATGATAAAGTCGATGCAACTATCGGAAATATTCATCTTATATATAAATATATATAATATTTTGTTTGGTCACTGTTACATGTGACGTGTGCTTTGAAGTTTCAATTAGTACTCCAGCAAACACTGAACAACCGATGAAATTGACAGATACACAAAAAATTATAGCACACAGTGACTCTTGGTATAAATTTTTCATAATTTTGGAAATGGTATTGCAGGTGCCGAACGATTCAAAAACATCGTTCGTATCTTTTCCCGCCCTGGGGGGATTTGAGGGTATTTAGAGAATTATGGCAAAAATTTTGAAAACAAATATCAAGACCCTCTTTTTGCCATAATATTCTGTCTACCTGCAAATTTTTATCCTCGTCGGTTGTCTATTGCACGTATGTTTACTGATCGAAATTGCGAAGCGCACGTCACATATAACATTGACTCGTACTTGTGCGTGGTGTAAAAAAGCTCTACGTTTCAAAGATTTTTATCACGACTATCTTTATTGTAATATGATTATGAAAGTTCCTGACCCTATTGTACTTCAAAAGCAGTACGCGCCGATGCGAATGTCTCCACAAAAATACGATAGCAATCCAGTCACTTTTCGAAGCACGAAATTATTCTGTAATAGCAAAAGCATTTCATACTTTTATGTCGATATTGGCGGAAAATTGAAGAGTGATTTCCACCAGTTATTCTCGACCAATTGCAATAAACATACGCCATTTGTTGTTGTATTCGACATCATCATTATGAATATGTATTAGTCGAAGAATGCAACATTTTATCCCTTGGAACCTTTCGTTTTATCTTGGCCCGTTCACGAATGAACACGGTTTTTAGTGTGCGTTCACCCCTAAATGACGCTCCACCAAAATTTAAAAAATTGTATCGACTCGTTCCACTAATTATACTTGCATTGCAATCCATTTTTACGAGGTTGCGTCGATAACGCACGGTAAGAACACGGTTGGAACAAACTTATATGAACGTGATTTTAGCCCGGAATGTGCAAAGTGCTAGCCGATCGTGCGATGCACTTGACTAAAATACCGAAGAACAGTTTGAACCCCTTCATTATGAGATATCGGAAAAACAAAAAAATACGTATCCGCTAATTTTCCATCATCTATGTGTATACAAATTTACATCCCAATATGTTGCAAATTCTCGAAGATACGCATGAAAAATGTTCATTTTTGCAATAAACAATATGAAATTTGTTGATCTGCATCATTCTCATTTCCAGTATATATAGTACGGAAAAAAATAAATTTTGTTGCAGTTTGTAACTTATTTACATCTTGGACTGTTCAATAGTTATCGATAAAGAAGGATAATAAACCCTATTTTCGAGGGTGCATTTCACGCCTTCAAAATCAATCTTGGCACGATACGCGTCGCCTATTGTTATTCATTCTACCAACATGCCAAATTTTATGCAATTCATCTCAGGTTGACCTCCAAGACAGTTTCCTTGTAAGTACATGTACACCAATTATTTTGTAGTTTCTTTGCCGTTTGCAAGCGTTTTCCACTTTTCACTACAAGGAGGTGATCGATTTTCAAAAACTATTTTTTGGTGTTTTTTTTTGTAATTTTGTTCTGATTTATAAAACAAGGTAACATTCTCATAATCAAAATAATAAGTTAATGTGAAAAAAAATCTTTTTTTTCTGACATGTTACTTTGCTTTATAAAATAGAAAAATGAATAACGAAAAACATACAAAAAAATATAGTTTTCGAAAGTCGTTCACCTCCACGCGTACATTATTATTTTGTCGGTAGCGAAACAAAACCCATTGATGAAAACTTTTTGTAGTATATTGAAAGGTTGAAAGTTTCTAATATTGTTTTTCCATCGTATCTCTGACTAATAAAAAAATTATTAGATAAATAGTACGAAATAATTTTTTATTATGTTATAAATAATCTTATCCCAAATTATAGTGTTTTTGTTACAACTTCAACATACATATTTTTTTTTAAAGTTATGCAATTCTTGATTAAAGAGTCAAAAGAATTTACAGTATTTTTATCACAACAAATTTTGTAAAAACATACTACACATCATATTTTATCTCGTTAGAAACTAACGATAGGCAATATTTTTTAAATTTCTAATAAGTGAGTGAGCTCGCTACATTGCTCGCTTTATTGCATGTGAATAAAAAATATTATCATGTTCTTTTTTATGTTATATTAGGCTTTGTTGTTTGCATAATATAATTACTTTATTTATTATATTTAAAGATATTTTTTTTCGATAATATATTTATTTGATTTTATTACATGTAAAAGTATTTGTCGTATGTATTGTATGGCAATTTTTTGTTTTACTATGTTCTTCTCTAGCTGTGAGAAGTACATACATACTTCTCAGAACGACGAGTTGCTGAAAACAAAATCCGGTGAAACAGTCGAGGATTGCGGGCGATGACGCTCGCGATCGTCGATTGTTTCACCGCCGCACCCCATCGTTATCGGCGGATTTGACGCGAGATCAGTCGCTCACTGAAACTGGCACGGGAAAAACGAATCCCGCGTCATTTCACATAGATTTTTTTACAATTATTATCTACTGTATCGTACATACAGTGTGTAGATTTTCAGTGCGCGAATTAGAATTTAGTGAGTGAATGTTAAAAGTGAAGTGTTGCGATGGGTAATCGTCATAATAAACGGCGTAAACATTCGCTGCGACGAGTTTTTTATGCTCGGTAAGTACATTTGGCTCACGCTGTAAAATTACAATTTATTATTTGCATTTCGTAGCCGAGTTAGCCGTAGTGACCGCGTAGTATCTGTTGCTAGCATGGGGGGGGGGGGCGGAAGGACGGTGAGCCCGCCACTGCACGTGCTCCGCGTGGGAAGCTCCGACGCTTCTCGGCGCGCTTTTATTAGACCAACGTGGGGTTCAACATATGACATCGTCAAAAAATACCGTTTAAACAATTTTTGTTTCTGTACGTACATATCTTTCTCCATATGTGGTTCAAATTTCATAAAATTCTGACCAGTGGAAGTATAATAAATTATGTTTTGAAGTTAGCGCTTGAAACCATTTCAAGCGATTTGACAGAAATTCGCAAACTGCCTAGGGGGATAAGCACATGAAATCTGCCGCCGCACATAATAAATCTAGATTGACACCATAGATTGGCATCTACATAACTAAAAAGTCCTATAAATATCAAACTTTAAATTGCCTTTTTCTAGGAGTTATGGAGGGGGAAAGCAAATTAAAAAAATCATTTTTCTTGAAAACGGCTTGACCGATTTTGATGAATAAAAAATATGTTACACTCGTCAATAAAACCATGAAGAAAAAACAAATTTTTATTCTGAAAAAAAATAAGGGTAGAACATTTTTTTTTAATTCTTCAAAAAATTTTGTTTAGGTTATGTTTCAAAGTTACATTTCCAATTTTGTTTCCAAAGAAAACCTTAAAATGTCTACTTTAGCATATATTTTTTTCAAATTTTTCGTAGCGGTAGTTCATCGCGAAAAATGATGATAATCATGTAAGCGGCGCGGCATCACGCTTTCGCTCTAGCCGCGCACGTATACTAGCCTGATTTTTATGCTAGATTTCTGAATTTCGACTGGTTTAAATTGATAAATGTCTGGCAAAAAGAAGGGAATTATATATGTATATTGGCCGTATTCCGATATGTATACTGTCAGTACTGAATATCTACAGTCGGTGACGAAATTGAGTAGACACCCTCTAGTATGCGTACGCGGTTAGAGCGAGAGCGTGATGCCGCGCCGCTTGCATGATTTTCATCATTTTTCGCGATGAACTACCGCTACGAAAAATTTGAAAAAAATATATGTTAAAGTAGACATTTTAAGGTTTTCTTTGGAAACAAAATTGGAAATGTAACTTTGAAACATAACCTAAACAAAATTTTTTTCATAATTAAAAAATGTTGTAAATCGCGCTCTGTTAGCGCTATCCTTCTTTTGTATATAGCGTTATGCGATACGGGCCCAAACATGTCGCCACAATGATTTCTTTGTCTATCTTCGTGACCGACCAAGGCGACAAAGCGTCAGTTCTGCCTAAGCCACTGATCGAGCGTGTCACTTCATTTTTGTTCTCAATTATAATAAAGACATTATCCTAACCTGTGGTGTTTTCAATTCACTATTTATTACTACCTCGCCTCTGCACAAAAAATTAATTTTCTTAATGGTTTTATTGACGAGTATAACATGTTTTTTATTCATCAAAATCGGCCAAGCCGTTTTCGATAAAAATAATTTTGTTTATTTTGCTTTCCCCCTCCATAACTCCTACAAAAACACAAGGTTGATATTTACAGGAATTTTAGTTATGTAGATGTCAATCTATGGTGTCAATCTAGATTTATTATGTGCGGGGGCAGATTTCATGTGCTTATCCCCCTAGGCCCTTTTCCGAACTTACTGCTCTTCTACAGAAAAAATATGTATTCACATATAAATATATATGTGTGCATATTTGTGCACATATATTTCAACATAATTTATAATAAATAAATAAATACCCATTTACACTGCATAAACAATTTATTAATTATAACTAAAAAATACATTATTGAATATTGAACATTTTTCGACGTTTTTTTTAGTTTTGTTCAGAAAGATTTTATTGATAAGTAATTCTATATAGGGTTTTAGAGGATATTCTTAGATTTAGAGAATCATTCTTAGAAAAATTTTGGGACCAATTGAAAGCCGAACAACATTGGTTCGAAAAATACCTATTTTCACTGTATCTTTTCTCAGAAACCGTACGTCCGATTTTGACAGTTTGTGTTGTGTGTATATATCAAAGTATTATAAACATTGTGTCGAGCCATTTTTTCGATATTTTGTTTCAGAATTAACATCGTTTTGAACTTTTGCTAAAATTTTAGACCACATTTTTTTACCCATTTTCTCGGTTCTGAATCGTTTTTTCAACAAAATGGCTCGACACATCCTTCGTTTGGATGTACTTATTACGTCAAAAAAAAATATGCCGATACGATGAGTAGATTTCGACAAAAGGTACATTGCAACTGACAAAACATAACTTTTCAAGAAACACGATTTTCGGAAAAAGTCTCTATTTGTAATGAATTCCAAGGTATTCGTGGCATCGATCGATAAATCATTTTCATATATGAGGCATTTCGCATGAAGTCATCCAGCCTAAAACATAAAAGGTTTTTAATCGTCTTGAAAATGTTATGGTCGATAGTCCTATTGATAGTGAAGCTTGAGCAAAATTTTTAAGGCTCTAGCTCAAATAGTTGCCTAGCAATAGGGGCTCAAATTTGTACCATATTGGCCGTCGTGGCAACATTCCCAGGTTTGTATCTTCCAGAGAAATATAGCGATTTTAAAAAGTCAGGAGTGATTTTTAAAGCATTTTCTGCGTACTTTAAGAATATATTTTTTATTTTTAATAAAATTAATAAGTTCATAACAATTTTTTAAGGTTAATGTTAAAAATGACTTTTTCTCAAAGATCGACATCTTCGATTTTTATAAAAAAAATTTATAAAATAGTAGGGTTCTTTCTGAACAAAAAAGTATATAATGTCCAAGATGGGCCGGACCTTAGTTTCGGAGATACAGTAGGATTTACCAGCGAGCGGTCGCTTCACGTAGTGTCGCGCGGCGATCCTCCAGGCTACGTTCGGGCTTGAGTTCGAATGTAGCCGAGAAATATTACAATTAAAAAAATTCAGGACTGATTTTTAAAGCATTTTCTGCGCACTTTAAGAATATATTTTTTATTTTCAATAAAATTAATAAGTTCATAACAATTTTTTAAGGTTAATGTTAAAAATGACTTTTTCTCAAAGATCGACATCTTCGATTTTTATAAAAAAAATTTATAAAATAGTAGGGTTCTTTCTGAACAAAAAAGTATATAATGTCCAAGATGGGCCGGACCTTAGTTTCGGAGATACAGTAGGATTTACCAGCGAGCGGTCGCTTCACGTAGTGTCGCGCGGCGATCCTCCAGGCTACGTTCGGGCTTGAGTTCGAATGTAGCCGAGAAATATTACAATTAAAAAAATTCAGGACTGATTTTTAAAGCATTTTCTGCGCACTTTAAGAATATATTTTTTATTTTCAATAAAATTAATAAGTTCATAACAATTTTTTAATGTTAATGTTAAAAATGACTTTTTCTCAAAGATCGACATCTTCGATTTTTATAAAAAAAATTTATAAAATAGTAGGGTTCTTTCTGAACAAAAAAGTATATAATGTCCAAGATGGGCCGGACCTTAGTTTCGGAGATACAGTAGGATTTACCAGCGAGCGGGCGCTTCGCGTAGTGTCGCGCGGCGACCCTCCAGGCTACGTTCGGGCTTGAGCTCTACGTG
>OZ023255.1:26299690-26336529 GCA_964007305.1 Netelia melanura
AGACGGCGCGTGGACGGATTGGGTCTTAGGAGACGGCGCGTGGGCCGATCGGGGCTCAGGAGACGGCGCATGCACCGATCGGGGCTTACAAGACGACGCGCGGACCGATCGAGGCGCGGAGACGGCGCGTGGACCGATCGGGACTTACGAAACGAGGCGCGGACCGATCGGGGCTTAGGTGACGGCGCGCAGAGCGATCGGGGCTCAGGAGACTACGCGTGGACCGATCGGGGCTTAGGAGATGGCGCGTGGACCGATCGGGGCTCAGAAGACGGCGCGTGGACCGATCGGGTCTTAGGAGACGACGCGTGGACCGATCGAGGCTAAGGAGGCGTCGCGGGGAACGATCGGGGCTCAGGAGAGGACGCGTGGGCCGATCGGGGCTCAGGAGACGGCGGGAGGATCGTTCGGCGTTAAGGAGACGACGCGTGATCGATCGGGGCTCAGGTGGCAGCGCGTAGACTGATCGGGGCTCAGGAGACAACGCGTGGACCGATCGGGGCACAGGAGACGGCCCGTGGACCGATCGGGGTTCAGGAGACGGCGCGTGGACCGATCGGGGCTTAGGAGACGACGCGTGGACCGATCGGGGCTTAGGAGATGGCGCGTGGACCGTTCGGGGCTCGGAGACGGCGCGTGGACCGATCGGGGCTCAGGAAACGGCGCGTGGACCGATCGGGGCTCAGGAGACGGCGCGTGGACCGATCACGGCTCGTAAACGGCGCGTGTTCGGATCGGGGCTTAGGAGACGACGCGTGGACCGATCGGGGCTCAGGAGACGGCGCGTGGACCGATCGGGGCGTAGATCCGACGCGCGCCCGACTCGGCACGAAGTTCTGTTCTGGAGCATTGATCGTGATTGTAGAGAGGGAAAAAAAAAAAAAAAAAAAAAATTCAACTTTCTTTTGCGTCGTCTCCAGTGTTGGTCGGTCGCGTAGACCGATCGGGGCTCGGCGACGGCGCGTGGACCGATCGGGGCTCGGAGACGGCGCGTGGACCGATCGGGGCTTAGGAGACGACGCGTAGACCGATCGGGGCTCGAAGACGGCGCGTGGACCGATCGGGGCGTAGATGCGACGCGCGCCCCGCCTCGGCACGAAGTTCTGCTCTAGAGCATTGAACTTGATTGTAGAGAGGGAAAAAAAAAAAAAAAAATTCAACTTTTTTTTGCGTCGTCTCTAGTGTTGGTCGGGCGCGTGGACCGATCGGGGCTCGGAGACGGCGCGTAGACCGATCGGGGCTCGAAGACGGCGCGTGGACCGATCGGGGCGTAGATCCGACGCGCGCTCCGACTCGGCACGAAGTTCTGCTCTAGAGCATTGAACTTGATTGTAGAGAGGGAAAAAAAAAAAAAAAAAAAAATTCAACTTTTTTTTGCGTCGTCTCTAGTGTTGGTCGGGCGAGTAGACCGATCGGGGCTCGGAGACGGCGCGTAGACCGATCGGGGCTCGAAGACGGCGCGTGGACCGATCGGGGCGTAGATCCGACGCGCGCCCCGACTCGGCACGAAGTTCTGCTCTGGAGCATTGAACGTGATTGTAGAGAGGGAAAAAAAAAAAAAAAAAAAAATTCAACTTTTTTTTGCAGCGTCGTCTCCATTGTTGGTCGGGCGCGTAGACCGATCGGGGCTCGGAGACGGCGCGTGGACCGTTCGGGGCTCGGAGACGGCGCGTGGACCGATCGGGGCGTAGATCCGACGCGCGCCTCGACTCGGCACGAAGTTCTGCTCTAGAGCACTGAACTTGATTGTAGAGAGGGAAAAAAAAAAAAAAAAAATTCAACTTTTTTTTGCGTCGTCTCTAGTGTTGGTCGGGCGCGTAGACCGATCGGGGCTCGGAGACGGCGCGTAGACCGATCGGGGTTCAAAGACGGCGCGTGGACCGATCGGCGCGTAGATCCGACGCGCGCCCCGACTCGGCACGAAGTTCTGCTCTGGAGCATTGAACGTGATTGTCGAGAGGGAAAAAAAAAAAAAAAAAAAAAAATTCAACTTTTTTTCGCGTCGTTTCTGGTGTTGGTCGGGCGCGTAGACCGATCGGGGCTCGGAGACGGCGCGTGGACCGATCGGGGCTTAGGAAACGACGCGTAGACCGATCGGGGCTCGAACACGGCGCTTGGACCGATCGGGGCGTAGATCCGACGCGCGTCCGGACTCGGCACGAAGTTCTGCTCTGGAGCATTGATCGTGATTGTAGAGAGGGAAAAAAAAAAAAAAAAAAAAAAATTCAACTTTTTTTCGCGTCGTTTCTGGTGTTAGTCGGGCGCGTAGACCGATCGGGGCTCGGAGACGGCGCGTGGACCGATCGGGGCTTAGGAGACGACGCGTAGACCGATCGGGGCTCGAAGACGGCGCGTGGACCGATCGGGGCGTAGATCCGACGCGCGCCCCGACTCGGCACGAAGTTCTGCTCTAGAGCATTGAACTTGATTGTAGAGAGGGGAAAAAAAAAAAAAAAAAATTCAACTTTTTTTTGTGTCGTCTCTAGTGTTGGTCGGGCGCGTGGACCGATCGGGGCTCGGAGACGGCGCGTAGACCGATCGGGGCTCGAAGACGGCGCGTGGACCGATCGGGGCGTAGATCCGACGCGCGCCCCGACTCGGCACGAAGTTCTGCTCTGGAGCATTGAACGTGATTGTAGAGAGGGGAAAAAAAAAAAAAAAAAATTCAACTTTTTTTCGCGTCGTTTCTGGTGTTGGTCGGGCGCGTAGACCGATCGGAGCTCGGTAACGACGCTAGGACAGATCGGTGCTTAGGAGACGACGCGTGGACCGATCGTGGCACGGAAACGACGCTAGGACCGATCGCGGCTTAGGAGACGGCGCGTGGACCGATCGCGGCTTAGGAGACGGCGCGTGGACGGATTGGGTCTTAGGAGACGGCGCGTGGGCCGATCGGGGCTCAGGAGACGGCGCATGCACCGATCGGGGCTTACAAGACGACGCGCGGACCGATCGAGGCTCAGGAGGCGGCGCGTGGACCGATCGGGGCTTAGGAGACGACGCGTGGACCGATCGGGGCTCAAGAGACGAGGCGTGGACCGATCGGGGCTCGGAAACGGCGCGGGGACCGATCGGGGCTTAAGAGACGACGCGTGGACCGATCGGGGCTCAGGAGGCGGCGCGTCGACCGATCGGTGCTCGGAGACGGCGCGAGGACCGATCGGGGCTCGGAGACGGCGCGTGGACCGATCGGGGCTCAGGTGGCAGCTCCTATAGCCACGGTGGGACTAGTGCGCATTGCGCCCGTCATCCCTATTCCCATCAGCCTCTAAGCTCTGCCCAGCGCCCTCCTGGTTTGTTCCCGCTCTAGCGCATGCCACTATACTAGGGAGGCGTATATTAGTTGCGGGACCAGGATGGCCGAGTAAATCCACTTGACCATCCTGGGTTTTAGCCCCCACGTTTGCCCGAACATTCTCCTGCAGGCCCAGAAGGTCGCAATCCCTCTCCGAGCCTGTTCGCAAATGTGACTCTTCCAGCTGAGCTTGCGGTCCAGCGTCACTCCCAGGTATCGGACCTCTGGAGAGAACGCCAGCCCAGCCCCGAAGATCGAAGGGGGCCTCATTTTGAAACGCCTCTTCTTAGTGAATAGCACCATCTCAGTCTTGTTGGGATTTACCCTCAAAGACTTTGATGTGCACCAATCCTCCATAATATCGAGCGCCTTCTGCATCTCGCTTGCCATTACTCCCGGATGATTGTCGCTGATCGAGATGCAAACATCATCAGTGAAGCCTACTACGTTGACCTTCCGTTCCGCGAGCCTCTTCAGGAGCCCGTCGACCACCATGAGCCACATCAGAGGCGAGGTTACTCCTCCCTGTGGGCACCCTCTGCCGACGTGCGCCCTGACACTCCTTCCGCCGAGACTGGCCGTAATAATTCGTGATCGAAGCATGAAGTCCATCCATTTGATGACCGTGTCCTCAACTTGGATGTCCCTCGCTGCTTCACAGATCGCGTCGAAAGACGTATTGTCGAATGCCCCTTCGACGTCCAGGAAGACTCATAGAGTTGCCTCCTTTCTGCTGAGTGCGCCTTCTATCTCCCGGACCAGGCCATGGAGTGCCATCTCTACGGACCTGCCCGCCTGGTACGCGTGTTGCGACTGGTGCACTGGCTCTCTCACCAGCACCCCGTCCCTTATGAACCTGTCAACGAGTCTCTCCATGGTCTTAAGTAGGATTGACATCAAGCTGATAGGTCTGAATGCCTTGGCCAGGTCGTATCTGGTCTTTTCCGGCTTCGGGATAAACACAATGATGCCCGCTCTCCAAGCTTTTGGCACATATCTTAGTGCAAAGCAGGATCTGAAGACGTAGTTTAGCTGCCTGATCAGGCTCCCCCCCTCCTGGAGGAGGGCCGTGAAGATCCCGTTCAGCCCCTGGGCTCTTGAACTTGTCGAAGGAGTCCAATGCCCATCGGATCCTGTGGTGAGTGAACACCATCGCTGCGGTGCCCGTCGCCTGGTTTGGTTCCGGCGAGAGATTCCCCTTATTGTGGGGCTCGCTCCGCCAGTTTTGAGCCAGGGAAGTGCACCTCCAGCAAGTGTTCCATTATGTCTTCATGTTTCTCAGCCACTTCCCCATTGGGAAGAGTGAGTTCACCAAGCCTGCATTGCGGACCATTAGCGAAGACTCTACGAAGTCTGGCCACTGTAGGCAGAGCCTCGACTTCCTTGCAGAAGTTTCCCTAGGCCTCCAATTTCGATTTCTTTATGGACTTTATATAGGTCCGCTGTTCATCTTTGTACGCAGCTCAGTCCGTTGCAGTCTTTGTTCTCAAAGCTCTATTGAGTAGGCGGCGGGAGCTGGAGCGTATTCGGCTAAGCTCTTTGCTCCACCATGCCACCTTCTTTCCTTGTCTACGTGTCCTGAGGGGGCACACTGCTTCATAGGCGGGGATAATGGAGGCGGTGAGCGAGCTCACGCCCTTCTCGATCCTGCCTTCAGTTCTCAGCCATCCTTCTGCCTGCCCGAGCCTGTCCTCTAGTTCCTGTTTATATAGGGCCCAGTCGGTGGGCCTTGGGTTGCGATAGGTGACCCCATCGTGGTGGGCCCCTTCGGCTGCTAGGCTAAATGTTATTCGGCGGTGGTCCGTGAGAGTGTCCTCATCCTCTACTCTCCATTCCCTCAGACACTGCACCACTTTTGGGGAGCCCAACGTGAGATCGATGACCTCCTGCCTCCGTGCGGTGACAAAGGTGGGTCTCGATCCCCTGTTCATGATCTCCAGATTCGTTGTTGAGAGGTATTCCAGCATGAGCGAGCCTCTCTCGTTTATGTCCGAGCTTCCCCAGATGAGGTAGTGCAAATTCGCGTCACACCCTACCACCGGGTCTAGCCCTTCCATGTGGCAGTGCTCCACTACCGCCTTCAGCTCGGGGGGTGGGTGCTAGGCCGGGCCGTGGGGCAGGTACGACGAACAGATTACTAGATCCGTCCGCCCCCCGCCAAACCTCAGCACGACCGATGCCACCGCCACGTCACTGCTACAAAATCTGCTCAGCTTCAGGGCGCTGTGTCTCTTAACTACAAAGACACAGGCCCTTGGGCCGGGTTCCGCGGAATCGTATATTAGGGTTCCGTTCCTCTGGTCTATCCTTTTCACCAGCCCCCTGTTGATCCAAGGTTCTTGAATCGGCGATATGTATGTCTGCCCCACTGCAAGGTCCCGGCTGTGTATAGCTAAGGCCGCAATGCAGTGTTGCAGATTTATTTGAGAGATTGCGGTGCCCGTTACAGCTATTGCGTCTGCAATGTTGGTCCTTCTCCTTTTTGTGTAGGAAGGGGGAAGGGGGAGTGGGATTTGGGAGGCGTGGGGGTGGGTTGGTTTGTGGGGTGGGATAAGGGCTGAGGAGTGGGACTGGTGGGGTGGTGAGTGGCCAAGGGCGCTAATGCGGGCCATTTCCCTCGCCTACTTGCATCTCAGGGTCCGCCGACTTCTCAGCAGTCCCCTGAGCTGATTTGGGTGGGCCTGCCAGAGACCCTTCGAGTATCCTCTGGACTCCTCTCTGCGTTTCCAGCTGGCCCATCCTAGCAAGGTCTTGCGCCCTTGATGGCCTTCCTCTGGCCTTCCTCCGCCGCTTTCCCAGACACGCGGAGCGGTCCCCTGCCTCTGCGGATCCCACGGTGTTTGCCGCCAGTGCCGCATGGGCGGGCCCCTGCTCCATCCTCTCCGGTTGGGAGGTGGCATCTTCGGCAAGGTCACTCTCCAACTCTGCCCCAGGGTCGATCGATCCCTCCTGCAGTCTGCTTGCCTCCTCTCGAGCGGCCTCGGGGGCGCACTCCCACCGCGCTCCCTCGGTCCTTTGCCGGACCTCGTAGAACCGGGCCCGGGTGAGTCCGTAGTGAGGGGCGAGATTACGCTCCTTCAACGTTTCGAGGGACTTGGCGTCTACCCCAATGACCGCGTGTATTGCCGCTCGGACAACCTTCCGGTCCCACACTCTCCACATGGGAGTGCGCAGTCACGGGTTCTGCCGCTGGATCCTAGCGAGGAAGATGTGCAAGTCCTCGTCAGCATCAGGGAACACCGCGGTCATTCTGATCAATCTGGGAAGGCACTCTTTCTCCAATACTTGGAGTTTGGCGCCCTCCCAGGGTGCCAGGTTCGGTACGGTGGACCGCAACCAGGCCTTTGCCCGGTCGTCCGTGCATGCCACCCAGAGGACGCCCTGGTCGCTGCGGGTACCCTCAAAACACGGGGACTCCTGTTCCAAAGGAATGGAGTCCAGCGCCCCGAGGGTCGCCCGCGCCACCAGTTGGTCCTGCCCCTGCCCGAGAGTGGTGCCGGGGTAATCAGCCGGTGCGATGGCCAGCCTTTTATCCCCGGCGACCGCGTCTCCGTAGCCAGTGGGCCTGAGGAACAGTTTGCTCCTTTTAGGGGCCGTGTAATTTTCGGGAGGCGTGCTATCCGAGGGTCTGCGCCTCTTACTAGAGCCCTGCCCCTCGGGTGCCTCCTTTGCCTTGTCCGTGTTTGCAGGCAAGGAGGACGGTCCCATCGCAGCTAGTCTAGCCTTGCGGGCCCTCCTCTTCGCCGCTCCACTGCGGCAGGTTTTGCGGTGATCCGCTTGCGTTGGGTCAGTGGTCCCGGCATACGCTGGTCCCTCCTCCCCACCGCGTGTGGCTGGGGCTTCGACAGTCAGCTCCCGCGCTCCCACCATAATGAGAGCAACGGGATCCGAACTGCCTTCGCCCTCGGCCGTTTGAGCAGTGGCCGGTGCCCCTTTCGGGATCCCGACAACTGCGCTGGTTGCTGTGTTTTTTGATTTATAGGTCTCCATAAGATTCCCACGAGTGAACAGGAAATAGAGGTCCATCACCGCAGAGCCTATTGCGGTGATAAGGCTAATTACAATGGGTGGGGGGGGGCGCCTGGTACCCCAAGGGCATCGTACAAGGCACTTTGACCCAAGTGCCATCCAGCCCTCGGCACGATAGCTTCCACCTTGGCTTGGGGAGTGGTCCGCGACGGGGCCTTCGGTCGCTTTGTCCAGGTTTTACGCCGGACGGTTTCCTTAAAGCACCCGTTGACTAGAGGCTTCCACCCCCCCCCCCCCCGTCCAAGGTCGCGGTCGCCATGTGGCGCTCCGTTTCCCTGTCCGTTTGAAGGTCGCTTCGCACTCTGGTCGTCCCTCTATCCGCAACCTGAGGACGCGCCCGGTTGGTCTCAACCCTGCTCCCCGCACCTCTTTACGAGGGGCTGGGAACGCGGGAGATATATCTTAATCATATGACGATGGGCGATTATTTTTATTTGAATATACCACAATATATGATTGGTGCATTAATTATCATTTGGTTCTTTTTTTTTCGATATCTAAAGGACAAATCTGATTTTGAAAGAATTTGTGTGTACATGTATGTATGTATGTATAATGGTTTATTGATTCCCCTTAGGGTTACAGTGACTTTCGTTTCCTTTCTCGTTTGTACATTTTCTTACAGTCTTTATTTCGTATTTACAGGTTTTCCTTATTTTACTTTTTACATTGTCCTTATTCTATCTTATTTTATCTAATTCTACCTTATTTTCTAGTTTCTCCCGCCCCTGCTCTTACTCTCATGTTTATTTGTTTATCTCTTTGCCGCTTTCTTGTTTCTTTGTTCTTTCTGTATGCCTTCTTAGCCTCCTTTTCTCTCTCTTCCCTCTCTCTCTCATTATTCTGTCGCTCTTACATTGCCTTACATTTATCGCTCGCCTCTTAACACTTTTTTTTTTCCTACTCCTTTCTCCCGCTTTCGTCAACTTCCGTCTCCGCTTCATTCATTCCAATCCTTCTTTCATTCCTTCCTACTCCTCTCTCGCTTCTTTCTACCTCTCTTTTTTCCTCTTCGCCTCCACTTCCTTCATCCACCCTTCCCCTCCTCCTTTCTCGTCTAGAATTTCCCTTATTCTTTCTCCTATTCCTCTCTCCTCCACCCCTTCTCTTCCACATCTGTCTAGCATGTGCTCCCACGTCTCCTCCTCTTCCCCGCATATCCTACACGCTTTCTTTTCTTCTGTTCCCCAATAATGTTCTGCTCTCATTTAATTCCCTAGTCTAAACCTCGCTATCCTCTTGTATCTTTCCTCCTGCCATCCTGCTGCTAAGTATTTTGGTACCTCTTCTGTTACTACTTCTCTATACCATCTGTTGTATCTGGAGTTTGTTATTCTTTCTCCTCTCTCCTGCGCTTGTCTTTCTTTGTCTCTCTTTTCTATTTCCTCGTATACCTCTTTGCTTTCTTCTCCTCCCCTTCTACCCTGCTGTTTTACCCTCTTCCTCTCCTTCGCCCATTCCGATACCTCTTCGTCTTTTGCTTCTCTCTTTTTGGTCTCCTCCAGGCATAGTCTTGCCAACTCGCTTCCTTTTCCTTCTTCTAATTTCTCTTCAAACTTCCACGCTCGTCTTTCTGACCTTATTCTTATTTTTTCCCTTTTCGATTCTTCTCTTACCATGTATCCTGGTGTTCTCCAATCTACTCCCATCGTCCATCTTATGTACCTTTCTTGGGTTTTCTCCATTTCTTTTCTCTCCTTCCACCCCCATATTTCGGCGCCGTACCCCATCACCGTCCAAACCAACGTGTCGAACAGCCACATTCTCGTTCCCCAGTTCCTTTCAAATTTCCTCTTCCCTATTCCCCATACCTGCCTCATTACCGCTCCTGCCTTTTTTACCCTATCCCTTATCTGCGCTTCGTGCCCTCCGTTTCTTTTGAATAAGTACCCTAAGTATTTAAACTCTTTTACTTCCTCCAGCCTTTCTCCTCTCCATGTCCATTCTATTTTCTTCTTTCTCCCACCTCCTTTCCTAAATCTCATCACTTTCGTCTTTCCCACGTTTACTTCTAGCTTCTTTTCTTCCATGTATCTCTCCATCCTCCGTATCATGCCTTGCATCCTCTCCTCATCCTCTGCCAGCATGACTACGTCGTCCGCGTATGCCAGCGTGCAGATTCTTCTCCCTGCCACCTTGATTCCCCCTCGCCACCCTTGCTGCATGTTTTCCTCCATATCCGCGATTAGTAAGTTGAATAAGGCTGGGCTCAATGGACACCCCTGCCTTACCCCTTTTTCTATCCAGAATTTCTCTCCTGTTTCTTCTCCTACCTTTACCCTTCTCGTCGTCTCCCTGTACACCTCTTCTATCCTTCTCCTTAGTCCTCCTCTCACCCCTCTCTCCTGCAGTGCTTTCCATAACGTCTTTCTATCTACTCTATCGAATGCCTTTAGGTCGATGAATGTCGCAATCAGTTTCCCTTGTTTCCTGTTGATCTGCTTCCCTATTATTATAGTTTAGTGCGTATATGTTGTCTATCGTCCCTACTCCTCTCCTGAATCCCGTTTGGTTCAGCGGTACTATCAGACTTCCCACGCCATTTCTACTGCCATCTCTCCTCCGTACGTCCATGGCTCGTTCGGTATTTCGTCGTTTCCCGTCGCTTTTCCTTCTCTTATCTTCTTAATCGTCTCCCTTACTTCCTCTTTACTCAATTCTTCTTCGCTGTCTTCCTCCCTTTCTATTTCTGCCCCCTCGTTCCCTCCGACTTCTGTTCCTCCCAGTAGTCTCATGAAGTGTTCCTTCCACTCCTCCTTTCCTATACTGTCGTTTACTCTTTTCCTGATTTTCCTACCCCTGTTCACTATCTCCCATACCTTGTTTTCTGTCCTTGCCTCCGCTATCTCTCTTATTATCCTCTCTCTTTCTTCCTCTTTCTTCTTTTCACACCATTCCTCATATCGTCTCTATTTCTCTCTGTGCATTTCTCTTGTTCCCTTTTCTTTCCTCCACTTTCTTAGTTCCTTTCTTACCTCTTCTTTTTTCTGTTTCCCTTCCTCGTCTTCCCACCACCCACGCCTTTTCCTTGTTTTTTCCATTTCTCCGTTTTCTTCTCCTCTCTTCATGGCTCTTTTTATCCTTTCTTCTATTGCTCGAATTGTCTGTTCCTCCCCTTCTGTCGTCTCTTTCTCTAGTCCTGTCTTATATTCCTCCTTCATCCTGTCCGTCCATTATCCGCTTCCCACCTTTCTTTCTCTTCTTTTCTCCATTTCTTTCTTTACCTTTCCTTTCCTCATTGTTACTATTAGCGGGTGGTGGTCTCATTCTATTATATCTCCTACTATTATGTTTTTCACTCCCTCCCTTGTTCTTTAATCCCCCAACACATAATCTATTACCGTTTCCCCTATCCCCCCAGTGAATGTAAACTCTCCTTGTCTGTCTCCTTCTATATTTCCATTCAATATTTCCCATCCCACTTCTTCTAACATCCTTATCAATTTGTTCCCCTCTGCATTTACCTTCCTATCCTTTGAGTTCCTTTCCTCTGCCTCCTCTTCCTCCGCTCCCTTTACTCTCCCTCCTTTCCTACCCGTCCTCGCATTGAAATCCCCCCTCTATTATCACTCTTTCCTCTTTCCCGTGTTTTTCCATCCGTCCTCTGACTTTCTCTAGTTTGTTGTCTATGTCTCCGTTTATATATATTCCTACTACTTCCCACACTTCTCTCTCTACTTCTATTCGTTTCGTTATCATCCCTTTAGTCTCCTTTTCTTTCTCCCTTTCTTCTACTTTTATCCCTTCTCTTATTCCCATTATCATATCTCCCATGGCTCTCCCTCTCTTGTTTTTCTTTTTCGCCCATTGTTTTTCCCACGTGTATCCTTTCGGTAGACTTTCTCTTATCCTTTCCCATCCTTTTTCCTCTACCCACGTCTCTATTGATGTTACCACATCCCATTTTCCTATCGTGTCCCAAAATTCTTGGTCTTTATTTGTTAATCCTGCCACATTCCAGAATACTATCTTCAATTCCCTTTCCTCGTTCTTTTCGCCTTTCTCGCTTTTCCCTTTCCTTGTTCTTTCTTCTCTCCTGTCTCTCTCCCCTTGCCTTTTTTGTGGCTTTCTTCTTCTTTCCTCCTTTCTCTGACCTTATCCTTTCTTGCTCCCTCCTTCCCCCTTCTCCTCGTTTTTTTGTCCTCTCCTCTCCTCCTCCTGCCTTCCTTCTCCTCCCTCCCTTTCTCTTATCTCTCTTCTCGTATCCTTTGGTCTCCACCTTGCTCTTCCTCTTTCATCTCTCAGGTCCTTGCTTTCCTCATCCCATTTCCACCATATCCCCTGCAACATAATCCATCCTTGTTCTACCCTGACTCTTTCTCCTTTCCGCAACTCCTCTGCCCCTATTTCTCTTAGTTTCCATTGCCTTTTTAATTCCTCCCGTGTCATTTCGCTTTCTATCCTTTCCTTTCGCCCTCTTAGTCTCTTCTTTTTTTCCATTACTTATCTCTTCCCTTCAATGTCTTTCATTTCTACCTTTATCATCCCCTCCCTTCCTCGTTCCCATTTCCCTATTGCTGTTGCCTTTTCTATTCTTGCTTTTATCCCCAACTCTCCTATCAGCTTCCTTGCTGTTTCTCCTGGTTCCTCTCTCTCCACCTTTATTCTTTTCATTACTATGTTCTTCTTTATCTCTTCTTTTTCTTTTGCTTCTATTTTTCTTTCCATCTCCTTCATCCTCTCTTCCATCCCGTTTGTCTTCTCTTCTCCTCTCTGCTCCCCCTGCTCTCCTTTCCCTCCTCTTGCTTCTATTTTCTCTATCTTCTTTTTTAATTCCTCTTTCTCCCTCTCATTTTCTTTCATTCCTTCTTTCATTTTCATTATTTCCTCCCAGATCTTTGCTTTTTCTATCTTCCATCTCTCTTCTCCTTTCTCTAGTTGAGCCCTTATTTGTTCGTTTGTTGTCTTTATTCTTCTTATTTCTTCCTCTACTCTGTCTCCTTGTCTCTTCGCTTCTTCTCTCCCTTTCCTCAACTCCTCTCTCATCCTCCTTATCATTTCTTGCAGCGTTCCTTCTTCCTGTTCCTCCTCTCCTCTCGCTTTCTCTGTTCTTCTATTCTTATTTCCTGCCTCTCTTGCCCTCTCCTCTTTGTCCCTCTCCTCCCCTTCCTCTCTTTTCCTTGTCCATAATTCTGCTAAATCTCCTATGCTGCCTGTGCTGCTCGTACTGTCCCTTCTCTCTCTTCCTAGCCGTTCCGCGTTTGTTTTCCTTCCTCTCTTCGCTCCGTCCTCCCCGCTTTCCATCGCTGCCTCGCTCTTCTTCGTCTTTCTCCCTCCTACTGCCCCGGTATCTTCTTCTCTTTCTCTCTACGCTCACTGTCTCGGTTCCCCTACCTCTTCTTCCTTCTCTTTCTTTCCTACCTGCCTTATCACTTGTCACTTTCTTTTTCTAATTCCTGTGCTCTGCCGTTTACCTCTCTACTCGTCCGATGGCAGCACCTTTCTTACCGTTGTTCTACGTTCTTCTCTCTCCCACCTGTCGCGACGTCTTTTCCCTCTTTCTCTAACGTCTTTCTCTATCTCCCGCAATTTCCTAACCTCTTTCTCCTGTCTTTCCTTTCCTTCTTAATCCTCACCTTTATCCCTTCTTTTACTTTTCTCCCTACTCTTCCCTTGGTTCCTGTCACTCTGCCCTGCAGCCCGACCACCTTCTTTCCCACCTCTCCTGCTTTTTTCGTCAGTTTTGTTCACTTTCCCGCACGCACACTTCTCACACGTCCACTCTCTACCACACCGGAAACGAAAGCCCGAATTTGTGTATACATACATCAACCATATTCCTGAGATTTGTTCTTTAGTTATCGATAAAAAAAATAACCAAATGATAATTAATATTGTGGCACAATCAAATAAAAATAACCTGCCATTTAAATAATTAAGATATATCTATTTCATTTGATACATTCAATGACCGTTGCCGGTGAGCCTGACAAAAAAGATTAATATTTATTTTCAACACGGATAACTAAAATATGGAAATATAAAAATGGAAAAAATGGATCCCATCGTTATGCCATTATCCACCTGAGTTATGGAATGAACGACAGTTTTTTATAACGAAATTTCAAGAAACTCGATCAGTACGTGTTTTTTGTAAATCAACAATTTACATGAAAATCTTATAGAAATACGATTTGACAATTTTGTTTCATATTTTTTTATCAAACGTGCGTTTAAAAAGAAAAATTTCAAAACATTCGACCAATTTGGCCTATTTTTACAAAGTTATGGACGTTAATAATGTCATTTTTGAAAAATCGATATCTCGAAAACGGTTCGACAAAAAAAATTCAAAAAAAAAATCATGAAAGCCTCTTTCAACCAATACTAGAATATAAAAAATTTTCAAAACAATCAGATGCAAAAGCTAAATGGGGTCCGGTTTGGCCTGGAATACTCTGTATATATACACGCTCATACCAATAGGTATACGTACACCCAAATATATACGAACACATGTGCAAAAAAGATATTTTTTATTTCGAGAAGTATATTATTTTATGAAAATCTTTCATAAACTGCAACTCACTCCGTCGATTTTAGCCGGCGCAAGTTCTCAGCGACTAGCGTCGTCTTCTCCTCCCCTAACGTGAAAACACGGTACATACAAAATTTTCAAAAATCTGTATTGTAAAAATATATAACAGAAAATAAAATACAAATCATAATTATTGCATGTCAAAATTTATAACATTTTGCCAACACAATAAATCGTCTAATGATATGTTTTGAGTCGTGAGTGTGAAATCAATAATATTTTACAACACGCGTGGAGCGGAATTTCAGTTACTGAATAAAAAAAATGAACGAACGTAATTCTGAAGACAAATATATATGCCGAGAACAAAAGATCGACGAAATAAAATTTTTAATATAACGAAAATCAAAGTAAGAAAACCGTTGAAAAAAACAATTTATTTAGGACAAAGCCTTCAGAAACGATACTTTTTTTATTTTTAATCGTGTTCGCACTCGCCCTTCGAAATGCGAGGAAGCATAATTAAATATAAATTTTTATTTTTGCCGGTTAGCATGGGAGAGGAGGGAAGAACGGCAGGTGGACTGTTGCGATCGGGTCAGAATAATCGTTAGACACTTTCGTTTTTTTGTTGACGGATTGTTTTATTATCAAGGCGCGGTCGCGGATCACACGAGACGCGCATTCACCAAGCACAACGACGTGATGAGGTTCTAGTGCACAAAAGCCGTTGCGGCGAATTAAACTCAGGCTTTGCAGCGGTAGCGCTTTCGACGCTGATGATAAGCAGAGAGCGACTGACTTACTGTTATAATTTCGTGCGACGGTTGAAAAATGTGCAGGGAAGTGAGGACAGGCGGGATTTCCTAATATATAGAAGGCGAGGCCTTTACAGGTGGTCGAATACGCTTGAATCGCGTGGATTCTGTTTTTTTTCTGATTTCTATTTCGATCGACGCCGACTACGACCGTTTAACATTTCTCTTAAATTTGAACAAATCGAAATTGTGTTTTTTACTAGTTTATTTTTCGTTCGACCATTTCTCTTCAGATTCTGTTATGTTCAAATGGAATATTTGTAGTTTTTTCGTTCGTTATTTATCTTACAAAAATTATTTTTCCACAATCCGGGAGTAGTGTAAAATTCATTCCTTGCACCTTCGACGTATTACGAATAATAAAACATCGTATACATTGTAAGTATTCGCTGAAACGCATAGTGATTCTGCGAACCGAAAAAAACGAAGCGCGGGGTACCTACCCCGCGCACCACGCCAGCGGCCCGTGCGACAAATGACACTGTTCCTGCTCATCAGTCTTTGGATAAACGTCGATCGTGCATCATGGGACCAACAAAAAATAGTGAGTATCTCATCGATAGCAAAATATCGTGTGTTTCTTCATAAAAGCTTTGATTTACCGTTTTGTGCTGAACAGTGTTGTGAATTGTATTTTTTTTTCATAAAAGAAAATTTTGGGTGTATTGTTTTATGACCACGATTTCGTTTTGTTTGAGTGTTGTGTTTCGCTATCGCGATAAATATGGTGTACGCGTGAAGAATCGGTACTCGGCGCAACGGTCACGGTTATTTGTCGTCATCGCACCGCACGTTATGCGTATAGGTATCAATCCAATTTAATTTTCATTAAAAAAGGATAAATAGCTCAAAAAAGGGAGTTCTTAAATTTTTTGTTGTATCATTTATTTAATGCGGGAGCAGGGCGTAAGATATCTCAAACTTTATTTGAAGGTAGACGGTATAATTCCAAACAAAAGTTGCAAATATACTGTAACGAATTTCATCTTTCGGATGAATTCCACCTCATCTTCCCCCTCCCCAATCGAGATTCGGTTTAGAGCGCTTCAGCCGGTCACCGTGGTGAAAGGATCGATCAAGCAGAACGATCAAGACGATCGACGTGGATAGAGAGTCTCCGTGCTGATACGACATCACTCCGTCACGAGATCGATTAACATTATCCGAACCGTCGCATACATCTAACGGTTCGAGCTGTTTCGACTGTGAATAACCGTTCTCGGACTATTTGCATCATGACCACTTGGCCGCCGAAGATTACCCCATACAACGGATCTGGAGATCATCAGAAAATCCGGATCATCAGTAAATTTGGTTCCGACAAGATCAGGAGATCGAACGAGGATACAGATTATCCTTCAACGGAAGTCACGACGAATGGTGTGATCGACAACAGCGGGTCATAGAGTCGCCGTTACAAACGTTCACTGTCGAACTATGGCGAATAAATTGTATGTATCGCTTTAATTGATATAATTCGGCCAGTGTAATGATCCGTAAGCTACGTTCTCTCTCTTACTTGGGTAAAATAAGCCATAATCCCACGCTCTTTTTGATCTTCTTTGTGAATGCGCTCCGAATCATACGCCGAAGACCCCCGCATAAAAAAGCGATATTGAATCGAAATTTGAATCAATCCACGGATAATTAGTTATAAAATTCGATCATTGTTGTTCCAGTGAAAATATAATCTATCTGTTAATAAATGTGGTTATGAATCCTACAATACATTACACATATTTTCTATAGTTTACGAGATATAAATTTTCAAAGGTGGTCTAATCAGAGCGCGCCAAAAAAGCGTTGGAGCCGCCCGTTCCCCGCCATACCTGTAGAGACAGCGCAGTGAATCAAGCATCGGGTGGCGGCGCGGGTGCAAGGAAGGAGGACGAGCCCGTCGTTACCCGTGCTCCCCGCGCCGCAATAAATCCGATGCGTGATACACTGCTCTATCTCTACGGCTAGGGCGGGGAGCGGGCGGCTCCAACACTTCTTGGCGCGCTCTGATTAGACCAACTTTGAAAATTTTTATCTCGTAAACTATTGAAAATATGTGTAATGTATTGTATATTTGCAACTTTTGTTTGGAATTATACCGTCTACCTTCAAATAAAGTTTGAGATATCTTACGCCCTGCTCCCGCATTAAATAAATAATACAATACAAAATCAGACAATATTGAGTAAATTTTTTAACAATTATATGCATTATAAAAAAATTAAGAACTCCCTTTTTTGAGAAAATTAAATTGGATTGATACCTATACGCATAACGTGCGGTGCGATGACGAAAAATACCCGTCGCCGTTGCACCAAGTACCGATTCTTCAAGCGTAGACCATTATTATCGCGATAGCGAAACACAACACTCAAACAAAACGAAACCGATGTCATAAAAAAATATAAAACACAACATTTTTTAAAATGAAAAATACACAATACTACACAATTGTTTTCCAAACAAAATATATATGGAGCATTCCACGACAAACGGGACAGTTTCAAAATCTTTTTTTTCTTTTTTCAATTTTTTGATATTGTTTAGTGCCCATCGAAAAATCGTTCGTCGTAAATTTTGAGATTTTTTTGATTACCCGTTCAAAGATATCGGATTTTCCTAAAAAAAAAAGATTTAACAAATTCAAAAAGACCAAATAATAATAATAATAATAATAAGTTTTCTATATTTTTTGCAAAGCACATTCAAAAACGGAAATTAGAAATAAATGTTTAATTTGGACTATTGTCATGAGCAAACGGTAAAAAAAAAGTAATTCTTTGGAAAATCCGATAGCGATATCTTTTCAACGGGCAATAAAAAAATCACAAAATTTACTACGAACAATTTTTCGATGGACACTAGAAAATGTCAAAAACTTGAGAAAATAAAAATAAGGTTTCCGATTTTTGTTGCAGCCAATTATACGTCGGCGAAACAGGGCAAGCGGGCTGCGCCGGCTGCGAAAACTCATCCACCGAAATTTGTAAGTTGGTATTGAATAGTATTTTATAGAAACGCCGATTATCTAATATAACATAGATTTATGTTTTCAGATACAAAAAAAAGCCGCAGAATGGCCTCTACTGCCAACTCCGCTGCAACAACAACAGCCGCAGCAATGGCAACAGCCACAACAACAACAACAGCCGCAACAACAACAACAGCCACAACAACAACAACAGCCCGAACAACAACAACAGCTGCAACAACAACAACAGCCGCAGCAATGGCAACAACAACAACAGCCGCAACAACAACAACAGCCGCAGCAACAACAATAACAGCCGCAGCAACAACAACAACAGCCGCAGCAGCAACAACAACTGCCGCAACGACAACAGCAACAGCCGCAGCAACAACAACAACAGCCGCAGCAACAACAACAACAGCCGCAGCAACAACAACAACAGCCGCAGCAACAACAACAACAGCCACAGCAATAACAACAACAGCCGCAGCAACAACAACAACAGCCGCAGCAACACCAACAACAGACGCAGCAACAACAACAACAGCCGCAGCAACAACGACAACCGACAGAGGTACCCGAACTCGACGCAGACAATAGACAACTAGAAATTTTGCACTTACAGACGATGATTGACAAACAGAGACAACAAATTCAAAATTTAGAGCATCTCGTCCACGACCAAATCCATAAAAAAAAGGAAAGACAAGGTCGTGGACGAGAACGAGGACAAGGACGAAGACGAGGACAAGGCCGAGGACGAGGACAAGGCCGAGGACGAGGACAAGGACGACGACAAGGACAAGGACAACAAGGACAAGAGCAACAAGGACAAGGACGAGGGCAACAAGGACAAGGCCACGGCCTACCGCATAATGCAGAACGCATCGTAAGTTCTGTATAAAGTTTACTTTTTTTTACAATGAGATAAATAATATTTGTTTTTATTCATTTTAGAACATCTAGAATGCCGTCGCGGAAACGCTAAGGAGGCTTTTAACGGCAGTACCAGCAGCAGCAGCAGCAGCAGCACCACCACCACCACCACCATGTACAGTGCCATATGCATGGCCACCGCCGCACGCATATATGCCGGGGTCATATTACGGGCGACCACCGTATTTATAAGATTATTTTGAGACAATTAGTTATTTTATAGACAATTTTGTAAAAAAATATGAAAAAGAAATAAACAATGTGTGTGTGTGTGTGTGTGTGTGTGTGTGTGTGTGTGATCGTGCGTGCGTGCGTGCGTGCGTGCGTGCGTGTGTGCGTGTGTGTGTGTGTGTGTGTGTGTGTGTGTGTGTGCGTGCGTGTGCGTGCGTGTGCGTGTGCGTGTGTGTGCATGTGTGTGTGTGTGTGCGTGTGTGCGCGTGTGCGTGTGTGTGTGTGTGCGCGTGTGTGTGCGTGTGTGCGTGCGTGTGTGTGTGTGTGTGTGTGTGTGTGTGTGTGTGTGCGCGTGTGTGTGCGTATGTGCGTGTGGGACTCCTCCTTTACGTTCCTACCCACTAAAAACCACCTCCACTCTATCGCCTACCACCCTCGCGGGACCGCCGTCAGGTACTACTTCGCGGGGGCGTATTTGGCCGAAGCCCTTTCTTCACTATTGGTCTTTTCTACCCTCCTCTTCTTTCCTTCTCATCTAGCCGAAGTTTTTTCAGGATGCGGGTTGCATAATTTCCAACTGCATTCCACTGCTCCACGGATGACAACATCTGGGCGACTATTGTGTCAGGTGATGGCTCCATCTGTAGCTGTCGACCAAGCTCTTCCCTCTCTTCCTCGAATCGGGGGCATTTGAAGAAGACGTGCTCTACGTCCTCTACCACCGATGGGCAGGATGGGCACTCCGAGGTATCGTCCAGTCTGAATCGCAGTTGGTAGGCCCGAAAACATCCGTGTCCGGTCAACAGTTGCGTGAGGTAGTGATCTACCTCTCCATGTTTCCGGTCGATCCACCCCTCAATGTCCGGAATCAATCGGTACGTCCATCTTCCCTTGCTCGACGTATCCCAGTGTTGTTGCCACTGTGTCATGGATCGCTCCCTTTCCTCCATTAACACCGCGCGCCGTTCCGCTTGATTTCCCTGGCGTCCGCGCCAGTACAGTCTTTGCCGTTCTTCTGCCAATATTTCGATTGGTTGCATGCCAGCCACGACACACCCTGCGTCATATGAGACGGTGCGAAACGCACAAGACACTCTCAGTGTGCTCGTTCGGTAGACCGCTGCGGTTTTCCGCTTATATGATTCTGTGCTCATAGCGCTAGCCCAGATTGGGGCCGCATAAAGCAGTATCGACGACGTCACGCACGACAAAAGCCTGCGCCGGTTCTGTCGGGGTCCCCCAATATTCGGCATTATGCGCGACAGAGCCCCTGTCACTTTCGTTGCCTTGGCGCTGGCGTATTGGACGTGCTCATCGAAGTGCAGCCTCGCGTCTATTATTACTCCCAGGTATTTCAATGGTGGCCGTGATTCGATCTCGCGTGCCCCTACCGTGAGAGTGATGGTCTCCCTCCTTTTTCTGCTTGTGACCAAGACAACTTCGGTTTTATGTTCGGCTAGTTGTAGACCTACCGACGACATCCAGCGGCGGATGCTTTCGATAGACTCATTGGCTGTTTGTACTACCTCCTCTATGTGCTTTCCGACAATGACCACAGCGACGTCGTCTGCGAAGCCGATAATCTTTGCTCCTTCCGCTATATGGAGCCTTAGGAGTGCGTCATATATGACGTTCCAGAGAGTCGGGCCAAGAACCGACCCTTGTGGAACGCCCCCTGTAACTTCGTAAGTCCTTACTCCAGCTTCCGTGTTATACATCAGGGTTCTGTCCCTGAAGTAGTCCTTCACGATTCGCAACAAGTAGGCTGGAACTCCCAAGTGTTGGAGTGCTTCTAATATGCAGCCCCACCTTGCGGAGTTGAAGGCATTCTTGACGTCCAAAGTGACGATCGCACAGTACTTCTTACTGCCTCTTCTCCACCTTTTACCCTCGATGGCCTCCTGGGCTGTATTCACAACTAGGTTTATAGCGTCAACCGTCGATCGCGCCTTTCTGAAACCAAACTGGCTTTCGGAGAGGCCTGTTTCGCCTTCGGTGATTGTTTCCAAGCGTTTGCATATAATACGCTCGAGGATCTTGCCTGCTGTATCCAGTAAGCATATTGGGCGGTATGATGACGGTTCTTCCGTCGGCTCCTTTCCCTTCGGCAATAGCACGAGACGCTGTTTCTTCCACCGTTGCGGAAAAATCCCTTCAAGCAGGCATGCGTTGTACACCTGCAGGAAGATGTCCGGGCGCGCCCTGATCGCCGACTTCAGGGCAACGTTCGGGATACCATCTAGGCCGGGAGCCTTAGCCTCACCTACTTTTTTGCAGGCTGCAAGCAGTTCCTCCCTCGTTATCGGCGGGACATCCTCGGCAGATACTTGCTGTCCTACGTCGTGCGTCGTTTCGCGCTGCTGTGGGAACAGCGTCGAGACTATCATATACAGCGCCTCCGGTCTGGTCGGCGTAATCGTAACTGGGCTTTTTAATTTGGTCATAACGATCTTATATGGCCTACCCCAGGGGTCATTGTCTACTTCAAGGCATAACTCCGCCCAACTCCTCCGCTTGCTAGCTTTAATGGCCCCCTTGAACTCTGTACGAGCTTGCTTGTAGCGCTGCTGGAGTAGACGATACTCGGGGCGCCCCCTTGCTCTCTGGTACAGCCTTCTGGAGCGATGGCATCGTCTCCGAAGTTCAGCAATGCCTTCGTTCCACCAATAAACTGGTGGCCGTCGGCTGCTAGCTGAGGTCCTCGGCATTGCTACATCCGCGGCTTCAGTGATCAGTGACATCATCTGCCGAGCTTTGTCCTCTGGAGATCCAGTGATCTCCACATTCTGCTCCATGATGGTATCAAACGCCCTCTCGTCAAACGCTTTCGCTTTCCATCTCGGGCTAACTTCTGTACTAATCCTTCTGCTGATGCTACGGGGTATCCTTACTGAGCATAGGATCGCCTGGTGGTCGCTGTGGGTATACATATCGCTGACTTCCCAATTTATGCCTTGTGTGAAGAGGCCTTCGCTCACGAACGTCAGATCAACGATCGAGTTTGTGCCACTCCTGGTAAACGTCGGTTTTGATCCGTTGTTGATCAGGACTATATCAAGTTGGGCAAAGGACTGCAGTAGGATTTCCCCCCTAAGGTTTGTCTCCCTGCTGCCCCATTCATTGGCCCACGCATTAAAGTCTCCCGCGATAACCAGAGGGCTTCTAGTCCGCGCGTCGGCGACCAGCTGGTCTAGGAGTCTCTCCAATTCTTCAATCGGTGCGTTCGGTGGGGCATACCAACTACAGATGTATATGCCGTCCACCTTCGCCCAGACGAATCCTGTTCTCGGTACCTTTTGCACTTCCTGTATTTTGGACTTGCCCCATGCCCAGATGGAAGCCCGTCCTGAGGTGTCCGATACCCACCTCGCACCCTCGATGTTTTTATGCTGTTCACACAAAATTGCGACATCGATATTCCGTTCGATTGTACTCTGCCAGAGGAGGTCTTGCGCCGCTTCGCAGTGGTTGAGGTTGAGCTGGAGTATTCTCATCTTCGTTTCTTCGATGCCTCCTGGAGAGCTTTCCGAAGAGCCGGACACTTACCTCTGCCCGAGGGGTGGTCGGTGTTCCCGTTACCACTGCAGAGGACACAACATGGGTCTTTAGAGCACTCTTTAGCAAGGTGCCCCTCCTCCCCGCATTTGAGACACTGCTTCGACCTGTCGGCGCCTTTGCAATTCCTCGCTAAGTGCCCGAAGTCCCAGCACCTAAAGCACCGCGAGACGGACTTCTTTTCCCGGATGCGGCACACCACCCAACCGACTCTCACCTTACTCACCTCTATGGCTTTCCGGGCTGATTCTGCCGGGAGGCTAACTAGCGCTGTCTGGGTGCCGCCATAGGCTTGACGAACGGACCTGACTGCAGTCGCCGTCAAACTGCTCAATTCCAGCCGCTTTGCCAGGGCTTCCGCGACTTCTTCCTTCGTAGTGAGTTCATCCAGGTCCTTGATCTCGATCTGGATCTCATGCGCCAGTGATCTAACTTCCACTGAAGATCCTAGGACGCCTTCCACTGACTCTTTCAACTGTGGAGTTGTCCGGAGTGCCGCTCGGTCGAGCTCCAGCAGTAACTCCCCGGCTGCAGTCTTCCGAATCTTTGTGACGCTTGCCCCCAGCTCCTTCATGGCTGGATCTCCTTTCAATTGCCGCAGGATGTCCGCATACGATTCCTCTCCTGTCGTCTTGATGACTATGGCGTCGGGCTTTGTCGGTCGGGGTCGTGGCTTCTTTTGTGTGCCCTGTCCCACGGTCTGCCACCCTGTTGGGTCCCTGGATCCTGTCTGCTGCACTACCGCTGACGCATAGGTCCCACCATCCCTAGGCAAGTCGCGGCTGCGTTGCTCTGCTCTGGGTCCCTTCTTTCTTCTTGCTTCTGCCGTGCTCTCCCGCCTGGGGGGTGACGTGCTTCTCTTTACGCTCGATCCCTCAGTCGGGTCTCCTCCTTTCCTTGGCTTCACGACTCTGTCCTTCACGGTTGGAGACGGGGTCATCTTCTTCCTTTTATTGGTTGACTTCCCAGATAGGCCCGGGGAAGTCTGCGTCTCTTTAACTTCCGCCGTCGGCTTGTCCGCAGGCGCTGTCTTGTCGATGTCCGGGCGGCTCGCTATGTCGTAGCTCGTTTTTATCGATGCGACCAGCCTCCTAATCTCCATATGGACATTTGATTTGCCCTTTATGAACGCAGCCAGTTCCTCAACCTTGTGTGTGTGTGTGTGTGTGTGTGTGTGTGTGTGTGTGTGTGTGTGCGTGTGCGTGTGCGTGTGCGTGTGCGTGTGCGTGTGCGTGTGCGTGTGCGTGTGCGTGTGCGTGTGCGTGTGCGTGTGCGTGTGCGTGTGCGTGTGCGTGTGTGTGTGTGTGTGTGTGTGTGTGTGTGAGTGTGTGTGAGAGAGAGAGAGAAAGATTATATATTTATTATCTCCATACATATGATGATTTGTTATCGATGCATTTTTTATCTGCATCGTCATAATTTCCGACATATTGTACACGGAAAAAGAAATGCTACAATTTGAGGTTTTTTCGTACCTGTTCAAAACCAGCCATATTCATGTGTTATGTATCTCGAGATTCACTCTGTATATGAAACTTTGCAGATTAAATCGACCACTCTGCAACCGGATCGCTTTTTTGCTGAAGTGTATATATGTAATACTATCCCTCAAAAAACATTTTAGGAATTTGTCAACTTTTTTATTCAACCGAAAAAATGTATTTTTTTAAAAACTGCTCTTTTTTTATCAATCTATTGTGACGGATGGTGAGCGGTAAAGATATAAATAATTGTACGCGTGTTTGCGGTGTAAAAGATTGGTAATTTATTAAATGGAGGAAAGGTCTAGTAGGTTAGGAAGTCGGAGGAGAACTGATTTAGATGATGAAAGAGGCTGGGAGAAAGGGTTTGAAAGAAAGAGTTTAGGAGTGGAGGGGATGTCGCGTGAGGGTGATAAGGGACCGTGGGATTGTGGAGTCAGCGGAATTGGGAGTTAGCGGGAAAAGAGATTAGGAGTAGGTGAGAGCGGTGGGAATACAATGCGGGACCGTTACACTATAATAACTTTTTAAAAAATTGATATGTTTTTTTTCAACTTTGGGGCATCGGTTCATGCTTTTCATGAAAAAAATATTCATTGAAAATCATATTTTATGAAATTTTTCAGTTTTTCAGAGAGACCCATCCACTTTTCAAGGACTGCTATTTTTTATTTTTTATTTTGTTCTTACTTTAATTTATTCTGAGATAATACCGTAAGATTCATAGTGGGGAAACTTTTCTTTCTATTTTTATCGTAATCTAACTTTATTTTAACGATAAAATAAATTTCAATTCCAAATCTCAACGATTAAAGATTAGGATTTTCACAGGGATGATATAATCAACAACCGTTAATTTGTCTACATAGTAATAAACGCACTGGAGGAAAGTAACGTTCAATGAACCCTTGCCTAATATTTTACGCGAGGTTATTCACAAAACAGTCTCAATATAACACGGTAGCCTAAATACGAAACGTGGGAAATACATTTTGAACGGACTGATAGTAAGCTAAGGATTTTCATACACTGTATGTATGTATGTATGTTCAACGCAATTGAAAATTAGGTATGCATAATATGAGAGTAGTAGTGAAATATTGATAATACCTAAATATTTGTATGTGAAATGATTCATTGATTATTTATTTTATTGTTCACAAAGTATTCCTAATAAATTCAAAGTAATAATAAAATCTCGATAACGAAGTTCTGTACGTTATACATATGTTCTTCAATTTATCATCAAAACAACATTAGATTATGAAAAAATGAAAATTTTATTTTTTCAATCAAAAAAATTAAAGCAGCAATCTGCCTAGTATTAGTACGGCATGAAATTGAGAATAAATCGAAGTTTTTATTTTTATTTTTAAAAAGTCGAAAATAGCGGTCTTGGAAGAATTGATGGTTTTCTCTGAAAAACTGAAACATTTCATAGAGTATGAATGTGAATATTTTTCTAAAAAGTGCGTGTTGTTCAGCAATTGTTCGAAAAATTTATGAGTGTTCCAAAAAATAAATGTAAATTTTTACAATAAATTCATATCTTTTGTTGTGGTTGAGTAAAAAATGTGAAAAATTCACAAACGTATTTATGTGCGGTATATAGCATATACAAATTTCAGACGCAGGGATCGGATTCAAAAGTTGTCGATTTTACGTGTAACGACTCATAATTTTTTTTTTTTTTTTTTTCTGAGGTGGAAAGCACTTCCTGCCAACCCTGCTAGATTTGTCTAGCAGGAGTGTGGAGCTCCCATCCACTAAAACCACCTCCTCTGGTACCCATCACGGGAACCGCCGCATTGTATTACTTTCCGGAAATATATAAATATATACAGGGTGAATTGCGTAAGGGGTGCCAGCCGGTATTTCAAGGTAGATGGGCTCATTACAAACAAACGTTGCAAATAAACATTAGGGATATTGTTAATAATTTACGGGGTATAAATTTTTTAAATCGGACCAATCAGAGCGCGTCGAGAAGCGTCGAAGCCACCCACTCCCAACCTAACTGTAGATATAGCATAGATTAGGGCGTTACATTTGTGTTTGCAAAATTCAGAGCAGTCAATGCCCGAGAAAAAAAATGACTGCGGAAAAATACAAGCAATCTAATTGATTGCTCTGAATTTTGCAAACCCAAATGAAACGCCCTAATCTATGCTATATCTACGGCTAGGGTAGGAGTGGGTGGCTTCAACGCTTCTTGGCGCGCTCTGATTGGTCCGATTAAACAAATTTATATGTCGTAAATTATTAACAATATCCCTAATGTTTATTTGCAACTTTTGTTCGTAATGAGCCCATCTACCTTGAAATGCCGCCTGGCACCCCTTACACAATTCACCCTGTATATGTATGTATGTGCGTGTGAGTGTCTTTTACATGAAGACATTTGTAAACCCATTTATATAGTACAGCAATTTATTTCTTGTAAGCCAACTATTTTCTGCACAATTCTTAGAAGCTAAGATTCGGCTCATTGCACTCGTCAAACGGCACTCTTCAGCCAAATGCCCATATGCGTCAAAAAATATAAAGAATGCTTCGAGTCTCAAATTCGTAACCGAGAATCGGAAATTCTCGGTCGAATTTAGACTCGAATATTTTTATTCGTCGAACGATGCAAGGCATCGTTGATGTAGCATGGTCAACGTCAGGCGAGAACGTACGATCTCGGCAACGGACGACTCTCGTCAGCGAGAGGCAGGCATACATGCATAAACTAATCTACAAAATGACGCGAATTTGGAATTCGCGATCGAGAATAGGAAATTCTCGGTCGAGTTTCGACTCGAATATTTTCAAGTAGGCATATATGCGGTAAACAATCTACGAAATATTGGGAGCCTGAAATTGGCGACCGAGAATCGGAAATTCTCGGTCGAATTTAGACTCGAATATTTTTATTCGTCGAACGATGCAAGACATTGTTGATGAAGCATGGTCAACGTCAGATGAGAACGTGCGATCTCGGTGACGGACGACTCTCGTCACCGAGCATAGGCATATATGCGTCAACAAATGTGTAGAATGCCATGAATATTTGTTGGTAATTTGTTTGGACAGCAATAGGTAGTATCAAAGGTGGCTAAAACCTCACTCTTCCAGAGAGGGATATATGATGCCCATAAGTGCGTTCGAAAATGCAATTATAAGCCGTATATCGGTATCAACGAGCACATGCGCGTATCGTCGCATCTGTGTCGATTAATCACAGGGGAACAACGATAATTTGCGGGACCTGAGCATATCAGCCAAGTGGCGACGCATTTTTGATTCATCTTGGGAATACATGCGATTGACCGGATTATCTTTTAGTGCAATCGCCGTCGCCAAAGCAATCGCGTAGACCCCACAACTGAACGAATCAGGCTGCTTAGTCACTGACTGAAAAATAATATCTTCGTTACCGATATAGGGGTATCGTTTTACTATGTATCTCTTTTCATCCGGGCTCAAGAGCTCGTACTCCGAGCGGAGAAGACTATCGTAGACGAGTAAGTTCGTTCCATCATAATGAAGACAACACCAATGCCTTGACTTATTACCGCCAATTATTTGTAAGTCAGAGCTATCAAAATCGTTGGGCTCTATAAACTTATGATATCCCGTGTAACAGGCAGGATGGCAATGGAATTGTGTATTTTGTTCCAAAATGCTTTGAAACAAATCTATACAACTATCAGTTAAAAAACTGTTAGCCTTCAAAATTAGGGGAACGACCTCATGTACGGAAATGTCTTTTTTTAATATGTCGATCAACTCCCGATTTTCATCGGAAGATTCGATTTAGTCGTCGCTTTCGATCGTGACCCAATTATCGGTGCGATTGCATGCATCTCTCTGTACACTGAGAGAGAACGAGATATTGTCTCGTTTTGTGCTCGTGACTGGAGCGCTAATGTGTAAGGATGAAGCATTTTTTTTCGCAGTGCTTCTTCCCGGGCTTGCACGATATAGTCAGGATCGCGGATCGCCATATTCCTGCTACGACGACTATCGACAATTTCTGGGAGTAAGCAATTAACGTAGAATTTGCATAACTTTGATTTCATCTGCAACTCCTAGAAATTATCGTCTCTGAGTACTGTTACCAGTTCCAGATCTGTGGAATTCCACAGGGCGAAGATACAATAGTCGCGCCTCGTTATGTGCAATTGACCTTGCACCTGATAAAAATATGCGTGAATTCTTCTCAGGACTTGCTTATTTTTTTTATCGAATATGGCTCTTAGGGCGGTTTTTTTTCGATGGCGCTTTCTAAATCGCCATTTTGTGCCGCGAATGGACACTTGATTTCATCGATACCATCGTCATCGATGAATCCATCTGGAGATGCTCTTAGATAAGGAATCTCTAGATCGATGAAGAGACCGCAGGCAACAATTTGTTTCCCCAGTTTTTTTTCAATTGCCTGTCATGCTGCATCTTCATTTCTAATGCCGTATTGTATGGCTGCTGAGTCCAGTATCTTAGAATACCGAATACTCGCAACCATATTTCCGCACGATGTCGTGGGTAACATACGGCATATTTGTCCGAATTGGGACGCGGTGATCATGTCGGTTCGCAACTGATGCCACAATTCGCAATTGCGTTGCGAAACTGTGTCTCGTTCGATCTGTCGCCAACTTTATTGGTTTGATCGCAACTTTGACATGTGGTCGTCAACAAAAATCTTGAATACATCCTCATCGACATCTGGCTGTTTAGCCGATGGACCGTAATCTTTGTCGGTCCCCTTAAATTGGCGCACCCGACCACTGCACTCGCACTGCTTATATACGCGGTCACGTATATTTTTGCGTTTCCTTAAGCGTTCCATTCTTTGGACAGCTCTGGGAATTGCGCAACGTTTACCGAGGTATACTTTCGACAACACTGATTGCGTGTTGTGTTGTATGAAAGTTCCATAGCACCTCATTTGATATGAGTTCCTCATGCAATGGTTTATTCGCTTGCCGGAATTCAATTTATTAACAATTGAGTTGCATTCTTCTGCCACGTTATTCGTAACATTTATTAATAAACTGTTGGCGTGGCTGCTTAAATAACGAACCGCTTCATAAATAGCGAGGCACATTCCAATAGCATGCAAAATTGGTAATAAGTTTTCTGCCCCCTCTGTCGGTTCACAACTGAAAGGGAGAGCAGAACAATTGGTATGGTTACCGAAAACATGACTTGGCAGAGCCAGTATATCTTTGCAGAGTGCCTTTGCTTTCTCTGCCTCCGATATGACTTCTGCGTTGCGGAGGTCTCTCGCATGCTCAACCAATTTTCGAAGTTTAAGGCCACTCGACAAGACGCTCTGACGAATTTCCGTCACGTTCACCCTTTCTTTCACGGAAACATTTGTAAATTTTGTTTTCGCAGCAAGCCTCAATTTTGTATACATGTTCCGGAACAAGTGGTTATTACACTCGACTTTGTCGACAATAATACCGTATTTCATATACGGATTTGCATCTCGTATGGCCTGATATACGCTGCTGTCGCCATCCGCAATCAGAGTACGATAAATTAGGCCATTGGACGCGATACTATTGTTGAGCCTTCGAGAAGTATGTCCGTTTCCATAGCTGTAGAGCTTCGATCTCGACCCCAGTTTTTATAGCAAACATGTGGTGGTGGCTCTTTACTGAGCACCTGTGCTCTCTCACATATTGCACAGTACTTATTGCGTACAGCAATAAACAGAGCCAATTTAGGTTCCTGGCCATAAATAATAGCTGTGCCGAATAAAGCGTCATGCTTACCACCGGCATACGAGCGTTTCGCCCAACAGCCATCTGCAATTACATTGGTGTACGGGATACCATCAATGACATGGCCTTTTTTTATTGCAATCGATTTTTCTATCGATGCTGCACGTTCCCGTTCTGCTTCGGCAACTTCATGGAAGTTGTCGTACAATGTGTCACGGTATCTACGATAAGTATTGGCGTTCATGTATGGAACAGCCATTGCCGCGAGTTGTTCCTCCATCGTGCTGTAGCCGGTACCTGAAGTGATGGTACCGCATACAGCACTTTCGTTAACGCTCATATCGTCACCGTAATTGGGGTGAGTCCAAATGTTAAATGTGTAATTACACATTTGACATTTGAAAAATATCTGCGTTGGCAAGCCACGGTCGAGCGACTTAAACAATTTAAGATCGCTAAATGGGCATTGCAGTGCGGTATTGTGATTATCAAATTTCTCATGTAATTGATTCCAGAAGAAATTTAAATCAACAATCCGCCGACCAACGATGGCGGTCAGTACAATGCGACCGTTGTCTGTAGAACCATGCACAACTACGAAAGATTCTACATTCTGCAAGTTACTTGCAGCTAACCTTTTCATCTGAGGACCAGATGAATCCCGCTCGCAACGCTCGTCAGCTTTTCGTTTACTAACGTGCGTTATGTTTTCCCGGTTTCCATCGGAGAAACGAATTGTCTCTTCGTTGCAGAGATCAGCGTCTACATCGGCAACCCGATCTTGTAACTTATCTATAATTTCGTTTCGACGAGATTTCGGGAAATTAAAATTTTCCCGAGTTTCGCATAACGGTTCTGTGATGCTCTTAGACTTACCTAGTATTCTTTCCTCTTGCGCGGAAGCTTCTGATGCAGCCTGTGTCGCAACAGTATGAATATCGTTAGCCTTGTAGATCGGAGTAGACACCTCCTTTGGAGCGAGCTCCGGTAATTTGCAAGCATGGCGCCTAAAAAAAACAATAACATGATACTATTGTAAAGTGCGAGGTGTTTATTTGTGCTGCAACGGCTATAGGGCTATACGGATACTGAATCTACCCCTGACAGATATTTGCGAACGCCCTGAACCGATCTTCTTTGGTTCAAATTGAAATTTCTTCAAAACTATTCAACATTTTTCGATGATTTTTTCAGGTTTGTTCGAAAAGACTTTATTGATAATTCTGTGTAGGGGTTTTCAGAATATTCAAAATAGAAAAGTTTTACGAGCAGTTGAAAGTCGAAAAATATTGTTGGAAAAAATGCCTATTTTCAATTTACCTTTTCTCAGGAAACGTACAACCGATTTTAATCATTTTTGGTAATGTGCGTTTATATTAGTGTTATAAACATTGTGTCGAGCCATTTTTTCGATATTTTGTTTCAGAATTTTTTGACATCGTTTTGAAATTTTGTTACGTGTTTTTACCACGTTTTTTGACCTTCAAATACATTTTTCTCGGGTCTGAATCGTTTAAAAAAAAATGGTTCCATACATCCTTCATTTGGATGTACTGATTACGTCAAAAAAAATATGCCGATACGATGAGTAGATTTCGAGAACAGATACATGTGAAGGTGAAAAAACATAACTTTTCAGGAGACACGATTTTCAGAAACAGTGTGAATTTCTAATGAATTTCGGGGTGTTTGCTGCATCGATCGAAGTAACTATCGATTGTTAGATATGTAAACAGAATCTTTTTACCTTCATGTATGGGGGAGGGGGCTCGGCATATTCTAAAGTAAAAAATGCATTTTTAATTTTTTTTTTTCCTGAAAGTACAAGTTTTTTTTATCGTTTGGTGCAAACTACATGCAATTATGAATACCAACCGCCTCCTCCAATACCATCGAGAAAATGTATTAGGTAAAAAAACGTGGTCTAAAATTTTAGCAAAAGTTCAAAACGATGTTAAAAAGTTCTGAAACAAAATATCGAAAAAATGGCTCGACACAATGTTTATAACACTTTGATATATACTGTTATGCGAGTGGTCATAGCGACTCATATTCTGTCTGCATTCGGTCTATTTGATAAGAATTTAGAATAAGAGGATGAGGCAGCGTGCTCACGCTTTTGCCACTAGATCAGCAAAAGTGACCGTGAGAGTCCAGCCGTGCTACGGCTGGAGAACGCGCAAAGTGCAGGCGGAGTAATACACCCTCGATGTTAAGGTAGATTTTAATAAGTTTACGTGTTTCGGCGACACCGGACTTTATCGCTCGTCGTCGTCGCTCGGTATTTCGACCGTTAATCGATCGAGGAGGTAGCGTCGCTCATTGTCAGTGAGACGGTTCCCCCTCCCTGCCCCTTCGGTTAACGGCTGAGCGATTAACCGGAGGCCGGTTAATCGGCCATTACTGTGTAAACTCACGACTCAGTACGACGCGCTCTTAAATTTCGGCTTATATAGTTCATCTCACGTGTTACTCTTTGAATTCTTATACCGACCCGGCTTGCTCAACAGTGTCAACTCTCGGTGACGAAAACGGATATCGACTTAGGCTATTGATGGTGTAAACGGACCTTGTGGCGTACTTCGACGTGTGCAGTTACTCGCGCCATTGTTCGGCTCGCACAGCTCTTGTGGAATATACTTGTGTAACGTTGATCGGCTCGATCGGCTCCGCTAGAAGTGCTCTTACAAGTTAGGCAACGACAAATAAAGCGCTCTGACTACGAAGGTGCTGAGTTGGTGTTCGTGTTTTTTTTGAGAATTTGTCCTTCCCGCAATCCAGATCCTCGCTCGAACATTACGAAACTCAGTCTTTGACGCTCCTTCGACGAGACACGATCTCGAGAGACGTTGTCTAAGAAGTCAAAGCTTAGAATTTATTTTAGAACTAGAAGAAAGAAAGAAAATTTGTTTAAGTTCTTTTATTTGTCAAAAATATCATAATAAATATTCCACTCATTAATCCAAACCGGAGCGTGTCAAAATATAATTTCCACATAAACCCTACGGCATAATATAAAATTGGTGGCAGCTTACAAGGATATTTCAAACCAGTGTTACGGAACATCGACCTACGGAAATGAAAGGAATCACAGTCCTGTTGTAAGTGAGAAATAATATTATCTCTCTTTCATTTTTGTTGTTGTTTGCCTGAAAAAAAAAAAAAAAAAAAAAAACATAAAAATAAATAAATAAATAAATAAATAAAGATGGATCTGTTACAATCCGCTGAACTCTTCCGAGTATGGGAATGCGTAACACGGTTCGATTTCTCTTTTCGAGGCAAGGCAATTAAGCCCTTTCCTTCAGGGACGGAAATCTCGCCTTTTCTTTACTACAATTCGTCGGAGGGGTTTTCGACTAGGACGGCACCGTCGGTTCCGACTGGTCCGATGGTCAATCTTGACCTATACGAAAGGTTGTATGAGAAAGATTCGACTCACTCTTTCGCTGGTCATGTAGTGCTGGTGATCTGACGAAGCTCGATGCGATGCGACGATGATTCTTGTAGTCTCGGTGAGGAGTGAAAAGAATATGGTCGACGCGAGTTCAGTTATCAGACTTTTATTATTCACGAGCACGTTACTTTTTGACTCTAAGATTACTGTACAATATACAAGCTTAGTCTCGATGAGTTTACAACTTTTGTACACAAACAAGCAACGAGCAAGAATGCTCCGCAGATTCTGTTGCGCAAGGTGGTTGCGTTGCTGATCCCCGTTGAAATTGTAACTAACTACTTGGTGCAAAAGGTCGCCCTTTTATACTAATTTTTGGTGGCTACTTAGGGGTAGTGTGATGAGTCACCTAGTGGAAGGGTGCTTAGGGTGAGTAAGATCGTTAATGAAGATAGCGAAAAGTGTCGTCCGCGGCACGGTGTACGCGCGGCAGCGAGCCAATCAGAGGGATTTTCCCGGGTTCGCGCGAGGCTCTTCTGGCTTTTGGAGGTTCGGCGCGTGGAGGCGAGGTCACCTGGCTCGAGGCAGGTGACGAATTGTGCGGTGCCTCGGAATTGTTGGAGTTTGGCACAGAAATAGGGAATTCGTAACGCGATTGGTGCGTTGCGCTAAGTTGTGCGGCACGCCAGGCGGGGCTTGAAAACGTTTAGAGATAGGTATAAAGATAACGGATTCTCAAACCGTGACACCTATCATAGGGCTTGCCCAAGTTCGCGCGTGGCTCTTCTGGGTTCGGAGGTACGGCGCGTTAAGGTGAGGTCACCTGGCTCGAGGCAGGTGACGAATTGTGCGATGCCTCGGAATCGTTGGAGTTTGGCATAGAAATAGTGGATTCGTAACGCGATTGGTGCGATGCGCCAAGTTGTGCGGTACGCCATGCGAGGCTTCAAATCATTTAGAGATAGGTATAAAGATAAAGGATTCTCAAATCGTAACAGATCCAATGACGTCTGAAATTGGTTCAATTTTAGTATCGCTTAAAAGTGAAATTGATAATATAAATGTGAAAATAGACGAACTGAGCAACGGTAGTAGAGCAGACTCATTGAAAGAGACTAGTGAAGTACCAGCGCGAGAAATAAATCGGTCAATATCGACTGTTAAACAACTAAAAGAAAGTTTAGAATTTATCACTGAGTTCGAAGGAGGTAATATTTCAGTGGAAACTTTTATTTTTGAAGTAAAATCGATCTTGGCAGAAATTCCGGAAACTCAAAAAATAATGTTCGTTCGATTAATCGTAGCAAAAAAGGTTGTGAAAGGTGCGCGAAAAACAATCGACGGTCATGATATTCGTACGGTAGAAGACTGGTTCCAAGTGCTGCGAAATCATTTTGGAGAGAGCAAGTCATACGAAATAAGTCTGCTCGAGAGGAGCCAATGTCAACAAAATAATGACAGTGTAACAATGTACAATAAGAAATTTATGGAGTGTCATTTAAACGTGAAACGGGCTGTAACAAGTGATCCAAGTCTTGACATAAATCATCGACCAATCATACTCCAGAATGAAGAAAAACAGGGATTGGCACAATTTATTCGAGGACTTCGACCAAACATTAAACTATTTGTAAAAGCAGGAACACCAACGACAATAAAAGAAGCACAAAATCTTGCTCTAGAAACCGAGAAGGAAGAAGGCATATCACGAACGTTATTCAAAAACCAACCAACGAAAATTCAGGGTATCAGAAGAAGTTCAACAACATTCAAAATCCTGCAGGGAAGAATCAGAACTTATCATCGTTCCAGAATAAAAGGTTCCCGTGCCACGAATGTGGGGCAACGGGCCACTTCATAAAAGATTGTCCGAATAAGAACAAAGCACCCACTCAAAATTTTCCGTCGCGGCGATTGCCGAGCGCACCACCGAGCCACATCGCATACACCGAATGTCAAGAAGACGCACAAATCCTGGAGCAGCCTTCGTCCTCAAGATACACAGCGCCTATGGAACCCGAAAGCACTCCTCCCTGGCAGACACAGGAGCGGCAGTGAACGTAATAAAAAAAAGGAATACGTCCGGACTACCGGTAAGGAAAACCTCAGCTTCAATAACCGGAATCAATACCACGCCCGTAATTTGTCATCAAGAATGTAAAATTTCTATTGGCAATATTGATCATATATTCTTAGTCGTTCCCAATAATTTCCCTCTTGAAGAGGATGGAATCGCGGGTCAACCTTTTTTAACACAAGAAGAAGCAATTATTTGTATGAAATAACGAACGATTATTTTTAATAGAATCTATTCAGAAGCGAAGCTTTTTAAAGTAAACACTTCATCGCCAATCACTTGTTCTCAGTCTCGAAGTCACCTATTAAAAGAAAATACTCGAATTCAACATATTCTAAATGAAAAAGATCGCGATAACCTTTGGGAAATTATTGACTCGTATCAAGATGTTTTTTATTTACCGGGTGATCCATTGCCATGCACGAACCTAGCCGAACAAACGATAGAGCTGACCGATAATATCCCAATAAATGTTAAACAATACCGATATCCGCCGGCTCAGCATGAAGAAATCTTAAAACAAGTAGAGGAAATGTATGAAAAAGGAATCGTGCAAGAATCGAACTTACCGTACAATTCACCCCTATGTAGTTCCAAAAAGGAAAGACGCGTCTGGGAACCAAAAATGGAGAGTAGTCGTAGATTTCAGAAAGGTGAACGAGAAAACCTTACAGGATGCATATCCGTTGCCAAATATCGAAGAAATACTAGATCAGCTGGGCAATGCTCGATATTGGTTGATAAATTTCGTGTGTGACCGTGCAGAAGGTTGTAGTTAGTCGTTGCGGCTCAGTATCGGTCCAAGATTTTCAGCGGTAAAAGAAAAACAAACCAACGTTTTACGTTTCGATCCTCAGTTCGGATCCTCTTCAGAAATAATGATTTTATTGCAGCTAAAATAGTCACATTAGGATAATTATAATGATGTTCAGTGTAACAATTAGTTTAAATATACATCGCATGGACAAAGATTTTTGACCAATTTTATAGGTTAAGTACTAGGGAATAGACGTACCTTCATATGTCACTAAGATATAAATCAAAAATGTATTTCTCTCGTCATAAATAGCTTGGGAAATATGTATGACAGGCGCGAGTGAATTTCTACCGTATTGAACATGGAGAATTTCTCAGTTCATCCATTTTGTGTGTTCGAGCACATGTGCGATTGAAATCTAACAGTTGATCGTCTGTTAGATATCGTCTGTAAATTTCACATAAAAAGTTGAGTAATAACTTAATTAATAGAACACACAAGAGAAATTCGAGTAATTACCTGTGTCAATTCACGGGTGGTAATTTAATTGTTCGAACTTCAATAAGTAGCCATACTAATTCCCTCTTTCGAGTTTGAGAACGAGATCAAGATCGATGTTTCAGTTAGCGAAACTACGAGTGTACTGGTGTCGAGAGATCTCTCGGTCTCATTGTATTACGCGACAGTGCCGTACATACTTAATTTCTGCATGTTAGGGGAGGCCATTACTTTCATTAAAGAGCCACGATGGGCTTCACTATTATATGAATTTAAGATCAATTAGGTGTAATGTAGTAACAATATTCCAGTGTGTATGTTCATGAGGCTTACTCACTGCTAATGTTAATGGTTGTATTCACCAAGGGCTCCGTTTTTATATTCTTCACATTCACCACAGTCAATCATAGGATGCTGTTGTATATAGCACTCAATTTTTGAATATCTGTTCTGAAGTTAATGGAGGAAGAGTGAGACTTGATTTCAATCATTTCTAACATGAGTCGTTTCTTTAACAATTCCTCATTGCCTAGGATTTTAACATCATCGAAGTTGAATTTGTGTTTTGTCTGAATGCTGTGTAATGCTAATGCCGTGTGAGATGCATCTGTGTGTTTTATGCTATTCTGGTGTTCAATCATTCTCGTTTTTAGGTATCTTTT
>OZ023255.1:26336729-26419182 GCA_964007305.1 Netelia melanura
TTAGCATTACACAGCATTCAGACAAAACACAAATTCAACTTCGATGATGTTAAAATCCTAGGCAATGAGGAATTGTTAAAGAAACGACTCATGTTAGAAATGATTGAAATCAAGTCTCACTCTTCCTCCATTAACTTCAGAACAGATATTCAAAAATTGAGTGCTATATACAACAGCATCCTATGATTGACTGTGGTGAATGTGAAGAATATAAAAACGGAGCCCATGGTGAATACAACCATTAACATTAGCAGTGAGTAAGCCTCATGAACATACACACTGGAATATTGTTACTACATTACACCTAATTGATCTTAAATTCATATAATAGTGAAGCCCATCGTGGCTCTTTAATGAAAGTAATGGCCTCCCCTAACATGCAGAAATTAAGTATGTACGGCACTGTCGCGTAATACAATGAGACCGAGAGATCTCTCGACACCAGTACACTCGTAGTTTCGCTAACTGAAACATCGATCTTGATCTCGTTCTCAAACTCGAAAGAGGGAATTAGTATGGCTACTTATTGAAGTTCGAACAATTAAATTACCACCCGTGAATTGACACAGGTAATTACTCGAATTTCTCTTGTGTGTTCTATTAATTAAGTTATTACTCAACTTTTTATGTGAAATTTACAGACGATATCTAACAGACGATCAACTGTTAGATTTCAATCGCACATGTGCTCGAACACACAAAATGGATGAACTGAGAAATTCTCCATGTTCAATACGGTAGAAATTCATTCGCGCCTGTCATACATATTTCCCAAGCTATTTATGACGAGAGAAATACATTTTTGATTTATATCTTAGTGACATATGAAGGTACGTCTGTTCCCTAGTACTTAACCTATAAAATTGGTCAAAAATCTTTGTCCATGCGATGTATATTTAAACTAATTGTTACACTGAACATCATTATAATTATCCTAATGTGACTATTTTAGCTGCAATAAAATCATTATTTCTGAAGAGGATCCGAACTGAGGATCGAAACGTAAAACGTTGGTTTGTTTTTCTTTTACCGCTGAAAATCTTGGACCGATACTGAGCCGCAACGACTAACTACAATGCTCGATATTTTTCAGCATTTGATCTAGCTAGTGGGTTCCACCAAATCCCAATGAAAGAACAAGATAGAAAAAAAACAGCATTCAGTACACCTCATGGCCATTTCGAATACTTGAGAATGCCATTTGGTCTGAAAAACGCCCCTGCAACGTTCCAAAGGATGATCGACAACGCCTTGAGAGGGTTAATTGGTAATACTTGTTTCGTCTATTTGGACGATATTGTTATTTACGGAAAAACCATGGAAGAGCACAATGAAAAGTTGTGTACATTTTTTAAAAGAATGCGAGAGACTAATTTAAAGCTTCAGCCAGATAAATGTGAATACTTGCGACCGGAATTGCAATATTTAGGCCATGTCATCACCGAAGAGGGACTTAAACCAAATCCGGAAAAATGTAAATGTGTCTTAGAATTTCCGCAACCAAAAAACGTTAAAAACATTCGTCAATTTCTGGGTCTAACGGGTTATTATCGGAAGTTTATTAAAGATTACAGTAGGAAACCCAAAGCCTTGACTCAGTTATTACAGAAAAATACCGATTTTCATTGGGGACCAGAACAAGAACGAGCATTTGCAGTTCTAAAAAGGGAATTGTGCTAAGAACCGATTTTGTTATACCCTGATTTTTCGCGACAGTTTACGTTGACTACAAACGCTTCAGATATCGCCCTGGGCGGAATATTATCTCAAGAGAAGAATGGTAAAGAACATCCAATTGCTTACATAAGCCGTATCCTCAACAAGGCCGAACAAAACTATTCAACAACAGAAAAAGAGTTGTTAGCAATTGTTTGGTGTGTTAAACATTTTCGACCATATTTGTATGGCCGTAAATTTAAAATTATCACCGACCATCGCCCATTAATCTGGTTGATGAACCACAAAGACCCACATTCACGACTCGCAAGATGGCGAATCACATTACAGGATTATGAATATGAGATAGTGTACAAGAAGGGTACCCTCAATACAAATGCTGATGCATTATCGAGAAACCCAGTTTTGATAAATCGCCGCATGAATGCAGACGACTTAGTTGGCGAAGGTGACTACGAAGAAAACCAAGAAGAAGGAAATCGAAAGAGAAAACGTAAAAATGAGGTCGAACTACGGAAATCCCGACGACTAGAAGAATCAGAAAACGATACGGATACTGAACAACCTGGGGAAGAAGCGGGACAAAACCAACATGAAGAATACCAATTGGAAACACAAACGCAGAATCATCATGAAGATAATCCATGCGAGGAACTCCCACATGAAGAACAGGGCGACATTGAACAGCCATTGATAAGATTGGGTAGAAAAGTATTTTTGACGAACTCGTCGATACCTGAGGGTAGCGTAGATGTTTCGTTTATCCGAAAGGAAAAAGAAAATGAAAACGCACTAGATCTCGAAATCTTCTCCGACGAGGGTGATCGAGAATGTCACGTAATAATGAGCGTAAACCAAGGTATGTTTAAGGATGAACTGTTGAAACAGATCGGAGAATTATGTTCGGTTGCAATTGCTGAGGAATGGGAAGAAATTCATGTCGATCATGAAAGCTGTATTCGATTGACTGGTATTTCGAGGAAAGACATTGAGAAACAATGGCGAGAAGTTTTTAATCCAAGTGATTGTTCTGTGTACCTTCACGATAGAGAACGACTGATTCCACGAATAGAAGACATCCAGAAGATACTTGACGAAAATCACAACAGTCCAATAGGAGGTAACGGTGGAGTCAAGAAAACATACTACAGCATATCACAAAATTTCTTCTGGAAATCATTGAGAAAGGACATCGAGAATTTCGTGAAGAATTGCGTGATTTGCCAGAAAAATAAGGTTAACCAGCATCCAACAAGAATGCCCATGGTAATCACCGACACACCGCAGAAGTTCAATGACAAGATCGCTATGGATATTTGCGGACCCTTACCATTGACCGCCAATCGGAATAAGTATGTGTTAACCATACAAGACTATTTAACAAAATATTTCGTAGCAGCTGAACTCAAAGACTTTACAGCCTCTTCAGTAATCGAAGCATTTTTGAAAGGATATGTTAAATATTTTGGAGTACCACGCGTAATCCTGACTGACAGAGGAACCAACTTCACCAGCAATTTAATGAAGAATTTTACGAAAATGTTAGGAATCAAACACATCACAACAACGAGTTTTCACCCAGAAAGTAACGGTAGTCTGGAAAGAAGTCATCAGGTATTAAAAGATTATCTTCGTCATTTTACAAATAAAAACGCTGATGATTGGGATGAGCGAATTCACTTGGCAACTTTATACTACAATACGTCAAGACTCGAGAGTACGGGTTTTACACCGAACGAGCTGACCTTTGGTAACAACCCGAGGAGTATTTCATCATTGAAGAGAAGCAATACAACTTATCCTGAATACTTGGAAAACCTACAAACGAAGATCACGACAACATTAGAAGAAAGTAAACGAATAATTGTCGACAGCAAAATGCGTACAAAAGAACGCTACGATCGAATGATTAATCCACAAGAATTTGAACCTGGAGATTTTATTTGGTTAAAAAAAGAAAGTACAGCTAATAACAAAACTAACGCATTAAACGTTCCCTTCGAGGGACCATTTAGGATAATTGAAAAAATCTTCGACGTTAATTACAAGATAGCAAAAAATAAAAAGGAAGTGATTGTCCATGCGTATAGAATGAAATATGCTAATGTAAATTTGTTTCAGGACCATACTGATTGAAATATTGTGGATCGATGCCAAACATTATGAGGAAACAGAATTTCCGACCTTACCGAATTTGCATATGGAATGTTTGGGTGACGTAAAATTCTTTCATGAGACGTATAACGTAGTCTCATATTATAATTTGGACGAACTAACCTGGGAAGAGATTGAGATTACTAAAGGATTGAAAATCGTGGAAAATTTGTGCTCCCAAAATTGCACAGAAAAGAGGCTGATTCAACGACTACGTAACCAATTAAACATAATTAGTAACGATAAGTATACTCTGTTTTCAACAATAGGCGTACCTAGCCTCTATCGAAGTAAACGAGGTTTATTTGATTTTGTCGGTAAAATAAGCAAAGTACTATTTGGAACAATGAGTTCAGATGACGCAGAATACTACAATAAAGAAATAGACGCAGTCCATAATGATAATAAACGAATCAGTGAATTATTCAAAAATCAAACACACATAATTCAGCTCTTTCTTCAGAAGAGTGAAGGTCTTTTTCGCGAATACAAAAACGCATTCGACCAAGTCAGTCTTAATTTTCAAAATATTGATAACGAATTGCAGGATTTGGCAAAAAGAGAAAAATTATTAGAAAAGGACGCTTTGATAACAGAAATGTGTTTAGAAATAGAACTGGCATTGATCGGATTAGACAAAAACGTGAGAATCTTAATAGAATCAATTATCTTTGCTAAAACTGGTCAAGCAAACCCTCAACTTTTATCACCAGAATCTTTGATAAGTGCTATAAATCTAATCAGAGAGGAAAAAGGAAATGATCAGATACCTATCCCTGTGGTCAGTGGAAATTATTTCGAATATTTAGAAGTAAGTGATGTAGCTATTAGTATCATTGTTCCGGAACCGTCTAATATTTGAGAGAGTCTCCGTAAGGCGTTAAATGTCGCGCGATCTTCCATCATTAGTCGCGTCGATTGTCGAGTTCGCGAATCCCGAACTTCCTCGCGAACGACACATCGCGCGTCGCCGATCCTTGTCGCGTACATCGCCAATTGCTATCTTCAATCCTTGTCTGTATATTCGAGTGCGCTGTGTATCGATTATGATCTGTCGCGCACCCCCACTTATTACTCGTGTGCCGATACATCCTCCCGATCAGAGGTCTTCGTGTTCCGGCGCTTGGAGTATTCACACGCACTCGAATTGTCTAAAATTCGTATTCCGCGTTGTCGAAGTGATCCGCCGAGCTGAAAGTGTGATTTCGACCCGCCGACCATCGGCGAAAATAGTTGAATATCGTGCCCGCGATATTTTCCGTTCCTTTCGCTAGTTTACTGCCATTTTCGCGCATTTTCCGGCTTTCGTTACCGCACGTGCTACCACATGTTCCGACATTACCTTGTGGAGACTCTCTACGACTCGATCTCGCGAACGGTCTCGCGCATCCGCGGTCGGAACTTGATCGCTGCGAGTTTTCGTCAGTCCGTCGCGAGAAGATTTCCTTCGCGTTCGGAGCTAAATAATAGTTCCGCCCAAGATTTCCGTCGCGTTCGCGCGCAGCCCATCAGATCAAGAGCAAGATTTCCGCACGTTTCCGTTACTATCGTCTGCTGTTCGTTGAGTGCTCATATTCCTTTTGTGAAATCGTTAGTTGTGCACTGTCAAATAAAGTGAATTGTTGTGTTACAGACAAAAAAGGGTTAACAGTCAATTCCCCTCTCCTCTATTCCCGATTCAAAATTAATAAAACTAGCGCCCTCCCCAACAATCATAAAATATCGCTTTGTTTATGTTATTAAAGTACCAATCTTAGAAGTCGAAAACTGTTATTTTATTACGTGGAAGAGAGGGAGATTGGTCGGATGTGAATAAAATACAGTCACAATTGTCCAAATTATAATGAATGTTTTATTAAACTCTTTTGCCATGCGGCATCGACGAGACGACGATTGGTTTGACTTAGCACTAATAGACGCTTCTATACCCGATGACTACGAACGAACGAACGAATGAATTGTGCCGGCACGCTCTCGCGTGCGCGTTTCCGGTGGGAACCGAGAGTTCCCGAACGTTGCTCGGCTTTGTTCGTGCTCTCGAGCAGGCCGGCAACCTAGTACCAATGAAGGAGCGGAAAGTGTGACAAAGTTGACTTTAACAAACTACAAACTATAAACTAACTACAAAAACTATAAAGCGTTCAGAGTAATTCCAGCTCCAAAATTGATCGGAGACAACATTATTGATATATTTCGAATCCACATGATTATATTATCACTAACGATGAAAGACTATTGTACACTCCAAGTGACAAATATTTCTTAAATACCTGTAAGATACATCAATCACGATATTTTTGTAAAAGGATAAATCCAAAATATTATATGAAAGCACATGATACCTGCCTTAGTAAAATTGTGAATGAACCTTTGAAGTTAAAGAAAGATGATTGTACTGTTAAAATAGTTCACGTAACGCATACTATGTGGGTTCAATTTAAGAATAACAACAGATGGCTATACACTGCACCAAAACCAGAAAGCATCCGCATAATTTGCAATGGTGAAGTAGAGGAAATAACAATAAATGGCACTAGAATTCTTTGGTTATTACCAGGATGCAGTGCAGTAACTAATGATGTAATATTAAATTCACACATCGAAAAGGAATACAATCAAAACAAAGCGTTTACTCCTCTAATCACGTATAATTTTAGTGACCATTTTCAAATATTAGAAAGCTCATCTTTTAATTTGAGTCTTGTAAAAATCCATACAATTGAAACACCTGATCTAAAAACGGGCGATCTCACTAATTATGGCACCAAATTAAGTGATCTTAGTAAAGAAATGGAACAAATCGGAAATCATCAAAGAACGAAAACTTTTCAAGAGGATTTGATAACATGGTTTTGGTACATTGTGTATGGGATAGGTGCTGTACTAATAGTGTACTTAATTGTTAAATTGAGAATTGTACGAATCTTGAAGTGCCTATTTGGAGTATAATCCAGTACGTTAACCTCTTTCTCGAATTGTCTTCTGAATCAGCAAACTGAACATAATACATCTCGGAACGATATTTTTATGGAACCAATGGCGGACACCAATCCAATATCAACAAGTTTAGAAATTTTACCAACCATGTCAACCAAAACAATACATTCATCACGAATCAAAACTGGACCTTTAAGACATTCAAGTTTGCGCATTTCAGAATTTTGCGATAATGATCAGGGTCATTAGGAATATGCAAAATAATACGAATAATAATAAGTGAGAAATCCTTTTTTTTATTGTAAGTGGGATTTCTCATCTACGGGTGGAGGTGTTATGCCAGTGGTCATAGCAACTCATATTCTGTCTGCATCTGGTCTATTTGATAAGAATTTAGAATAAGAGGATGAAGCAGCGTTCTCACGCTTTTGCTACTAGATCAGCAAAAGTGACCGTGAGAGTCCAGCCGTGCTACGGCTGGACAACGCGCAAAGTGCAGGCGGAGTAATACACCCTCGATGTTAAGGTAGATTTTAATAAGTTTACGAAACTCAGTCTTTGACGCTCCTTCGACGAGACACGATCTCGAGAGCCGTTGTCTAAGAAGTCAAAGCTTAGAATTTATTTCAGAACTAGAAGAAAGAAAGAAAATATGTTTAAGTTCTTTTATTTGTCAAAAATATCGTAATAAATATTCCACTCATTAATCCAAACCGGAGCGTGTCAAAATATAATTTCCACATAAACCCTACAGCATAACAATACACACAACACAAACTGTCAAAATCGAAATACGGTTTCTGAGAAAAGATACAATGAAAATAGGTATTTTTCGAACCAATGTTGTTCGGCTTTCAATTGGTTCCAAAATTTTTCTAACAATGAGTCGAATATCCTCTAAAACCCTATATAGAATTACTTATCAATAAAGTCTTTCTGAACAAAAATAAAAAAAACGTCGAAAAATGTTCAATATTCAATAATGTATTTTTTAGTTATAATCAATAAATTGTTTATGCAGTGTAAATGGGTATTTATTTATTTATTATAAATTATGTTCATATATATGTGCACAAATATGCACACATATATATTTATATGTGAATACATATTTTTTCTGTAGAAGAACAGTAAGTTCGGAAAAGGGCCTAGGGGGATAAGCACATGAAATCTGCCCCCGCACATAATAAATCTAGATTGACACCATAGATTGACATCTACATAACTAAAATTCCTGTAAATATCAACCTTGTGTTTTGTAGGAGTTATGGAGGGGGAAAGCAAAATAAACAAAATTATTTTTATCGAAAACGGCTTGGCCGATTTTAATGAATAAAAAATATGTTATACTCGTCAATAAAACCATTAAGAAAATTTGTTTTTGTACACACGGCGAGGTAGTAATAAATAGTAAATTGAAAACACCACAGGTTAGGATAATGTCTTTATTATGATTGAGAACAAAAATGAAGTGATACGCTCGATCAGTGGCTTAGGCAGAACTGACGCTTTGTCGCGTTAATTTGTCGGTCACGAAGATAGACAAAGAAATCAGTGTGCGGCAGTCGCCGCATGTGGCGACGTGTTTGGGCCTGTATCGCATAACGCTATATACAAAAGAAGGATAGCGCTAACAGAGCGCGATTTACAACATTTTTGAATTCTGAAAAAAAGTACGGATAGAAAAAATTTTTCGAATTTTTCAAAAATGTTTTTTAAGTTTATGTCTCAGAGTTACACCTCCAATTTTGTTTCGAAAGAAAACGTTAAAATGTCTCCTTTAACATATATTTTTTTTTAATTTTTCGTCAAGGTGGCGAAAAATGATGAAAATCATGCAAGCGGCGCGGCATCACGCTCTCGCTCTAACCGCGCACGCATACTAGAGGGTGTCCACTCAATTTCGTCACCGACTGTAGATATTCAGTACTGACAGTATAAATATTGGAACACGGCCAATATACATATATAATTCCCTTCTTTTTGCCAGACATTTATCAATTTAAACCAGCCGAAATTCAGGAATCTAGCATAAAAATCAGGCTAGTATACGTGCGCGGCTAGAGCGAGAGCATGATGCCGCGCCGCTTACATGATTATCATCATTTTTCGCGATGAACTACCTCTGCGAAAAATTTGAAAAAAATATATGTTAAAGTACACATTTTAAGGTTTTCTTTGGAAACAAAATTGGAGACGTAACTTTGAAACATACCCTAAACAAAATTTTTTGAAGAATTCAAAAATTGTTTTCTACCCGTATTTTTTTCAGAATAAAAATTTGTTTTTTGTTCATGGTTTTATTGACGAGTGTAACATATTTTTTATTCATCAAAATCGGTCAAGCCGTTTTCAAGAAAAATCATTTTTTAAATTTTGCTTTCCCCCTCCATAACTCCTAGAAAAAGGCAATTTAAAGTTTGATATTTATAGGACTTTTTAGTTATGTAGATGCCAATCTATGGTGTCAATCTAGATTTATTATGTGTGGGGGCAGATTTCATGTGCTTATCCCCCTAGGCCGTTTGCGAATTTCTGTCAAATCGTTTGAAATGGTTTCAAGCGCTAACTTCAAAACATAATTTATCATACTTCCACTAGTCAGAATTTTATGAAATTTTAACCACATATGGAGAAAGATATCTACGTACAGAAACAAAAAAATTTTAAACCGTATTTTTTGACGATGTCGACGATCGCGACGTCATCGCCCGCAATTCTCGACTGTTTCACCGGATTTTGTTTTCGGCAACTCGTCGTTCTGAGAAGTATGTACTTCTCACAGCTAGAAAAGAACACAGTAAAAAAAAATTGCCATGCGATACATACGATTAATACTTTTACATGTAATAAAATCAAATAAATATATTATCGAAAAAAAATATCTTTTTAAATATAATAAACAAAGTAATTATATTATGCAAGCAACAAAACCTAATATAACATAAAAAAGAACATGATAATATTTTTTATTCACATGCAATAAAGCGAGCAATGCAGCGAGATCACTCACTTATTAGAAATTTAAAAAATATTGCCTATCGTTAGTTTCTAACGAGATAAAATATGATGTGTAGTATGTTTTTTTAATTACAAAATTTGTTGTGATAAAAATAATGTAAATTTTTTTGACTCTTTAATCAAGAATTGCATAACTTAAAAAAAAAATGTATGTTGAAGTTGTAACAAAAACACTATATTTTGGGATAAGATTATTTATAACATAATCAAAAATTATTTCGTACTATTTATCTAACAATTTTTTTATTAGTCAGAGATACGATGGAAAAAAATATTAGAAACTTTCAACCTTTCAATATACTACAAAAAGTTTTCATGTTTCGGCGACGTCGAGACATTTCGAATTCGCCGCGCGAGGAGGTCGCGGCGATCGATACACGCGCTAGCGTCAATCGATGCGAGCGCCACTTCCCCCTCCAGCATGACCGGCTCGCATGGTGTTGCGCCGGAACCGGCTTCTCGGCCATTAGCGAATTTTCTCCGTAACCGTTACCACGCGAATTTTGATTGAAGTTAGTTTTGTATATCGACCTGCGCGTTGTTTGTATCCGATTGATCTCTGTGGACTTAGTTAACGATTAGGCTTGCGAAAGGTATAATTCTTGCTCGGCTCAGTAATGGTATAATTCTTGTTCGGCTCAGTGATTGATTGGCTCAAGTGCGTCGACGAAAGTGTTGTGTTCACGAGAGCACTGAGGCGACGGTTGTGGACGTTTGACGCCGACATTGTAATTGACGAATAAAAGTATTACGTGCAACGAGTGTTGCGAAGCGAACGCAGTGTGTTTGGTTTCATCGTATCGTCGTCCTTTCCCCGAAACACCAGATCCTCGCTCGAACATTTCATCAATGGGTTTTGTTTCGCTATCGACAAAATAATAGTGTACGCGTGGAGGTGAACGACTTTCGTAAACTATATTGTTTTGTATGTTTTTCGTTATTCATTTTTCTATTTTATAAACCAAAGGAACATGTCAGAAAAAAAAGATTTTTTTATCACAATAACTTATTATTTTGATTATGAGAATGTTACCTTGTTTTATAAATCAGAACAAAATTACAAAAAAAAACACCAAAAAATAGTTTTTGAAAATCGATCACCTCGTCGTAGTGAAAAGTGGAAAACGCTTGCAAACAGCAAAGAAACTACAGAATAATTGGTGTAAGTAGTATAGCGACCACTATGGCGACCCCCACTTCTATCCCCACTCCTTCCCCCACTCCTTTTCCCCCACTCCGCGGTCGCCGAGTTCGCCGTGAGCTCGAGCGGTCGTGGATGCGGGGGGAGAGGTGCGCAGGGGGAGGAGGGGGGATGGAGGGTGTCGGCATAGTGGCGCGCTGTTTTTTTATTTATTTATTACATTTTTTAATTTACGATAATGAATATATTGGACTGGTGATTTTTGACGCTCCTTTGCCCCGCTCCGCGTCAAACCCAAACTGGTAATATATATAATATATTGTCACGCCGTTGGGAGGGGGGTATAGGGAATTCGGGGAAAGAAGAAAAGAAATAATTACTAACTCAAATAAACCTTTATTTCTACTCTATTATTAACGGCGGACTATCTCCGGGGCAATTAACATTTATTAACGAAAAAAAAACAAATTCATTATGGGCGCCAGTTAATTTTTAATAACAAAAGAATATTAAGAAAATTTATAACTCGCAACTCAGACAGGTGAAGGGATTGTTGGCTAGCGTGTAGGAAGGGGGAGGGGTCAAGCGGGGAGCGGTATCTCAGGGAGAGGATTCGCCGACTCAACGGCCTCTTAATAATTACCACTGGCTTTATTCTAGTACGTATTCAATATCGTGTCTTATATTTGAGAGTAACTCGGCCTGTCGCAGGGAGAGGGGCAGGCGGGGAAATGGGAAGATGTTTTGGTTTGGGAGTCGGCTGTGCCGAGGAAGGTCGGTCGGGAGGTGTTTGATCGCGCGAGTCGCGCGATCGAGTGTTTTCGATCTTCTATTGTACGATGTAAGGACGGGAGGGAGGTCAGGCGGGAGATGACCGTTACTCGTATAATTATGATATTCGCTACTCTATCTTCGATAATTTATACAGCCGTCCCACACGACTTTTTAAATGAAACAAAACTCTGGCCAAATGCAAGGGTGGACGCACGCAATAAGAAAGGGGGGGGGGGGGATGCTCTATACAAATCGATTGAAAAAGGGGATAGAGAAAGATTTTGGGAGAAATATGCCGATAAGGTTCACCTGTGCAAACACTTACGTTCTGGTCACAGATTTTCCTCCTCGTCGTCCTGGCTCTCGTCTCCTTATTCCTCTGCTTTCGCTTTTTCTCCCTTTTGTCCTTTCCTCTCTCTCTCACACACACTTCACACTCTTCAATTTTCTTTTCTCTACACTCTAATTTTCGCTCGCTAAATTTCTCCAAATTCCTTCGCAAAATTCTCTCTTTACTGTCCGCCAGCTCGTCGCAAAAGTCAGTCTTCTTTTTCCTTCGCTGATTAGCGGGCTCGATCATCGGGCAGTAGCGTCACGGATTGGTAGGGGAAGGGCCAAGCGTTCGATCGATATTAGATCATCGCGGCGGGATCTATCGGGACGGGCAGGTAAGTAGGTCGGTCGGTAATTTAGGTAATTTGCTTATTGGGAGGTGTAATTGCGGGTAATGGGAATTTTTGGGGATTGCCGTGCGCTGCTGCCATCTTCGTCTTCCTTATCGCCGGTCAGCCGATGGATGGCGTCGTGGCGGGGACGGACGGGTGTATCTCCTTGGTAGTGACGGATCACTGAGTGTGGTGTGTGCGAGTATGCGAGTTGTTGACTGCTTCTCATTGTCGATTTCGACGACGTGGACGGGTTGGGCGATGACGATAGCATTGGAGATGACTTCTTCGGGCCGGGCCGGTCGGTCCTCTTCTCGAAGTATTGCACAGGCCTTACAATAATGTAGGGAAAAAGGAGGGGAAAATAAAATAATACTTTTTACTTGCCTTGTTTTGGGCCTGTCCGTGGGGACGGCTGCCTTTGGGACGAGCCGGGCGCAGGGGAGATATTGTACAACGTTACAATATATATGAGGGATTCCACGCCAGATCAAACAACATTTTGCCTTACCATCTCCGATTTTTTTGAAATTTTTTTATGCTCTAGTATTGGTTGAAAGAGGCCTCCATGATTTTTTTCAATTTTTTTTGTCGAACCGTTTTCACGATATCGATTTTTCAAAAATTACGTTACATTTTTTTTGAACGTCCATAACTTTGCGAAAAATGGGCCAAACTGGACGTTTTTTTTTGAAATTTTTCTTTTTGAACACACTTTTTATAAAGAAATATCGAATAAAATTTTCAAACCGTATTTCTATAAGATTTTCAAGTTTCAAGTCTAAATTGTTGATTTGCAAAAAACACGTACCGATCGATTTTCTTGATTTTTTTTGTAAACAACTGTCAGATATTCCACACCTTTTAAGACTAGTTGGATAATGGGATAACGATGGGATCTATTTTTTTTCGATTTTTCAATTTTGTTCCGGAACCGTCTAATATTTTAGAGAGTCTCCGTAAGGCGTTAAATGTCGCGCGCTTTTCCCTCATTAGTCGCGTCGATGGTCGAGTTCACGAATGCCGAAATTCCTCGCGACCGACACATCGCGCGTCGCCGATCCTTGTCGCGTCTATCGCCAATTGCTATCTTCGATCCTTGTTTGTATATTCGAGTGCGCTGTGTATCGATTATGATCTGTCGCGCACGCCCACTTCTTACTCGTGTGCCGATACATCCTCCCGATCAGAGGTCTTCGTATTCCGGCGCTTGGAGTAGACACACGCACTCGAATTGTGTAAATCAAAGGCGAAGTCATCGGCGAAAATAGTTAACTATCGTGCCCGCGATAGTCTCAATTCCTTTCGCTAGTTTAATGCTATTTACGCGCATTTTCCGGCGTTCGTTACCGAACGTGCTACCACGTGTTCCGCGTACCTTGTGGAGACTCTATCCGATTCGATCTCGCGAACGGTCTCGCGTACCACCGGTCAGAACTTGATCGCTGCGAGTTTTCGTCAGTACGTCGCGAGAAGATTTCCGCACGTTTTCATGACCATCGTCTGCCGTTCGTCGAGTGTTCATTTTCCGTTTGTAAAATCGTTAATTGTGCACTGTAAAATAAAGTGAATTGTTGTGTGATAAATAAAACACGTGTTAACAGTCAATTCCCTTCTCCTCTATTCCCGATTCAAACTTAATAAAACTAGCGCCCTCCCCATCAAATTTTCCGATTTTAGTTATCCGTATTGAAAAATATCTGAAAAAAATACTATGCACATGAACTTAATAACTATTGGACACATAGGAATTATTAATTATTTTACAGATTACTTTCAGGAAACAGATACAGGCGAATCGCCGAAGAGCTGTTATTTTCTTACTCGTTTAAATATTTTACAAGTTCGAGATTCAACAAACGAGGAAAATTTTTTAACCCTTTGAGACCTGAGTACTTTCAAGCTTATGTGGTTCGCAGACGCATAGGCTGATGCATATATGCGTCCTTAGGGCTCAAAGGGTTAAATCTCAAAGTGTCTTCTCCGTCCGGAATTACACAATAATACTTTTGTGCCCCTGTTATTGTCTTTGCTCTTATATATCTGTTTTCTAATGATTCTTTGGCTAGATTATAATCGTCGGTAAAGAAGAATTGGGCATGAATATTCGGCAAATAATTCGATTTTATTGCCCAGTCATATAATTTCCGAGGAGTTGAAATTTGTTTGTGACTTGGAAGTTAAAGACTTGCTCGTGCTGCTATTCTTTTCACGGTTCCCCCTGCTCCATCAAGGGTCCTTTGCCGTGAGCTGTTGCAAAATAATGCCATTCAGCTTTTAATCCAAAGTCTTGCTCATGATAATTGAGATTTACAAAATTTTTATAATTTTTAAATTGTTGAGGCGTTCCATCGGAAAAGTAAAGAACTTTTGCAGCATCATTGGATACTTCTTTGATAAAACTAGTAGTCATTCTTGTAAATTCATGAATAGGAACGGCATCATGAGATAAGCAATCCGATATTATTACAACAAAAATTATCGGCCATCGTTCATTAAATGATAAAGATATATCTATTTTATTACATAAATAACAATGGCCGTTGTTGGTGAGCCTGAAGAAACGATTAATACTTATTTTCAGCACGAATAACTAAAATCGGAAAATTGAAAAATCGAAAAAAAATAGATCCCATCGTTATCCCATTATCCAACTAGTCTTAAAAGGTGTGGAATAACTGACAGTTTTTTACAAAAAAAATTCAAGAAAATCGATCAGTACGTATTTTTTGCAAATCAACAATTTAGACTTGAAACTTGAAAATCTTATAGAAATACGGTTTGACAATTTTATTCGATATTTTTTTATGAAAAGTGCGTTCAAAAAGAAAAATTTCAAAAAAAAAAACGTCCACTTTGGCCCATTTTTCGCAAAGTTATGGACGTTCAAAAAAAGAGTAACGTAATTTTTGAAAAATCGATATCTTGAAAACGGTTCGACAAAAAAAATTGAAAAAAATCATGGAGGCCTCTTTCAACCAATACTAGAGCATAACAAATTTTCAAAAAAATCGGCGATGGTAAGGCAAAATGTTGTTTGATCTGGTGTGGAATCCCTCATATATATATATATATATTCTGACTAGATGTATTAAATCTTACATTATAAAGTTTTACGTATCGATGCTATATATTGTCACGCCGTTGTGAAGGGGGTATGGGGAAATTGTCCAAAGGGGAACAAAAAAAAAAGGGAAACACCTCAGTACATTAATAAATTTTATTTCCTTTGTAACGGCGGACGATCTCCGGGACTTTATACAACAGTATCTCAAAACACAAAACAAATTTTGTTTTTCCTTATTTTTGGGCGCCAGTTAAATTTTATACAGAAAAAAAATTTAACAACAGTAATAATTGCAAACTCTTGTAGGTGAGGGTAGGAGTAGGGCTAGCGAGTAGTGAAGGGAAGGGGGTCAGGCGGGGAGAGGTATCTCAGGGACAGGTTCGCCGACGCGATGGCCTCTTATTAATTACCACTGGCTGATTTTAAGTTTAATCTCACAATTTTCTTGTACACGCTTATCTTAAACTCTACATTACCGCGAACACGGTCAGTCGCAGGGAGAGGGGCAGGTGGGGGAAGGGGGAGTTGTTTGGGTTCGGGAAGTTGGCTGTGCCGAGGAAGGTCGGTCGAGAGTAACTCGACCGATCGAATGTTCGTAACGTCGAGATTGGTACTAGCGGAAGGGGGAAGGGAGGTCAGGCGGGAAGAAATGACCGTTACGCGCACTAATATTACTGTGTAAATTTTTACTGCCGTCCCACACGGCAAATACAGAGACCGAAAAGAAACGAAATAGAATTTTGACAGTCGCGGAACAAAGGAATTACGGTTGCGGAATAAATTTTTAAGCCTCGAATCTCTCAAAAATGAGCCGGGTTTGAAGTCAAGGGGGGGGGGGGGGCGTACCTGTGCAAACACTCACCGTTGCAGTTTCCTTCTTCGGCGTCCCGTTATCCTTTTTCTTTTCCCCTTTTTCTTATCCGTGTCGTTGCCTAGTCGTCCTTATGATTGTTGTGTTTCCTTTATCCGTTCCGTTATATTCGTTTCCTTATCCGTGCCAAATCGTCTTCGTTAATTTCTCTGATAATTTCCGTTTTACACTTTCCTCCTCTCTCTCTCACACTCACTCTACTCTATACTCTATTCGCACTCGTTACTTCTACTCTCCTATCTACTCGCCGGCTCGTCACAAAGTGAGAGCCTCGTGGTGTGCCGGAAGCTCGCGAATTTTTCGCGAGCGTTGATTGGCTCTCTCTCGATCATCGAGGCAGCAGCGTCACGGGTCGATATAGACGGGTCAGACGGATGATTGATTTTGGGATGGTCGCGAGCGGGATCTATTGGGGACAGGCAGGTAATTAGGTCGGTCGGTAAGTATGGAATAATTGCGGACGGGATTTTATAATGGTGGGTAATAAGGTAGGGTAATCGCCGTACGCTGCTGCCACCTTCGTCACTCTGTCGCCGCACGGCCGATGGATGGCCGGGGTGCGGGGACGGACGGGTGCATGAATTTTGACAGGTGGTGCTTTTTCGAGTGTTGTGAGTGAATTTTCCTTCCTCTGGATTTACTTCGACGGGGTGGATGGCGATTGAGCTGGCTGGCGTGATGGAGAAGGTCTTTTGGTCGGTCCGGGTAGGTAATTTTCTATTATTTCTCCTCGAATTTCTCGTGTCTAATCTTCTCTATTTCTTTGCAGGTTACGTCGGGTCGGTCGAAGGCGACGATAAAGACGACGACGACGCTGACGGTGTCTATGACGACGACGACGACGGCGATGACGGTGTCCACGGCGACGACGACGACGACTACGGTGAGGATGGTGCTGAGTATACTGTGCAGCGTGGTGGTTGTTGGCCTGGCGGGGCCAGTCTTAAGGACTGACGTCTTGCGCCGGTGAGTATTTGCACGGTTTTATTAGTTATTTAATAGAATTCTGTACTTAACTTTCTCCTTTCGGTTGCAGGTGTGAGACGGCGACCTCGTGTGAGCCGGCGACAGGGGAGGCTGTGACGCACAACGTCACAATATATATATATTGAGACGCACACACCTGAAACATAAAAGTTACAACATTAGTAATAATAAATTTCCCAAGAGGGCTACAATTCGCGTTGACAGAGTACGACGAATAACAATATAAATACTGGACAAATACATCAACAAATCACCTTCGAAACTACAGTATCTCTTTCTAGATCTGACCGTGTATAGTTGACGCCCAAAGTTGCTGCCTCGGCAACAAAACGGGAATCTCGACGATACTACCAGTAAGATCGACCATAAGATCACGTGGCCTACGAGGTAAAAGTACGGATTCATATAAGAAATACGTAAACTCACCGATGATTACGCTAGTATACCTGAAACATCGCAGGACCAGTAATTATCGGACCGGCGACATTTATCCGAGGACGTAGTTACGTCACCAGGAGACACCGGGGTATTTTCAAATTCCACGTAACTTTATCACGCCAAGACCCTCAGCCAAGAATAATTGACGTACCTGAAACAAACATGTAAATTATCGGGCCACACTAAAAGAAACTAAAATTGGAGCGCTCACCGTAGTCCGTTGATCTCTCTTTAGACGACGAACCGAAACACACACAGAACGAAAAGACACTCGTAAAAATAAAAACGAATAACACTCCACAAAATATAAACCGCGACTGTCATTTTTACGAGCGGCGCCATATTGATTGTGTCACGAGATCACTTACACGTGAAATCCGCAACAAGTAAGGCGTGGCACACAGCGCCAATATCCGAAATGTAACACAAGTCATAAACTAGGTACTATCTAAGCTCACATATCGACCACGCGATAAGATCGGAGAACGATCTTATCCACTAACTTGAATGCTGTAACGAAAAGCTGAGAAATAAAATTATTTTTACCCGAGGTTCCAAATTTATTTATTTCCTTCTCGAGAACTAAACAAAATATTTTATGAAAAGGGGTAATACCCGTTTCAATATATATTATAATAAATAGTGTATATTAGTTTCTTGTTTTCTTCTTCGTTGGCTCCATTCTCGTTACAGCGCTCTCCCCTCTGAGCAACCAATGATTGTTTAACTACGGAAAACAGAGATAGATACATGGCGTGAGAGAGGCTCGTATATACGTATTGTTACATAAATATTTTATACAGGTTTTTAGAACATACCTAGTTATGATTCCGTAGCAGATTTGAACTCCAGCTTATTGAACTTCGTACCGTGGTATTGCATGATGAGGTTTTTATTATTGGCAGCCTCGCTCATTTGCTGAAATAGATCGATCGCCTCTTCGAAAGCCTTGACGAATCTCGTAGGTAAATAACACGTAAATTCACCATTCACATCCACGACGATTCGCGCACCCCACTTGGTTTGGACGGTTTTGATATCAGTGATAGAATAGTCTTTATGGAGTTCCAATTCCGATAATCTTTTGACGGGGAGAAGCGTCTCCAGCCGACCCACTTGGTTAATTCGTGTGAAATCCATTATGCAACTTGAGTTTTTTCAGGTTTAGCGTTAAAGTACGGAACTCCGATATTGCGTGTATTTGTTCTTTAACCGTAGCAATATCTTGCAGAAAGGCGTCTAAACGGATTTTTAATCGGTGCTAGTTACTTCTTTGAAGACTCGAGGACAATGTCTGTCTATCACAGAGCGTAGATCCTTCGGAGCTCATACCAAGGAGATCCATTCCCCTACTCCGTATACAGAGAAGTGTAGGCTGGATTTAATTGGTGCAATATTTGCTTACTTTCTAAAACTAGTAAGGCACCTTGGTAGTGGTAGTGGTAAAGACCAGCAAATTGCCTTGGCTGCGTCACCTCTGAATACTCCGAAAACTTAGGTCAGCGTTTTTGCACGTGCGCTGAAATTAATAAGGCATAGCGATGGCGAGAAACAGGAGAGGATCACGTGAAGATAGGACGTGTTATTTATCTGTGATGGTGTTAAATTCTTCCATGAAGAGGTTGATAAATAAACCACGATTTTGAAAAATATACTTTATTTTTAGCATAAAACTATCGTACAATTATCGGATGCGAGAACAACACCCTTGTACACACCCAAAAGATTTCATATTAAAAGTAATGAAGTTATTATAATGGTACCCCCCACCCACAGCGGTTCCCTTCTTTAACGCATTATTCAAGGATTTGGATTTGTTACACTTATTCATATACTCCTTGTAATAGTCATACACTATTTTATCGTTCCGTGTTAAATCGGTTGAAAATGCACTCCTAAACATATTAATACCAAGGCCTGTAGAGAAGAAATGAAGAAACATAACACAGTAATGTCCACAAGTCTGTGATTCAGGACCCTGAAGCTGTATAGCGTTGTAGCTAAAGAATCTGCTGTTCTGCCGGAGACGTTGGAGATGCTGCGGGATGATTGGTGGTAGGCCGTAGCTGTCGAAGTATCATCCTCGTCCATCTCGATCGACGTACATGGCGACCCAGTGGGCTCCGGGCTACTTGTGGCCGTCAGTATTGGCGACAATCGCTGCTGGTTCGCCCACACCTTAGGGATGCGGTCTGCCGGGTATACGCCTACAGTGCGGCTCTTTATACCGCGTAGGGCTTGCATAAGCTGCTCGGTGTTCATAATAGACAGCAATTATAGAGACACTAGAGCTGTTTAACATCGGTTGTTTTTCCCTCGTCGCGGTGCTCCACAGCTAGTAAGCTGATGTTCCAGGCTGTGGTGGTTCTGTACTCCCACAAGGAGCTGGAGCGACCGTTATGAGAAAGCCACTTTTTAATTCTCACAGCATTGTTGAGGGCACACGTGAACGAACAATTTTTACGCAGTAAACCGTGATACACACAACGAGTATTGCTCTTAGGAAGATTACGAAATGACGAATCGTCTTCTTCTTCTTCTTCTAGATTTATAACGTAGCAATCCGTTAGCTGCGTCAAATAAGCCGCTTTATCAACTCCTCTTGTGAACAGACGATCAGACCGTGCTGCAATTTTCTTCAACGAGGCTTCGACTGCACGTAACTGCGTCTCACCCTCGGACCACTCGATACCATGATGATTGGTTTGTAATCAGGTGTTTTGACGTTTTACACTGGGTGGTAGAATGTTATAAGCGTAGGGCGGCGCTACAATCCAGTGGGCCAGGTACGATGTCTTTACAGAGACCACGGCAACTTCTTTAGGTATGAAATGATTATATTTATCCTTTAGACGCTCTATATCAATGACGATGTTCATGGTGCTTCTCGATCGTCGTAACACGGCAACTTTTGAATACAGACTAACGATAAATATTGCACGTTCTATGGATATATGACACTCCCCCCTCTATAAGCCTTGCGGCCTAGCCGCTAAAATCCACAGTTACTTGTCTGGAGGAGTCGATCTCCAACACATTATCATATTCAGCATACACAAGGCAATTAACCGGTGATGTTAGGGCAGACGCGAAACGTACTTCTATTCTCACACTACCATGCCTCACAAGATTCCAATGAGTGCTACTATTGGCCGAGACATCGGGTGTAAGGTCAAATGCAAAGAGACAATAACCGTGAGGGTAGGTTGTACGTGTGATACAATTACCCTTATTGAGAAACTGTATGACTGTACCCGAGAATAGTGTGTGGTATGCATCAACATACAAATCAGCATCTGCGAAGTCTGGCTGTAGGGGCTTTGACGGTATTTGCAATCCATCGGCGTACAAAGAAAAATAATTTATATTGTAATTGTCACGTGGAAACCGGCGAGCGGATGTAGTATTTACCTTAGTAGCTGGTCAGGATCGCCTCGTTGTCTAGGATCTTCTCGTAGGCACGATATTTAATATTTGCTACTTGTCGATGGGAGCTGTATCTCAAAAGATATGGTGAAGTACTTTCCACTGATACTTCTAAGGAGATGGTGATGTTGCGCGAGGAAAGAGGATGTCGATTGGGACTTCGATTGTATAATCAATAAAATAATTATACTAAATAATTATTGAATATATTTTGAAAGTATGATCGTCATAGCACAATGATTACAGTATGAGCGTAAGCTCTTACGGAATAATACAAAAAGGACGGTTACGTCGAGTTTATATTTGCGGGAAGCTATTAATTGGCGGGAAGCTGTATCGAGCTGTGTCCACGTCCAATGAATTTACTTAACTAACTCGACTGTCCGCTGCAGCTCATGCCGAGGGTGACATGCTCCTGCTTATCATTTCTCCCTCCGTAGGCTTAAGGTGTCTTCCTGCCGTGAGAACAGAGAGAGTTCTCACTGTTCTCAGGTGAGAAAAATGAAGCGATAGCGCTCGGATCGAAATTAGCGACTGACACAGCAGCACGCTATCATATTCGTCTCGCGGTTGAGCGTGCGAGTTTACACCGTCAGCCAGATTTGGTGAAACGGTGATTTTCCATCACATAATTCTGAAAATTGAAAGTGTTCATTTTACGGTCACCATTAAAAGCCGTATTATCGACAAAACCGACGATTATACATTTAGGCAGCTGGCCAAGTATGACATTATCAAGCGTCTCACCGTGTATCCCCGCATGTAGCGATATCGCTTTAATCTCGACCCGCGTCAAAGGATATTTCGCTGTACATTTAGACAAAGCTCTTGCATGGGCCAAAAGTATACCCGGTGCTACCTTAACACGCCGTATAAGTAGCGATACCTCCATAATACGGATGGTGCAATCTTTCGAAGAACTCATGAGACAAAAAGCGTTATTAGACCGTACGAGACGTAAACGCATTTCAATGCCGTTTAGCAAAAACCTCTCTTGATTGAAGATATCGCAGTGTAAATGACCAAGGAGATCAATCGTTCGCTTTTTACCTAATACGGTTCGTCTGTTTACAAGCCCATTATTATTATCTTCTGTATCATCCATTTTACCCGGCGTATCATTATACCATAGAGTACTCGTGAGATGCGAGTTCTTAGCACCAGGCCCATAATTCAACAGGTTTTCAATGTTGCCCTATACGCATAAACATTGTTAGGAGGTGATACCAGTTTCTGATTCAAAAACACATCGATCTGATTGAACATTGAGTGTAATAGGTTATTGATCGGGCCTACTTTAGGAGGCGGTGCATCCGCTTTGTCAAGGGTTTCTATCTTAACACGCATGCTGAGCATGGTGTGTGGAAGATCAATGTACTCATCACCCTGGCCCGGTATGACAAACTCTATGGGTGAATCATCCGTCAATGATGAGATCGGCTTGTAACATACTGTATGCGTTCCCTCGATTGCTGTCTGGGTCGGTGGTAGTGTAAATAGCTCAAGCTCCGACTTAAGGCACTCACACGAGTGTGCGTGTAAGAAAGCCATTTTTCCAAGATTGTGTTAGGCGAAAATATCGGCCACTGTTCTTGATTTCTTATAACGATTCGTAGTTGTCTGTTTTGTTGCTCTTCTTTTCAAGGCCCCACTACATTCACGCGAGAATCTCGCGAGAACGCGAGAAACATGCGAGAAACGTGAATGTGGAAGCGATTCACGTATTCTTCTCAAGTTCTCGCGTTGTTCTCCGGCTCTTCTCCACTTTTTGTCGGTTTTTTGGCGCGAGACAAAGGAGCGCGAGAACGTGAGAACAGGCGAGAACGTGTATTGACTCCACACTCGCATGTTTCTCAGTAGCAGCGAGCGAGCCGCCGACTTGAACGGTTGTATATTGTGTACCGCGTGGCGTCAATATGAGCGTAAGTTGGACAAACGAACTTGAGTTGAAATTTTTAGAATATTTCCAAGCGGAACCCGTACTATGGAATACAAATTTAAAATACTACAAAAATAAACTAAAAAACCATGATGCGTGGTGTCGTCTAAGTGAATTGATGGGAGTACTCATTGATGACTTAAAAAACAAAAAACTTCGTTATTTGCAAGCTACAGAGGGTACAAAAATAAGGTTAAGAAATCAGAAAACTCTGGAGCAGGTGTCGTCGATGTTTACAAGCCGATATGGTTTGCATACGAAATAATAGACTCTTTTTTTGGGAATACTACGAAATGTAAGAAGACAATAAATACGGTAAGCAGCAACTTTTATTACTTATAATTATTATTACATATAGGAAAGTACGAAAGCGCCTTATTCGACGATACAGCAAGTTTTCCTTTATTAGTAAGTACAATCAACTTATGTCTGTTGACAACCAGTACATAACCTATCTACTGAAATATTTAGCGAATTCGTCTCTTATTTCTGTTGCGTGATGAGCCGCTCGGCATGGAATATGTCGCGAATTTCGAATAGAACAGGTGCTCTCCACTTCTCCTCTCCAAGAGCCGGGCTCTATTAATAAATTATTGTTGTCATAAGTATCTATAGTTCCGGAAGGTGTATAGATGTGTGATGATGTAGTGCTTCGTCTCAAGAAATTATGTAAGATTATGCATGTCAACGTTATCAAGGCGGCTTTTTCGGGTTGTAAATTTATTGGTTTCTTGAAAATTCTAAATTTTGTTACCAAAATGCCGAAAGTATTTTCAACTACTACTCGTGCTCCAGACAAAATCTGATTAAACTTTCGTTTTGGGGATCCCAAGTTGTGATTTCCGGAATAGGGTTTCATAATGTTTTCCGAAAGGGCAAAAGCGCCGTCTCCCAAAAAAATGTACGGCACGTCGATGTTTGAACCAGGCAGCGGATGTGGTTGTGGTAAATTTAAATCATTTGTCTGCATTTTTTACCATAAAACTGTGTTAGTGAAAACTCCGCCATCACTAATTCTGCCTTGACAGCCAATGTCTGCGAAAATAAAATTGTACTGCATATCAACCAACGCCATCAAAACTATACTGAATGTTCTTTTATAGTTATAATATTCCGATCCGGAATTTCTGGGACATTCTAAGACAATATGTTTTCCGTCGATTGATCCAACAGCACGCGGGAATTTCAATGCCATATCTTTTTCGATTTGTAGCCATTCTTCGGGGCACGATGGTAACTGCAACAATAAAAATAATCATTTTAATTTATTTCTATTTTAGGAGGAGCAGTCTACTAGTAGCGGAGGAAATGAAGAACTTCAAGAAAATCAGAGTAATGAAAATCCGCAAGCTGATGATCAAAGTCAAACAGTTAATACAAATGCAACAGCAGTATCAACAATTCGTCGGCGAAAACACCCCACCGAACTCTTTAAAGCAGAAAAAGTTATGAAGGAAGCCTTGTCTACGTTTAATGCAACTGTTAAAAGAAATACACCTCAACCAATTCCAAAAGAAGACGATGATTGTGACTTGTATGCAAAGCTTTTGGCTACAAAGTTGAGAAAATTATCGGACAGACAATAATTAAGATTTATGCATGATATAGATGGCATGTATATGCAATATACAGTACATTCTGAATCCTCATCACCAGTACCAACACCGTCACCACAGTCACAACATGCCAGTCAATTATTTCTATCACGCAACTCATCTCACGATCAATATCAACAGAGACCTGGAACCTCGTCATCCTCGCATTCTGAGCCGATCATTCATTACTCACCAGTACCAACACCGTCACCACAGCCACAACATGCCTGTCAATTTATTCTACCACACAACTCATCTCACGATCAATATCGACAGAGACCTGGAACCTCGTCATCCTCACATTCCGAGCCGATCATTCGTTACTCACCAAATTCAAATATTAATATTCAGTCGAATGAAGTCATTTACCCACCACTTATTTACATTCCTGATTCAAACACTAGTGCAGAAATAGGTACTGTGACCTATGAAGGTTTAATTTCGCCAAAGTCACTTATTCAGGAAAATAACAGGGCTGCATCTAATATCATCAATGAAGCCTTTCAATCGTGTGATAAATAAAACAATTTGTTTGATACTAGATTTAACACTTAAAAAAAATTGTAATTCGGTCGTAAGTAACTCCGCATCCGTTGGTAAAATTTAACTTGTATCATTTAAAAATTGTTGTAATACTTTTAATTTTATTTCAAATTACGTTGTAATTTAAAAATGTTGTAATACTTAATAAGTTGTTTTTTGATAAAAAATCATAAAATGTCATATTGTATTTTTTTACAGGTGGCAACAGCCATTCACACATACCTTTATATGTTCCTTTAACGCTTCATTTAGGGCTTGACAAACTTCTGGTATTATCTGCGAAATCACTTGTGGGGATATTTTAAATAAAAAATGGAGACTTTGGTAGTCATCTCCTGTGGCCAAGTATCGTAGTGTTACTGCAAGACGTGTCCGAGCTGGAATGGCTTCCCTTAATTGAGTATTTTGCTTAGAAATCTGTGTTGACACTTTATTCAATAAATATTCAAAATCCACTGAAGACATTCGAGTAAACTTTTTAAATTCTTGTGATGGTTCGGCCACTAATTCATGCAACTGCTGATCCATAGTTAGGCTGTAAACAGAGAAAGTTATTTCATTAGCATGATTATTATAAAGTGTTGATCATTTTTGGTTTATGCATTAATAAATCATCAACGTGATCAAGGTTTTTTTTTTAAATAATCATGAGACATACAAATTATAAAATAACAACCTACATAGTCGTTCAAAAAGTACTTACCTTGTTCTATTACGATGAATCCTTGTCATCCACCATCTTCTTTTTTGCCACTTCTTTTTAATAACTTTTTTCTCTTTAGCATACGCATAATTACAATATGCGAATGCGCATAACAATAAACTTGTCGCAGCGGTTACGTCTGCGTCCATCGTCATCGAGCGCAAGAACTGTAGTGAGAACTATTTGAGAACTTTGTGAGAGTGTGTACCCAAAGAAGTTCTCACTACAGTTCTCGCTGAGAATCTCCGGAGATTCTCGCGTGAATGTCTCGCGTGAATGTAGAGCGGCCATCACAGTTTTCTTCTTCTGTCTCTTTTTCACAGAGCCCGAACGTTTTCGCGACTTCACGGTCTTCTTCCGTTTTTTCACACCGGTACGTCGTGATACGTTCCCGGCAAGAGAATGGACCAGTTTATTAATTTTACCGGTTTTATACCCCGAACCCTTCATGAGCGTATTAATTTTTTCTTCAGCCTTACGCTTCGGATTCTCCCCTGATTCGCGCAGACGTGTTTTGAACGCTTCTCGCGGGTGAATACCAGAATCCATGATATCCGTAGCCACGTTCATACCTGAGCGAAGCACCTCTTTACCAACAGCCCGAGCACCTTGTTTCAAGAGAGGTATTATTCGTCGGAAGAGACCTCCGAGGAAACTCCCTATACCGTGGCCCCTTTGATTCGGTGACCCTATATACTGTGACGATTTTTCGTCACACCGGAGTTGGCAGCCTGAAGGGGGTCGCAGGTGCGACCCTGGGCGCCGATGCAAACATCAAGTCATCACCCCAGGGGCAATTCGGTCCGTCGGCTACATTTGTCAGCAACCAAGTTCTCGCTGGTGCACCGCGCGCTGAAGTCCGCGCGAAACGGCGCCTCGATGTAAGGAGTTCGGCGGGTGCGGCGAGGGAAGCGGTGCTGCAGTTTTCGTGCCTGGTGGCAAATATCGTGAGCCAACCGCCGATAACAGGGACGCCTGTACGGCGAGGTGAGCTTCCCCCTTCCCCGTCGCCCGTTCCGAGCTCCGGGGGGAAGGCGCGCGGTGAGGGGGACGCGTCGTAAGGGTTCGGGAGCACTCGGCTCCAAGGCGAGCTGTGCACGACTCTCGTCGCGCTCCCCCCTCCCCCGCTCGCGCCACTCGACGGCCAGAGAGGGGTATGCGGCGCGGGAGGACCGGCGAGAATCGGCAAGGAGGAGAGCTGACCACGCGACACCCGTGACATGATTGGGCATCGAGGATTAATAAGGGAAAGTAGGGGGAGAGTATCTAGGCTAAGTTCACCGGCCGAACGAGTAGACCGGCAGTTTAGCAAATCCGATTTGAAAGAGCAGACGCGTGGCCAAAACCGGAGTGAAAAGAAGTAAAATACCAGAGGAAGGAAGCAAGGGAGATCGACGCCGACCACACGTGAGCATCTACCTATTTCTTTGAGCGGAAGAGAGAGGAGGCAGGGTCGAGGCAACGAGTAAGTAAATGCCGAAATAATCGTTAACGAATAAAAATTAGTTTTGCGGTAGTCCCGCGGTAAGACATTACAAAGAGAAATTACGAGGTTAGCGAACGAACGCGGCTCGCCCTGCCGACTCTCTCCGTCCATAACACACGCCGGCGTCGAGCACCATGTGCGATCGTCCTCTACCGCGGTCGCGTGTTGTTTACCTTGTGTATGTCGAGTCGCCGTGCCAATTTTATGTCGTTAGAATATTGTTAAAATTGTACTAGAATAAGGAATATTTCTCTCTCGTCACGTCTAGGCTATCTGAAATGCGTAAGTAGTGTTAAGGGGGTTACCTTACCGCCATGGGAGATCTAAAGGGCGCTACCTGAAATACATAATTATCTATCTTTAAGGGGGTTACCTATCATCGCGAATTACCTATCGGGTGCTATCTGAAATAATCATCTATCTTTAAGGGGGTTACCTATCATCGCGAATTACCTATCGGGTGCTATCTGAAATAATCATTTATCCTTAAGGGGGGTTACCTATCATCGCGAATTACCTATCGGGTGCTATCTGGAATAATCATCTATCTTTAAGGGAGTTACCTATCGTCGCGAATTACCTATCGGGTGCTATCTGAAATCATCATCTATCTTTAAGGGAGTTACCTATCATCGCGAATTACCTATCGGGTGCTATCTGAAATCATCATCTATCTTTAAGGGAGTTACCTATCGTCGCGAATTACCTATCGGGTGCTATCTGAAATAATCATCTATCCTTAAGGGAGTTACCTATCGTCGCGAATTGCCTATCGGGTGCTATCTGAAATACTCATCTATCATTAAGGGGGTTACCTATGGTCCGTTGCTAGCAATAAGGTGCGCCGAAACTAACGTTCAGTGTGAAAGGAAATCTTGGCGTCGGAGTTCTCACCGTGAGAGTACGTATAAGTAGGCTCTCTCTCTCGGACGCGGCTACCTCGCGATTAAGGGAATAAAATGGCGGCGTGTTACGATTACCGGTCGATAGCGAGCGGGGAGAAATAAGAGTATGCCACTCGAATATTGTAGAGTTTGAACCATGTAAGACCCGCCATAATAAACTTGTTATACCCGCTGGAAATTGGACACTTATTAAGTACCAGACCCAATTACCCTCCTATCCTACACGTCCACCCCCTCTACCTAACCGCCTCGCAGGCGGGCTGGGCCAGCCGAATTTGAGCCCGAGACCCCTGTGCTCGCCCTCGGGGTGGAGCGGGGACGCGAAAAGGGCGGCCGCGGTGGCGGCGAATTTAAATAAAGCCGGCCTAGGTCGGTGGTACCCGAGGGTACCTGGCGCCCGTCCGCCCCCGGTTGCCCTGACGCGTCAGCAGATCCCGAGTCCACCTCGCCGGAGCGGTGGAAGCCGGCGCGAACCAACGCGCGCTCCTCCTCGAGCGGAGGGACAGGCGGTTCTCGGTGGGTACGGGGAAAACCCGTTACAATACACATGACTAATACGACCATAACCCGCTCGACCGCCATCCCCACCCGTTTGCATATCAAAGTACTCGTCATAATAAGCCATTTTAGATTGGTTCAGGTTAATCTGTACGTTTGAACTGTAACGTCACTGTCAACGTCCCGTACTCGAATGGTATTGATTTGCCAAACTCATCCCTTATATCAATCATTATTGTTTGAAAACTAGTACGTAATAGAGGAATATAGCGTGGTGGTGAGAAACTTCTTATCTTCACCAACGCGTAATTACGATTATCAGCGGCAACAATTGGTACGACTCGTAGCAGCGGTGTATGCACATCTCCTGTGATATAGGGCTCGCAGATATCCGTATAAACGTACATCATATTTGGGGTCCTATGGGCCAGGTTGGCAGGTCTCTGAGCAGTGTACTCGCTCTGAACCACCCATCCTTAGGCTCGGTGAAGCCTAAAATCTTGTTCAACACGTCGGAGAACTAGAACGAGTGTTCTACATTCTTACACGATTCACAGATACGCGTGACCGCCACATATCCGTTGCGACAATGCTTAAATTTCAGATGACCCGCAACACACGATGCCTCGTTAATAGCCTCGAGTAATGTGTCTATGCTGAGGTACACACCAGGCGGTACGCAGACGCGTTCTTCCTTAAAGTCGGTGCTTGCCATGCTACCGGGTGCTACTGTGTTCGTTATGACATTCATAAAGTTCCGTTCCCCATCGAGCGGTACATGCAAAATTGTCGTCGGTATGTATATTTCAGCTAGAGAAACAGCCCAGCTGCCGTGAAGAGAGATACATTGGGGTAAATGTGTGGTATACCTTGTTGTCACATTATCGGGATAATAATTCATACTACTATTGCTAGGTAAAACCATGTAAAACTCCTCCTTCATTTTGCTGACGACTGTTTAGACTCCTCCGTTTGTACTCTCGATAACTCAGGCTCATAAAATATACCATCGATATCCTCGCCGTGGAGATCACGCAGTATGTATATCACAGGACAAATACTGTGCGATACACGGACAATCTTAAATAACTCGCTGCTCCAACCACGCTCGTAACCTTTTACGAAGACAGCCTTCGCGCTACTGATGCGCACGATGTCGCCCACGTTGTATGTGGGCGAACAATTCCCGGTTCTTCTGTACCGCTGTATCAGATTATTACGGGCCCTAGCCGCTGTAGCGTGTGTCACCGTGACAGGAGCCATTTTTATACCGCTATGCGTGGAGTGATTGTATGCCGAAACGATGTTCTCCAGAACGTGTAGGTAGCGTTTTTTTCTAGAGTACGTAAAATACCTCCACATTCTTTCTTTCAGCGTTCTATTGAATCCCTCGACAATAGCAGCTTTTATATCAGGGTTTCGCGCAATACGGAACTGTATGTTCTTTTTCTTTAAGAGAGCCTGGAATACAGCACCGGTAAATTCTTTACCCCTGTCTGTCTGCAGGTAAAGGGGTGATCGACCGTTACTATATTTTTTAGATATAATGAGATCAAACGTGTTGGCTACAGATGCAGCAGACTTGTCACGTAAAGGCTGAACCTATGCAAATTTACTAAGAACGTCTATAACGACCAAGAGATAAACATAACCGCCATTATAATCTTTAATCGAGCGAAGATCCACGAGATCAGCCTCCCAGAAGTCATCTATATTTCGGACATTATAAAAACGACGTGGATAATGACGTTTCACGGGTCTGTGTTTTGTATAAGTATCCTGTGCTTCAAGCCACTGTACTGCCTTCACACGGGCAATTTTTTTCTGACGTGCCAAACGTAACAATTTGGTAGCACCTGTAAACGATGCTTCATGGGCTGGATTAAAGTACGCGTTTTCTAAGATTTTCATGATTATGATTTCAGGTTAGCCCAAATTACACGTCTTTTCTTCATATGATAGCCGCCATCTCTCTGCTTATCTCCCTGTGTCCGCCGTGCTGGTGATCTGTTCTCAACACCACTGAAAAACGCTGACTGGTCCGCATCGGGTGATCCCTCGCTGCTTGTACTACCATCATCAGTCTGCGATTGACGCTGTGGTGTGTTAACTCTAGACTCCGCCCACAACTCCTCATTACCAATAAATTCCCGAGGTGTCTTTACCGCTCGTAGAACTCTGGCAAAGGCACTGCTCCAGCAAGGTTAGGTATTTTCCTAGCCCTCATAGCATCGTTCACGAGATCAACAATATTTGAATCTTTTATTGGTTTACCGCTGACCGACACGACACCGTCAGAATCCCAAGAAAAATTAGATCGTGGAGCGCCTCGCAGGCGGCGAAGAAGAAGTCTCGCTTTAACATGAAATTTAGCTGGTATACTCTCAAGTATGGCGGTATCGCTCTTACCGTAACCGGTTTCGCCTTCTTCTTCTTTTTTTCTTTCATAATCAGCCTCTACATAGTGTTTATTCTGCATAAGTTCGCGGTACTGCAGAGCTCTCTCATCATCAATGAAGTGGAGATAACGTTGTAATACAGTCAAGTACGCCGTCCATTTTTCCCTCTCGTCCTTGTATGCGCTGGAGTGCAAAATTTCATTCATCTCCGTGTCTAATCGAGCTAGCGTAGCGTCAATACCTCGCACTGTTTGTGTTTGAGGCGCACCCATATTAAAAAACGTCGGCGTATGACTTTGTGTGCTCAGCTGCGTTAGATGCTCCTCAGGCACGAGTACCATTTTTCTTGCGTGCTCCATCATCCACGGCCGCCAATCAAATTTGATAGAACAGTACCTAGTATTGGTGCTAATAGGAGTGGTAGAAACCCACCGTTTTGAACAACAAACCGTTTTTTACTCTTCCAGCAACCTTTTTTTGAGGCTAAACGACGAAGAACCGGTGCGTATCGACGTAATTTTTTTCTCTGGTCGATCTTCAGCGGTACATTCCCGCAGAGAACATTCAGTGCATACTCACAAATACAGCGGATAATACTAGAATCTGCTTTGCGTAAAACAGCCTCGCGTTGCTCGTTATTCAGGTGTTGAAGAGCACGCAGTATCGCAACGTACTTTTTGCAGAGCGGTGAACCAACCCGCGCCATTACGACCGATGAACTGTAGACAGTCGTGGTGTATCACGCCTTTTAAACGCTTTTGCGCTACATCTCTTTGGGGCAGGGCTGCCCCTAAGAATGCACATCACACACTGGCAAACGGCGTGACTAGCACTTGTTTGTTTTTTGTGCCTGTGAGATGCACGATGCGTTGTATTGGATTGTTCAAGGGCGCTCAATATAGATATACATTTTTCGTGACGCGGCGATGCTTTAGTCGCCATTACACACGTTGAACTGGTAATTCACATGTGCCGGTACTGCTTTTTAACTTTTTCCGTGGTATGTACACAAAATTACGGGCATCGTCGGGGAAAATACAAGTACGGTATCTACAGTTATCAGGTGTTGATTGTTTCAAATCGAGTAACAAATAACCATGCGGTTTGGACGTTTGCATCGTGATAGGCCTCTCGTAGAAATCGTGGGTTTTTCGGATATACCTGACGCGCGAGATGCTGAAGTTGGGCTCGATCACGAGAATTTTTGAAAATTACAATATAATTGGCGTTCAATGAAATATCGCGCTGACCGTGTCCTTGATGGAACAAGTTTTGAGTAATAAAGATAACACTCAGGTTTTTATGATGACTACCTTTGGTGAAAAGGTCTACAACGCTATTGTTCGACGCCTCGCGCATCAAATCGTCGATTATTATGAGCTTTGCACGCGGATCGTTCGCGTAATCGGCACTCTGAGGCAGACCTTCATGAAATTCTATCGATTTACCATACTCTGTGCTGGCTCCATGCTGGTTGCCATTCGGAATAATAGAAAATAATTCTCTCGAACGGCTCACTATTCATTTGCGAAATGAATTTCAAAAACTTTTTTACAAAATAAGTTTTACCACAGCCCGCGGGGCCACAGATCATGGAAGTCCAGGGATGCTTCCACCGTGTATCCATCTGCACGAATGAATGTATTTTCTTTACAACAGTGTATATAAAGCACACGTCATGTGTATACGGATTTTTATTTTGCAATAACGCCATAAATATTTTACAATAATAACAATGGGTTACGATAATAACAATATTTTACAATAACAACAATATTTTATGATATTAAACTCTGTAGCCATAAGGGAGCGAACCGTATTCACCATTACGTCTCCGCTTGACGCTCAACGGCATACATGATTTCGTTTCGAGCCGTGTAACAACCTGGTGGAACGGCGTGCGTCGTATTGAAGCAAATCTTAACACAATTGGATCCTCTCTCTCACCTATTATGAATGAACGTATCGATCTGTAATTTATCAGAGAGGTGTTTGCATAATTAAGAGTTATTCCTTTAACTTTACAAACCTCGCTTTCTACACCACCAGGGGTATGAACTATGAAAGAATAAAATTTTGGACCGCCCGAAGCGAAAGATCTAATATAGCTACCGGTACCGTACGAGTTTAGCTCATCCGTTAGGTCATCGAGAAGCTGACCCGTAGGCAGCTCGTACTCTTTAGGATCGTTTTTCGTTGTGTAAATAACGGAATCGGTGTCGCAATACAATGCGCGTTCACCCAACAGTTCGAGACAAGAGTAAAGTTTCAGCCGAGCCTGAGCTGTTATATATGCAGCAATTACAGCGTTTGCTATATTAGACGGTACTACAGCGTCTTCGGTTTTTGTGTAATTAACATACAATACGCGATTATTAACAGGTAGTATGCCCGTGATATCGTGCTCAGAACTGTTCAGTAGCTCCATAAGTTTTTTACGGGTCGACACTATTTCGATTTTAGGTAAATTTTCACGCTGCCCAAATTTACCCCAAAACGAATTAAGAAACAGTTTAGCTACCGAGCGCAGACCTGGGTGTTTTGCTACAGCTGTGTGACATAGATCAATTCCTTCGGAGGCCTTGAAAGAAGCTATATAATTGTCTTGAGCTGTCACGTCTTCTACACAGTTCTCGGGCCAGCCGCTGGCCTCTTATTTGGTTTTAAGAAACGTGTTGATATATTCAACAAAAAGGCCCCCGTCCTGTGTATCACGGTTATACTGCGTTATCTCATACTGCCAGATTTCACTCACGTTTAATACTTTATAGCTACACATGACGGCTTTCCGAACTTCATCTACTACCCAGGTACCTGTGAATGACCTCTCAGCAGGGTCTTCATGGGGGCACGCGTCTTGACTCATTGTTTCGCAACAGCTACGACACAGTCCGAATAATAAACGGTGATGCATACGCAACGATAACACGGGATGGTAAAGATTTCGCGGCGGTAGCACCGTACATTTAACAAGACCCTCGATGCGCGAAAGATCCGTGTTTTCGACTCGTGTTAACTCCATACACTCGTCACCGACGTACCCTGTAGGGTGCCCTATAGGGTATTTGCCGTATTTGCATACATACGGATACAATGAGCAGACGTCAACATACCGTATCTGCTCCCCGTCTTTTACGTCGTATAACGTGACCATGTTTTCTGTACGACCACCGAAAAATGCATCGCGTGGATCGAGAGGATCCAATTTTACTAGAGCATGATCATGCACAAAATTACGCATTTCTATATCTGCTTTTATCATGCAATCATACGCGCACTTCCAAATTTCTGTTAACGTATAACGGCTTGAGCGGATTCTGTGCGCTATGGCGTTTGTTCGCTCAAGACGCTCGTCCATTGTCGTACCGTCACTCTGTTTGCAGTCCCTATTTACGGGGAAACAAGACGCGCATCCGTGCCAATAACAGCCATGAAACTGTAATACATGAGTCGCACCGTCTGTTTCATAGTAACCGTCTACCATTAAATTTTGGTGCAGTTTAAATTCGCGCGAGCATCCTGCGTGAATGATATGATGATCTAAAGAGCATTCCATCCACACGAGCCACGAAATCGCTTTTTTTGACTGATTATGAGCCCACCTGTAACCGCCCGTAGGTATAATGCCGATAGTGTTACTTTTCAAGAAGTTTTTTCGAAAAATTTGAAAACAGGCCGACGCTATTGTCGTATTTTCGCTAAACGGCCAGACGCGCCTGCTATCCATGAACATCTTTCGGAAAACGACACAACCCTGTCTTAATATCGTGACATCGTTCTTGCAGTAGCTTGTAATTTCTTTTGAAAAATCGAACACGTAATTGGCATTCTTTAGATCATTATACCATGCAGAAAAATGCTCGCGTTCTTCCACGCGCATCGTGTCAGGAGAATAGTGGTATATGGTAGGTAGCGGACCAATATAATTTTGATTTTCAGGCCTGTTAAATAAATGGGGAAGCGATCGTTTAGCAAGAGCATTCCTCAGACCGAAGGCTTTTGGTAACGAGCTCAGAGGCATTTGGAAGTAATGCAAACTATCGAGAAATACGAGTTTTCCAACGCGCATTGTAATAATTTTAGTACCGTTCATTATTAAGGAGGGTAGCTGTGTTTTTTTCTCTTCTATTAAATAACGTAGGATGAACTGTGCATCGAAGCCGCCTGCGTTATGGGCTATTAAAAATGTGTGTGAAAAACCCGGAATAGTTTTCATGCCTAGCTCTACAAGCTGACACACAGGGTTCGTCCGAAATATAAACTCGTGAACGCCGCAATACTAGCACGGCTCGTTTATGGCTTCATTGTCGCAGCAACGTGTGCATACGCGTTGAGCCACACAAAGATTTGGTTCGTGAATACGCACGGAAGGATCACCTTTTACAGATGCACACTGCTGTGTTTCAAAATCATAAAAAATAAATATGTTCTCTTTTGATGTATTAGTAGCGCGAACAGGCATCATGAAACACAAATGATTATAAGGCTGACGAGATTTGCATGTTTTATAAAAGCCCACGCCACATATATGATTCTTCTTTTCCAAAGGTCTGATAGAGTGGAAACAATTACGAAAGCGTTTAAGAGATTCGCAAACAGTATTTACACGGCGTCTACGGCTGATTGCGACAACTCTATGATTTTGTAGACACCTCTCGCCAAAGAAATCACGATTACAGCTTTCGCACCTGATTGTACCGACTGTCTCGCATGCCGGTGTTTGAAGACAACGGGGACATTTCTTTTTTAAGCATCTATGGTTATATCGAAAACGGGCATTACAAGTTACACAGAAGTTTAAGCTACCCACTGCACCTCGTACATTTAAAATAGGTTGAAAGTGGTGTGATCGCTCGTAATACAAAATATATAATGTGTGTTGGATTGAGCCAGCGATAGCTGTAACCACCTGTGTACCGTCAAATAAAGGTGCCTCGCGTCGGCCCAATGTCAAAAATTCAAAAACTATGATTGCAATCCTTGTTTGAGCCAAATAATTTTGATACAAAGCAATTTCACGCGTTGTACAACCATTGTGTGATATATTAATACAGACATTTCTCGTAAGCTCAAGCGCTGCTTCTTTTTGGGCTGATCCATTAATTCGCTAATAAGCTGCCATCTGTTGTGTAAGGCACCCGTACGTATTTCACCCCTCTCGGCGTATGCCAGCGCTGCTACTAGCGAGCGTGATAAGCACAAATTATCGGTGTTTCGAATCGTTAAAATAGATTTCTTAGCGACACCCTCGTGTGTTAAGCCTTTTCGCCCGCGTCCCTCTACACCTTTAACAATACACGTTTTCATATTAAAGGAATCATCAAGGTTCATAGACGTTGTACTTTGAGCAACACTTGTTATTAATTGCCAAATATCCTCGAAGGTATAGTCGCGAACGGGTCGAAATGAAAGCCAAACAGGACCGTGTGCTAGGCTATTCGCTGTGAACGAGATTCCTGCATAGTCACCACCCTCACAACATCTCGTGAGATGCGTTAAAAGGTCGCGGAACGCTCCCTCGAGCCATGCTGTTACACCCACTCCTGGGGGCGGCTGACGGATACGCATCGTCGTCTCACGACCGCGTAGTTGAAAGCGTCTAAAGTAACGATCTGTGTCGTGTATGATAATGATTCTATCACCAGGCGGTTGCACATCCTCAAACACCTGGGCCCCTGGTGTCTTACGCTTTCGTCCCGCACCCGTTTGTATATCTGTAATAAAAGAACTGTGTAAGTGGCTTGAAGTTTAGACGGTCTAAAAATATATATTACGACTTTAATGTACCTTGTTCTTCTTCTTCTTCTTGCTCGTGTCTGTAGTTTTGATTGCCGTTATCAGGAATAACGGCGTATGGATCGTCCTCGTCGCTACTATCGGTGTCATTTCCTTTAATAACGTCGCGATCCTCGGTTCTTAGACACAGGTCTGAAGGTCCTGCAGTCGGTTCTCTTTCTTCTTCGGCAGGGTATGGTGACTCACCCCCACTACCGGTGTCGGACTTTTGAATTATTTCGCTGCTTTTTGGTATTTGACATAGGCCAGGGGGACCGGCGAGCTGTTCTATTTCTCGAGCAGGGTATGTTAATTCTAAATAATAATCATTATAAATTTTAGAAAAATAAGCTTGAAATTGGAAGTTTAAATAAATAGAAATTTTCAATACCCACCATCGGCGGTAGTTCCCTCCTGATATTCTACAATGCGTGTAGCTTCTATGAGAGAGGCTTCTTCATCGCTCGACGCGTCCAAAAATTGTTGATAACCTATTGCACCGTTTTTATTATAAGAATATAGTTCTTTTTAAAACCATGTAAAAGAGTACTTACCCCTAATTTCATCTACAATAGCGCGGACGCTCTGAGATCCTTGAAGACCGCGCCTCTGTAGCTCTTCATACACACATGTTAACACACTGCGGCCCTGCAGTATACCCCTGTTATAAGCTATCACTATATTGCGCAGGGGCGCCCACCATATAAGATATTTCAAGCGGTTAACGAGTCTATCGCCCGATAAATGTCTTAGTTCATAGCACCACTGGGCGTCACAGCGACGACGTATCTGCACACTGTGTAATTTTACAAAACGTAAAAAAACGCGGATACATTTGCAAGAGCACGATCTGCCATCATTACACAATAAAATATAACGCGCTGTTACACTGCTCGGTTGAGACTGTAACTTCAATATAAAAAAAGAAGTATAAAAGACAGTCTTATACTCATATTTGATGTGTATGCAACTTTGACCAAAGTAGCGAGACAAGCGTTTTGTGTAAAACGTGCCGGGGTATCGTTTTCACGAGCCGTTAGATCACCAGCAAAGACGGCTAGTCTAGCCAGGCCATCTTTATACATATATAGGTGTATGGGTTTATTCATTATTTAAATAAATCTGTACAGCTGCTTATTTTTAATACTTCAGGGTGTCCATAAATATGTATAGAGCATTCTGTCTTAATTTTCAAAAAGAGTGTTACGTACGGGTTTCCGTCGTAACATATTTATTAGTTTATGTTTGTTTATAGTCGAGCGTCAGGTACTCGACTTATGGGTTCTTGCCTGAGTTAAAGCGGTGTAACGCACCTCACCTGGTTATTGTCGTGTGTGCTTGTGTGAGTCCTAAGCCCTGTCGACGTCGGCAGATTCCTGCGAAGGTCGGTTGTGGCGGCGGCCTTGAGCGTAGAGATAATACACAAGATTGCACTTAGAATCTTTTATTCGAATTTTTATACAGGAGTGATCGCGTGGTTTACACTGGCGCGCTCGTACGCGACACTACCACACGATCTCGGGTCTTGCTGAGTCGGCACAAAGGGCCGAGCGTTCGCAATGTGATACGCCTCGCTCGACTCTAACACTCTCGGTTTTGAATAAAAGTAATATTTGATTCGTGAATTTTGTACTTGCAATACCTCGACGCACAATGCCGCTCGGATAATTAACGCGGCACGCAAGTACTACGAGGGGCGCGAAGTGCCGTTCTGGTTAACTTGTACGCTAAGAGTTCTAAATGGTTAGTTCGGTCTTCCGCACTCAAGGTTGCACTCGCGAGACTCTCAGCACGCGAGATGTACTTGCCCTCAGGTGTGAGCACGTTGATCGATTGGTACGTCTGTTAAGACGAAGGTACCGATTTAGACTGGTGATTAATTCGTCGATCAGAATGCTCATCACCGTGGGGCGAGGGTGTTGGAAGAGTCTCGCGGGGGCAACAGGAAGTATCGGATTTCCTATTGAGAGTTCGATTGGTTGTTGCGAGCATTCTCAGAAATGTGTAAATTGCTGATTGAGTAGCGCGTGGAGTTTGGAAATTTCAATCGCGGGTCGGTGCATTTAGGTAAAGTGATGACAAGGCCGCGCGTCCATCGATGGATCGTTCAGCCAGGTTGTTGCTAGGTTGATCGGTCCGTGACAAGAGATGTTTTTTGAAAAACCGATGTCTTTTGAGCGGGTAATTAAAAACCTCACAATTCACCACAAAGAATTTTTCGATATGTACCGAAAAGAATCAATAGTGTGAAAATAAAAAATTCTGGTAGTTACCCTGTTTGCTGTGCGGCGGCCCATATATATGTATATATTATTACGTACGGGTTTCCATCGTAATGTAATTAATTCGTTTGTTATTTATTTATAGTCGAGCGGTGTATTTCTGATTCTTTATTTGTGTATCACTACTACTATCGTAGTGGCTTACACTGGCGTGAACGTGCTCGACGCTGCCACTACGATGTGTCGATTCGCTGTGCTGGCAAAAAAGGAGCCAAGCGCACGGAGAGTATGCTGATGCACACCGTTACAGTTTAGGGTTTTATTTGTTGAGATTAAATACTCGAAATATTTAGACGCGTAATGCCGGTCCGGTAATTAACGCGGTACTAAGGTATTTCGAGGACGTGATGCGCCGCAAAAGGGTTGCACTCGCGTATAGAGTTCTTAGTCGATTTTTAGTCACTCGATTTCCCGAACTCGGAGGTACACTCGCGACAATCTATGCGCGCGGGAGTATGCTCACCCTTAAGGTCTGAAGGACGGTTAGTCGAGGGACACGTCTGTCAAGGCGGAGTAATCAATTAAGACTGGTCTTAATTTTGGATAGAGGATCTTCGTTACCATGGGGCGACGGTGTTGGGGCGCCCCGTGGGGGTAACCAGGAAATATCGATTGGGAAATCGAATGATCAAGATTTGCAATTAGTTCTTAGGATTGCCCAACTTAGTGCTGACTAAGAAGCGCGTGGAGTCGCGTTGGAAGTTTCCATCGCGGGTCAACGTGTTTGATGGAATTTGTTGACGGGGATGCGTGTGTATGGACGGATTGTTCAGCCGGGTTGTTGCTAGGCTCTCTCTCTGTCTTTCTCTCTCTGTCTCTCTCTCTCTCTCTGTCCCTCTCTCTCTCTCTGTCTCTCTTTCTCTGTCTCTCTCTCTCTCTGTCTCTCTCTCTCTCTCTGTCTCTCTCGCTCTCTGTCTCTCTCCCTCTCTGTCTCTCTCTCTCTCTCTGTCTCTCTCTCTCTCTGTCTCTCTCTCTCTCTCTGTCTGTCTCTCTCTCTCTCTCTCTCTCTCTCTCTCTCTCTCTCTCTCTGACGGAACGAACGTGTGTCACATCGCTCCGTCTAATATATGGTTTTTGCCATGGTCCTAGTGGACTGAGGGGAGCAAGAGTTAGTTAAGTGGTGTCGAGATTAACAAGGAATTCGGTGGTGTGTTATCTCCGCGGAATGTGCGAAATTCATAGTGAAAAACGTAAAAGAAAGTGAATTTGCGCGTGGCATTGAAACGGCCAAAAGACAGGTGTCGAGCAAGGTGGAAACGTGGCTCACTGGGCGGGCGCGGTCACTAAGGTAATTAATTAGTGGAAGGCGCGGTGATTGATCGGTAGTGGCGATAGCAGTCGGTAATGTCGATATGCTAGAATCCGAATATGCGGAGTATCGGTGCTCTGCTTGCAAGAAAGAAATCAAACACGTGGTGCAGTAGTGTACAGTGTGTACGAAATCTTTCTTTCACCCGGGGTGCGTGTTCAAGCATAAAATATACAAGCGGGACGAACCTGTGAGATGCGAAGGCCATTTAAGGAAATTGTAATCGTAAACGACAGTGCTAGAGCAGAAATGAAACGAACGACGGCGACGAGCGGAAGTAGAGAAAGAGCGGGATCAATAGGATCAACGGGATCGGTGGGGACATCAGTGGTTACGTCAGAGGCGAACAAACAGCAGGGAATGGATAAAGAAATAGACTGGCTAGTTAGAACAGTGAGGGAGATGAAAGATCAAATGGCTTGCAGGAGTGAAATCAAGACGATTATTACACAAATTATTAGAGAAGAATTGGAAACTTTTAGACAAGAGTTGGATGATATGAAGAGGAATATGCTGGAGAAAACTACTGGAAGTGGAAGCTACAGTGAAGCAGTAAAAAGTAAGAAGAAAGAAAGCATTCTAATAATACAACCGAGAATGGAGCAGGAAAGTGAAACGACCAAGAAAATGGTAAAAGAAAAGATAGATATAAAGAAGCTGGAAGTAGGAATAACGAAAATGAAGAAAGGAAATAATGGAGCGATTATTCTTGGATGCGAGAGTGAAAGGGAGATAGAAAAGCTACGAGACACAGTGAAAGAGAAGTTAGGCGACAACTTCAAGGTCACAGAACCGAAAGGGGCAAAACCAAAAATAAAAGTTATAAATGTTGGAGAAGAAGAAATACAGATGGATGATGAAAGCCTAATTGACACGATCAAGAAGCAAAATAAAATCGAAGAGGAATCTGACATAAAAATAGCAAAAAGGATGATGAAAGGGAGAGAAGAGGTCAATACACGGATGGGAAGTGGAACAAAGGACAATGTATCTCTGATACTGGAAGTCGATGAAAAGATCCGGGAGCTAATCCTGAGAAGAGAAAAATTAAATATCGGATGGAGGAAGTGTCGTGTGTTTGAACATGACAGTGTCAAGAGATGCTTTAAATGCTGGGGGTACTACCACATGGCAAAGAACTGCAAACGAGAAGAAACATGTCATAAATGTGCTGGAAATCACAAAGGAAGTGACTGTAAGGAATGAAAGTTGAGATGTGTAAACTGTATGCACAAGAGTAAAGCATACAATATAAAGATAAATGATGAGCATGATGCGCTAAGCAGGAAATGTCCGACCTTTATCAGAGCACTGGAGGAGGAGAAGAAGAAAACCGGATGGGAATCGACTAAATAGCAACCATGGAATAACGCGATGGTATACACGAATTCGCAGAGTATTATGGCGCACAAAGACGAAATGCAAGAATATATGAAGAGAACGAATCCTGCTGTGGTGGCGTTATCGGAGACGAGACTCATTCCGGACATCGAAGACAGTGAAGTGAATATGCAGGGATACAGTTTAGCCAGATGCGACGGGGAGGGGAGAAATACAGGAGGCGTAATGATATACATAAGAAACGATATCAAATATGAAGTAGTAATGAGTGAAAAAATAGTATCAAATTGCTGGTGCATAGCAGTCGAGATGAAAGATAAGATATACAAAGGCGCGATAATAGTCGTGTACCATTCACCGAGCGCATGAGATGGCGATTTCATAAGATTCTTAGAGGATGTAGTGGATCTCCTAGTAGCAAAAAATCAATGCATAATGATAGGTGATTTTAATATAGACTTAACGACAGATATATTTTATGCGAAAAAAATAATAAATGAAATGCAGTGCTTAGGTATGAAACAATATGTAAACAAACCGACGAGGATTACCAAAAATAGCCAAACTTTGATAGATTTAGTTTTCGCTAACACGAAAGTGAAATGTAATGTATATGACAAACCAAGGATAACAGATCATTTATGGATAAGCGTTGAACTTAACGGAAGTAGTAGTAGCGAAAAATATAGAGAATTTATTAGTAGAGATTTCAGTAATTTTCAGATAGAGGAATTTCTATATACGGTTGAGGAAGGGTTGGAACGAAGGGATAATTTAGAGATACATGAAAGAGCAGAGAAGTTTGTTCAAAATATGGTAGCGGCATTAGATAATGTAGCACCAAAGAGAAAATTTAAAATTCCAAAGATATGGGAAGGGAAGAAATGGTATTCCGACGAGATAAGAACAGCTACAAACGCAAGAGATGAGGCATACGCGAGAGCGGTAAACACGGGAAATGAACAAGAGTGATCGCAGTTTAAAAAGGAAAGAAATGAGGTAGTTAAAATGATTAGAAAGAAAAAGAAAGAATACTATGAGAACATGATAGATTACAACAAAAATGATCCTGTATTAATGTGGAAGACTTTAAAAGAAGTTATAAGAGGAGAGGCTACAGGTACAAGTGAAATCAGTACCTATTCCTCGAGAGTGTTAGCATAAATAATGTTAAGGTGATTCGGCGCGGATCCGCCTTTGTGTCGCCAATCTTGGCAAATCACGAGCAAGCTAACGTAGGCTAGCCTTATCAACCAATTGGGGGATCGGGCTCAGAAGTGTCCGAGGTGGAACGCTCGCGTAGCGACACAAGAGCGTTACTCGTCATTAAAAGCTCTAAGCAGTAACACATATTATTTGAGAAAGAGAAAAGCAAAGAAGATACGAATATATAATATAATAAATAAAAGTCTATTTTTATTAAAATCGGTCGTGTGTATTCTACTTCCTTATTGATCCCTTCACCACTCTCTGACATTAGAAATTTTATTTCAACAAATAAAGAAATTTCTAATAAATAACAATATCGTCCAGGTATACGAACAGGTCATTACACTGAAGTCCTGATAATACGACGTCCATCAATCTTTGGAATGTTGCAGGTGCATTTTTCAACCCAAATGGCATACGGCTGAACTCGAAATGTCCGTTTGCCGTTGAAAATGCAGTTTTTTGTTTGTGTTCGGGATCCATTTCGATTTGATGGAAGCCGGACGCTAAGTAAAAAATGGAGGAATATCGCGCTTTGCCCAATTGGTCCAGAATATCTACGATACTCGGTAATGGAAAAGCGTCGGATGTTGTTTCCGCGTTTAATTTGCGAAAATCGATAACCATTCGCCATCTCTTTTTGCCCTGTGAGTCTGCCTTTTTGGGTACGACCCAAACTGGTGAGTTATAGGGTAAGATCGAAGGTTGGATGATGTTTTTCTCCAATAAATTATTGACTTGCGTTTGGATCTCTTTTTTGTTACAGGTGGAAATCGATATTGTTTTGTGTAAATAGGTTTGTTGTCTGTCGCGGGAATTTTATGTTGTGTTATTGTTGTGTGACCAAGTTCGTCGTTTGGTAGTAAAAAGAGTTTTGGATATTCAGAGACTAGTTGTAAAATGTGTTCTTTTTCTTCGTTATTCAGGTAATCTAGATGGAGCAATGATTTGAGACTTTGTAGTCGTTCTTCGTTATTTTCGGATACGTTTGCTGTATAAATTGATGCGTTATTATTTTGCGAATTTGTGTAAAGGTCGGTTTCGAGTTTGAATGGTATTTCTGAAATGATCTCGATTGCTTGCAATTCTATAGATGGAATCTCCAATTCTATTGATTTTTGTTGGCGGTTGATTACTTATAAGTACGCAATTCCGTTGTTGTTTTTTACTAAAGCGCCACCGTAGCGTATGCCTTCTTTCATTTTGTATGTTGGGACATATCCTTCTGAGATTTCATTATTTTTAATTCTGATGTGCATTATTGTTTTTGATTTTGGTGGAACTGTGATATATTCGCTTCCGAAAAATGGTATAGTATGACCATAAAAAGTTATGCATCTTTGTGTGTATAAGATATCGGCTGGAATTTGTTTGAAAAATGCGTCGCCAAGTATCGCGTTTTCCTCAATTGGGAATGCGTCCGCGACGATATGAAATTCTGCTTTTACTGTTTTAATTTCGATTAAACATTTACCTCCAGTGTATTTTTTACCGTCAGTTATGCCTGTTAATTCATAGAATTCTCGTGTATCATTTTCTGTTGTGTGCCTGAGTGCACCTCTTTTTATCAAGTTTATTTGTGAACCCGTGTCGATTAATAATTTCGTTTCTTTATATGCAAAATCAGGTGAGTTCAATATTATTGAAGGAGATTTATGATTTTTCGAAATTCCCAATGTAACGTTGCTTCTTTGAATTTAATACCAATTTCTTTTAATTGGTCACGCTTGAATGTTTTAGCGCTGTGGTGATGAGTCTCGTATCGTACTTTTCCGCGAGACGTTGTCTTAGTTTTTTAAGTCTACTTTCTCGAAAAGTGTCTCGATATTTTCTGCGCTATTTATTTTTGATTTAGTCGGCGTGTTTCTGCTGAATGAATTACCTCGAGAGTTCCGTTGTTCGGGGTTTGAGTCTGTGTTAGGTTGGTCTCGATGTTCGTTTTGGTGTTTTTCAGGTGAATTATTTCGGGAGTTATTTCGGTATCTGTCATTTAAGTGATTTTTGTATCTGTCATTCCAGTGATCTCTGTATCTGTTGTTTGAATGACTTCTGTGTCTATCGTTCGAATATCTATCGTTGGAACGATTTCTGTATCTATCGTTTGAGTATCTGTCGTTTGAATATCTGTCGTTGGAGTATCTGTCGTTTGAACGATTTCTGTATCGGTCATTTGAATAATTTCTGTATTTGTTGTTTGAATAATCTCTGTATTAGTTTCTCGAGTTTCTCGTTTTATTTTGAGCGTATCTGTCTCGTGAATTATTTCGGTATCTGTCGGATGTTTCTTGTGAGTACCAAGTTCACAATTTTTCTAGGTTTTTGTATTCTGTAAAATGGACTTTTGTGTGTTTCTGATATCGAGGATTCCGTGCATTCGCTTTTGTTTTTCAATTTCGTATTCTATTGTTTGAGCTCGATCTATAATATTATCAAATGTCTCTGCGTTATGAAGAATCAAGTGATAACCTATGGCAGGGATTAGCCCTCTGACATAAGCTCTTTTTGTTCTTGCTGTTACTTCGTCAATTCGTGTATCTAAAAATAGTCTTTGTGTGGGTGTGTTGTATACATCTGACAATTTATCAACGATATTATTAAGTATATCGCGCGTTCTCGCTGCGTATTCTATGACGGTTTTGTCGTAATTTTGTGGGGATGATTCGATTTCGTTTTCCAAATCGTCTAAGTCTTTATTCTTACTAAATGTTTTTTTCAATGTTTTTAAAAGAGATTCGAGAGAATTTGGAAGGTTTGCATCAACGACTGAATGTGCGATACCATTCAGTTTGAGCGGAATCATTTTTAATAATTTTGATCGTTCGCCATCTGAAAGGCATTTGTTGACTCGTTTGAGTGTTTTGGAATAGTCTTCAATTTTTATGTTTTTTCCATCTAATATGGAGACGACTTTAAACGCGTCTCTAAACGTGAATGTGTTATTATTTTCAGCCATTGTGGTAATTTGGTGTTCAGTGTTCAGACGGAGATATGTATTGAATTTCGTCTATTGGTTCTACGGGGTGGTTTGGTCGGTGGATCGGAGATTACGGCGCGATATAATGACATGGGAATGTGTAAATGCACATTTTGTTCTAGTGGTTAAATAATAATTGTTTTTTTTCAAAATTATACTGTCGAAAATTATGTTTGAAAGGTTGATTGAAATTATAAATTAAATTATATTTGAGTAAATATTGTATTGTATTGTATTGTAATCGTTTATTTGTTTCCTTTCGGGTTACAAAGACTCCCGCCTCTCGCCCTTTACAATGTTTTCTATTTACATTTCCTTACCCTATGATCTTATTCTACCTTATCCACTACTTATTGTTCTACCTTAGCCTATTTACATTTGCCTTATACTACGTCTTACTTCTACCTCGCTTTTCCTTTCCTCCTCGCCTTTCTCTCGCACGCTCGCTCGCTATTCTACTCGCCATTCGCTCGCTCGCTTCCCTCTGCTCTCTCTCGCCCGCTCGCCTTTACATTTTCCTCGCCGCCTTTCTTTCTCTCTCTCCTTCTCACTTCTCTTTTCCTATTCTCTACTTATCGATCGCCCTTCTCTCCTCTCCTTCCCTCCTCCTCCCGACTTCCGTTTCCTCTCCATTCACTCCATTCCTTCTTTCACTCCCTTCTTTCCTCTTCCCCCTCCCCGTTTCCCTGTTCCTCCTTTTTCTTGTGTTCTCTTGCTGCGTCCATTTCCTTCATCCACTCCTCTCCTCCCCCCTCCTCACTCAATATTTCTCTTATCCTCTCTCCTATCCCTTTACTCTCTTCTCTTTCCCCCTTGCACCTATCCAATACGTGTTCCCACGTCTCTTCTTCTCTCCTGCACATTCTGCACGTCCTTTCCTCCTTCTCCTCCCAGTATTTCCCTTCCCTCATTTCGTTCCATAACCTATACCTCGCTATTCTCCTATACCTTTCCTCTGTCCAGCCTGCCCTTAGATATTTTGGTACCCCCCCCCCCCCCGGTCCTTACCTCCCTGTACCACCTATTGTACGTTGACTCCCTAATCCTCTCCTCTCTTTCCTCCTCCTGTTCCCTCCTGTTCCCCCACGGAAAAAAAATATATTTCAAAATGTTGCTAAAATGTATTTGAAAATATATAATTTATATATTTTTAAATTATATAATTTATATATTTCAAAATATACAACTTTTTGCCGCTTTATTATATGTTTGGATTATATTTTTATTTATACTTAAAAATATAATTTTTCATATATATACAAGTATAGTTTAAAATATAAAAAATATATATTTTATTTTATAACTTTACATGTACGTACGAATATAATTTTATTAATAGAAAAAAATATATTTTGGCGCTTATTCGTTTCCTTTATTATGAAGTCGGCGCAATGCGTTTAATTTGTTGTTAATGGCGATTCCCAACCCAGACTTCGAATAATTTGCCGGAAACGCTTCTTGGACAGCATCTGATAGTGAGACATTTTTTATGAAAAAATAAAATATATACACAATTATTCAAAGAATATTCACTAAAATATCTTACCCCTCAAACTTTTCATGATAATTGGATCTAATGCAACATGCTTTGATGCTGCAGCATTTTCAGATTTTGTTTTGGAGACTCCTCCTCTTATGTTACTTATCAACAGCGTCTGTAACGGAAAGAGGGCAGTCAATAAAGAAACACCCATGGATGTAGGAGTGCTCTTTGATTTCGCCACGACCCACTGTTGTCTAGTCACTTTCACCCCAGATCCGGCTACGATCTCGATCTGAAAAATAAATTATTGTTGTTAATTATGAAAAATATATAAAACGAAGATATAGACGTACAGAATTTTTGAAAATATTCAAACCGTTTGCGGTGTGTCAACTTTTGTATTCTTTGTCGAGCCGGTGCAAGAGTTTGCTTTCAATTGTTGGATCTCGTCCTCCAATTTTTCAATTCTTTTTTCATGCTTTAGAATTCCTGAAATAATTTTTAGTTCTTAGTTTATTTATTTTTTTATTTGTGAGAAATTTAAGCGTGATAACGATACATACGCTTGTGCAACAATATAATTGTCGGTGTGCTGGATGGAGACACATTTTTTATTTTCTCTTGCGGATAACTTTTTTTAGGCGTTGCAGGCGGACAATTCTCATCTTGCGAACTCAAAAGGATTCTTGGCGATTTTTTTCCTGAGGCACAAGTCGAAGTTGAGGCAACCTCGTCTTCTTCCTATAACAATTTATGCACGAAAAATACAACGTAAAAAAATGTTAATAAATTTTACTACGTAACATTTTTTTCAAGATTATGAGCAGTTTTGCTATTAGTAAATAAAACTTACGGATTCCGAGTACTCATTGCTCAAGTTCTTGAGTACTTCATCCATTTTTTGTTTTTTCAAATTTCTCTGCGAACATGATCGGTGAGTCGTCTTATTATCAGTCAATTTTTTGTTCATCACACATTCAAGATCCATGAAAATAATAAAATACGTAAGGTGGAGTGGGGTAAGTTCGAACTAGGGTTTGTAAAGCTATATTTTAAATCCATCTAATTTCTATCTGTTCAATTGAAACTTTACAAAGTTGGTATGAGAACATAGCGCAGTTATTATTATTAAAGTTATGTTAGTTTAGATTATAAATGTTCTTTGGAACTTCTCATTATTATGATAAATTTAAAAAAAGTCAACTAATCCGAACTTGCCCCAGTCCTGGGGCAAGTTCGCCTCAGTCCTGGGGCAACTTCGGACTTATCTCTGACTAGTTGACTTTTTTTGAAATTATCGTAAAAATGACAAGGTCCAAAGAACATTTATAATCTCAAATAATATAACTTAAACAATAATAACTGCGCTATGTTCTAATACCAACTTTGTTATGTTTCGATGGACCAGATAGGAAATAGATGGATTGAAAGTATAAGTTTACAAAATATAGTCCGTACTTACCCCACGAATGGCCCAAGTTCGAACTAGTTGACTTTCAGTATTAAAATATATATTTTTTGGTTAAAAGTTATATTCTTTTAGATATAAAAGGATTTTTCTTTAATTAATAAACAATCAATAAAATATTATAACATCAGCAATAAAACATTTAAATAATTCCCAGTGTTCTAATTGTCATCGATGCATCGCTCGCATTCATACTTCTTCTTCTTTGAGCCTTTATTACAGATTCCGCAAACCCACTTCATGCAACTTATACATTGAATCCATTCTTTTTTATCAGTATAGTAGCGAAAATCGTACTGACAAATTGTGCACAAATCATTATTCTCTTTAGAAGAAGTGCTTGGTGTGCTTGATGAAGATGCGGAGTTTTCCTTAAGCTGCCTTTCTGCAATGAATCTCAACTTCACTTCTTCTGAGGTAATCACTTCAGCACCTTTCGCAACTCTTTTTTTCTTTTGAGCATTTCGAGCAAAATTTGTCTTTACTGACTCTAGAAGAAGATTTTCAAAAGTCACTTCATTATCCCCATGTTCAACTGAACTGCTTATTGAAAATTGTGGTGATACTGTAGTAGAGCTTTCTTCAATCAACGTAGAACTACCATCAGCAGGATTAAGCGTGTTTTCGGGACAGAAATCCAAAATTATAGGTGGATGCAAAAGAGCTTCGTCCATAATTTCCTGAGGTGTCTGATTTATCTCAGGTTGCTCCCGATCTTTTGATTTTGCCTCTTGCCATTGTTTTAACGTAGCAGCGTTAAACATAGAATCGGGAATAACATCCCTCGAAAATGGATAAATACCACCTTTTCGGAAACCATTTACAATTATTTCGGGTTTTAAATCCTGCCAAACTTCACCAATCATTCTTGAAAACTCATTTTTGGGCAATTTCACTCCAATATGTTTTCTTTGCCATGTTACCAACTTCTGATCCCAGGAAGTTTTTAATGATTTGAAGACGCTGAGGTCTAAGGGTTGTAATACGTGACTGGTATGTGGAGGTAGTTTTAAAATGGTTACATCCGATTCGGCAGCTTTTTCTATTAATTTGATGCTCAAATGAGTGGAGTGACCATCATATATTAATAGGGCTGGGCGGTCGGGTCCGATTGATTTTAAAAAACTTCTTTCGAAGTAATTTTCACACACGGTTGTCTCCATCCAACCGTTTGAAGTAGCAGCATATGTGGTGTCAGGAAAACCCGTATTTTCTTGAGCGTACCACTGATCCCAAATATTCTTACCTTTGAATATTATGAGCGGAGGCACTTTTTCGCCTGAAGCAGAAGCTGCCATTAAAACGGTGATGTTTTCCCTTCCAGGAGCAGTTATCGTTCTGGTGCATGGCACGTTCTTGCCACCAACTACTTTAGTTTTCGAAGGATCGGTGCAAAAACTTGTTTCGTCGAGGTTCCAAATCCTTGAAGGGTTATTTTCCAATTCAAGTTCATTTATGGTATTTTTTAATAAAGTGAAATAATCTTGGATTGTAAATGGATTGCAACCTCCTCTTCGTGCAATTTCTACGCCTTGCGCCTTTTTTAATGATAAAGAGTGCCTTTTTTTGAAACCTAAGAACCAATCTTCTCCTGGAAGACCATCTTTAAATGGAGTTTTTAGATTATTTGTATTCACAAATTGTCCCACTAGCAACAGCACTTCTTTCCTGGACAATCCAAATCCATATTTTTCCATAGTCAATAGACCTTTGGCAAGACGTCTTTCATATTCTAATGGAATCGCGGTATTTCTCCCCCGCGTTTGACTCTTTACTCCACTTCTTCCTCGTAAATGATCCATGATTGTATTCAATGGAATTTTATATTTTTTGCTGGCTCTATATGCGTTTATTTCAGCTGATCTGATCTCCTGCAAAGCTTCGTTCAACGTTTGGGTTGTGTACTTTGGTGTTCTCTTCTGAACATAATTTCGAACCATGTTGACCCTATGAAATCATTAGCTACATAAATATTCGAAGTAAAGTATTGATTGTAGGACAAAAATGTAGAAAAAATGAAATTGAAGTGACAATGGGAGGTAAGAGCGCACTACTCCGATTTTACCCCGATGCGTGCTCCGAACTTACCCCGTGCACAAACATTTCCGGGACAAGAATGGAGTAGTGTTTTTATCAATACATATAACAAAACTAATAAATTGTTACGTACGGGTTTCCGTCGTAATATACTTTTTATTAGTTTATATTTGTTTATAGTCGAGCGTCAGGTACTCGACTTGTGGGTTCTTGTCTAAGTTTAAGCGGTGTAACACACCTCACCTGGTTTAGTTGTTGGTGTGTGTGTGTGTTTTTCTCGCCCTGTTGACGGCAGCAGATTCCTGTGAAGGTCGGGTATGGCGGCAGTCTTGGCCGTGGAGATAAACACACGATTGCACTTAGTATCTTTTATTCAGTATTTCCACAGGTTTGATCGTGTGGTTTACACTGGCGCGCGTGTGTGCGGCACTACCACTACGATCTCGGGTTTTGGCTGAGTCGGCAAAAGGGGCGAGCGTTCGCAACGTGATCGCCTCGCTCGACTCTAGCACTATCAGTTTAAATAAGAGTAGTAATTTGATTGTGATTTTATGACTCGCAATATTTCGACGCGTAATGCCGCTCGGGTAATTATCGCGGTACAAGAATATTACAAGGGGCGCGAAGTGCCGTTATGGTTAACTTGCGCGCAAAGAGTTCTAAAACGAGTTGTTCGGTCTTCCGCACTCGCTGTTACACTCGCGAGACTCTAAGTACGCGAGATGTACTTGCCCTCAGGTATGAGTACACCGATCGTTCGATACGTCTGTTGAGCCGAAGGTGTCGATTTAGACTGGCGATTAGTTCGTCGATCGGAATGCTCATTACCATGGGGCGAGGGTATTGGAAGAGTCTTGCGGGGGAACAGGGAGTATCGGATTTCCTATTGGAAGTTCGATTCGTTATTGCTAGCATTCTCAGAAATGCGTAAATCGCTGATTGAGCAGCGCGTGGAGGTTGGAAATTTCCATCGCGGGTCGATGAATTCAGGTAAAGTGATGACACTGCGGCGCGTGCATCGAAAGGATCGTTCGGTATGGTTGTTGCCAAGCTGACCGGTCCGTAACAAAATTTTATTTGTGTAACTTAAACTTACATAAATGTTCTTCAAATGTACAAAGAATCAGCGCACTTCGACCAAAATTACTGTGGAAATAATTAAAAAGACTGTGGAACCCGCGAACTTGGTTATGTGGCCTGGCATGTGCTTGCACTTTCTGATTGAAATAAACAAAAGAAACCCGTCGTGGATGCGAGATATCTATGGCAATCATTTCAGAACAAACGAATGTATGTTTCTACTTACCAGTTAATACAATGAAACTTATATTAGAATAAATGCAGGCCATTTACGAACTTGCCCCATTTACGAACTTACCCCACTCCACCTTAATATTATAGTAATCTTTTAACGCAGTACACCGAATGTATTTTAGAATAACTTACAATAATAGAGACTTTATTTTTCGCAACGTTTGACGATTTTTCAACGTCTGTACTCTGTACGTCTTGTTGGGTGATACGCTTCGGTGATTTTCGCCCTTCAATCAATTGAAGAGTTTTTGCTAAAATAGCTACACGATCTGAAAATAAAAAATAAATTTTAGTTGTATGCAAAATCTGTGTACACATCCGACACACTTGTAATGGCGTATTCAATACCTGACACTTGAATGACAATTCCGTTGTAATGTATCCAGCCTCCTCGAGGAGGTTTTTTAGTATCACGCCACTCTATAGCGAAAGGTTCTCCTGCGTCTTTTCCATCAACGTAATCGTCGTAATCAAAGTTTTTTATCCAGTTAACCGGAACATCGGGAGTGTACGTACCTTCGTCGTCGCCAGACACCCATTTGACTAGTGCGTATAAGCGTGACATCTGTTCATAACAAGAGGAATTCCTTGCACGTTTTACTTACTTTGTATGAATGGTAATTCTTGAAATATCATTAACATATATCGCACTCTTTGAGGGAAGAATGCACAAATTAAAATAAATGGTATTATAAATCGTACCGTTTCAAAAACTCGAACGAGGTAAAGTTAACCTTGGCCTTGCTCTTCTCTTCCTCACACCAGCAAACTATGCAGAACACGCTACAGCGTATTTTTTTGAATCTTGCAACAAACACTGTGCACGTATTTTGATGAGTTTCACAGACACGATCGATGACAAGAATACACAGAAAGTAGACAATGAAACAAAAAAACACTGTAATCGACGAAATGGAATTGAAACAATAAAAATACTTCGCGATCCGCTCTATCCACTGCTAGCTCTGTACTAAGGATACTGCCGAACGGTTAGCGTTGCGGGAAACGGTGTTGCGGGGAACGGCTTCCTTCACCTCTCTTCTCCACTGCACAACGCCACCCCGAGCTCGTGCGTTTGTTTACAGATTTGACCTTCTTGCGAGCATGGTCGTATATTCATTCTGAGTTCGCGCAACATATTTATATACTCTAACCTACCAAAAAAAAATTATACGTTACGCAGATACATATTGGAAAAATAAAAACAATTAACTTAATTGTTTTTGCGCTCACAGTGAGTGTTATGTGATAAATATGTCTGATCGTCAACGAAAGAAGAGAGGCCCGTATAAGCGATACCTTTATTGTGGAAGTACGTCGCCAATACCCAAACGAACGAGGAGATCTCAACGAAGGAAGTTATCGCAAATCTTTGAAACACGGTATGTATTTTAATGGTATGAATTTTACCGTGTCCACACTTATGATATCCGCACTAACATGATCATATGATTATTATTTAGTCATATACGGTGCGGTAGTACGTGATTATAACAAATTAATAATATCTTGATAAAAAATAATGTTTATGTGGAATATTTTTACATAAGTCGAATTTGATGCCAGGAACACAGCAAGCTATACAACAAATAATGATGGACGCGATTTTACAAGTTCAGCAAATTCAGCCAACGACTGTGAAACTCCAGAAGTACGAAATATCAACTGAAAAGAGTTTCGTATCTTAAATTGTTTTAACGTGAAAAACAATTAAGTTTAACGGATTATAACATATAATCAGAGCTGAGCTCCATCCATTTTTATTTAGATTTTTTTCATTATTTCATTTTCGATTATTTACCATTATTTTTATTCGATATTTCAATTAATCGAATATTTCGATTTTTCAAGAATCAGGGAGAAGCTCATGATGTCTCAATAAGCAGTGGAATGACAGCTGACGCCGAGAACTACGTCCAATGTAACCCAGACAATAACTTCGACGATCCTCCTGAAAATAGAGCTGCGTGTTGTATGGTTGCAGAAAACTCATCTCGCAGATATTCCGATATGGAGGTATTAATAAAGCATTAACTGGAAAGAGTTTTATACGTTAGATTATTTCAACCAGAAAAAAAAATCGATATTAATGGAATATAATATATACATTAAAAGCTGAGCTATAGTAATTTTTCCTGCTGGACGCATTTTGTGATGAGAGTATTTCGATTTCACAAGGACCAGGAAGAAATTGATGTCTCAACAAGCAGTGGAATGACGACTGACGCCGAGAACCACGTCGAATGTAACCCCAACAATAATCTCGACGATCCTTGTGAAAATACGGCTGCATGTTGTATGATTGCAGAAAATTCATCTCGCACATATTCCGATACAGTACTAATTAAAACTTTACTGGTAATGGCCATAAAACATCGACACAATTTGAGCTATTCAGCAATGGAAGATGTTGTGCAACTACTAAATTTGAATGATGATGACCACATTAATATTACCAAACATCATTACAAAAAAATTGTCGATATTTTTGCGACGCAAATGTCGATTCTTCACTTCTGTGATATATGCGGAAGTTATATAGACACGCGAAATATAACTATCGATGTGAATGATTCCATACACGATGATTCAACAATTCATTGCCACGCTTGTGACCATGACATTGGTATTAAAGAAAATATTAAGCGCGGTAATTTCTTTTTATACATGTCTTTGGAAGATCAATTGAAAGACCTTTTTGAAACGTCAGATTATGACTTCTTGTATAGTGCATCGAGAGAGAAACATTCAGATTTTGCATTCGAAGACATATATGACGGTCGATTGTATAAAAAACAAATGAAAAATGACATGATTAGTTTAAACTGTAATGTAGACGGCGTACCGGTATTTGAAAGCTCGAATTTATCCATGTATCCGATAATATGTACGGTCAATGAATTTTCACCTTCTGACCGTCGAAAGAATGCGATGCTAGTCGGTCTTTGGTGCGGTCCAGGCAAGCCCAAAAATATAAACGAATATTTGAAACCGTTTGTAGAGGAAACAAAAAAACTTCACACATCAGGTTTTTCATATATACGAAACGGAGTGATAAATTCCAAAAAAGTACAGGTTTTAACGTTTGTGTGCGACTCGGTTGCTCGAGCATCGGTAGCAAATGGAACACAATTTAATGGTTCATATGGATGTAGCTTATGTTTACATCCTGGAGAACGTATTGCTAAAGGAAATGGAACTGTTAATGTTTATCCCCTGGATCTTGATGGAAATTCATTTGGAGAAAATCGAAGAACACATGACCAAACAGTATTTGATGCACTTAATAGATTACACGGAATGAAAAATTACCCTATCATTGCCGAAATTCCCAATTTCGATATCGTCGAAGGCTTGACTCCCGATTACATGCACGCAATACTTTTGGGTATTTGCAGACAATTGTGCAAGTTATGGTTCGATTCTCAATATCACGATCAAGATTTTTATTTTGGAAGCTTGGTTAAAAGAATAGATGCTTATTTGTTATCATTTAAACCGTCCTCCGAAGTTTCTCGAACTCCGCGGCCAATGTCAGACCGCGTGCACTGGAAAGCTCATGAGTGGTACGCATTTCTCTTCTATTACAGTCTGATAATATTAAAAGTAGTATTCCCGAAGAAATACGTAGACCACTGGAGTTTACTAGTAGACGGTGCTGCAATATTGTTGGGGTCTTCTATATTGCCTTCCGATATCGAATACGCAAAAATTTGCTTGTATGAGTTTGTTAAACAAACGGAGACGTTGTATGGAAGAGAACACATATCATTCAATATGCATCTATTGACACATTTACCACAAAGTGTTTATAATTGGGGTCCTCTTTGGACACACAGTGCTTTTATTTTTGAAGACTGCAATCAAGAACTCTTAAAATATGTTTCGAGTTCTCAAGGAGTACCTTTGCAAGTTTGCAATTCTTTTCGAGAGCGGTTTGCATTGATAAAGTTGTTACATAAGTATAGAACAGATCTTACCGAGGAACAGACAAAATTTCTCTCCAAAATGCTAGATAAAAGAAACAAACCAAAATTCACACGTCATGTAAATAATGCTCATATGCTCGGTAACCCAGACAAGCGAACGACAATATTGACAGACCACCGTCTAGCTCTACACCGCATCAACATTAACATTCTTCGTAACACAAGTATTCAATATTTTGAAAGAATATTCATTAATAATGAAATTGTGCACTGTAAAAAATACAAAAAAACAAAAAAAAGATGCAATTACAATGTGATTTTGCAAAATAATTTCATTTTCGAAATTGAATCGTTTCTCGTATTAAAAAATAATAATTGGAGTCAATGTTTCGCCTTCGGTTATTATTTTCATACCGATAGGATTAGGCCGTTTTAAAATATCGTAAATTAGGATATTTAATTAGATTGAGAAATATTGAAACCGACTTAGCCGCTATACCCATTGAGGATATAAAAGAAAAAGTGATGGTACTAAAAGTAACAAATTTAATTATAGCATGCATTCACCTGAATCGCGCGGAATGTTTAATATAAAGTTGTACAAATCGAATAAAACTCGTTGATAAAATATATTTTCTACTTATATTTTCCTCACCCTCAAATGCACGAGAAACAATATTTCAACAACTAAAAGGAAAAGATTCGTACCATTTATTACATTTTTTAATTACACTGAAAATATTTTTTGGTATTTCCACGTACCGTGAAAATATGCTCGATTATATACAGCTATTATAATCGATATAGTTCTCTTTATAATATAAAATATAATATAGAGTGATGTAAACATAATCTAAACTGTATGTTTCAATTATATCTTCCAATTGTAATCGGTTATATTTCACTTTATATTTTATGATTGCATTTAAAATTTTCTTTCATTTATAATCTGCAATGCAATCCCCCACGGAATCGAATATTCGATTACAAAAATATATATAATATAAAATATAATAAAAAAATATAATCCTCAACTACATTTGGAATATAATTTAATATAAAGTCAAAATATATTAAATTATATGTAAAATTGTAATTTAAAAAATATACTTCAACCAAGATATTTTTACCTATATTTACGAAGTACATTTTTTTATAATCAATTATAATAACCTACATTTCAAAATATATTTTTTTTCCGTGGGGGTTCTCCTTCTCTACGTTCTCATATCCTTTCCCCTCCGTCCCATTTTCCTCTCTCCCTTTTCTTCCTTTCTCTTTCATCTCTTTTCTCTCCTTCTCCCATTTCGACAATCGCTCTTCCCCCTCCCTTTCCCTTTTTTCTATTTCCTCTAAGCATTCTCTTGCTATCTCACTTCCTTCTCCTCTTTTCAGCTTTTCTTCATACCTCCACGCCCTCCTTCCTGCCCTTGTTCTCATTTTCCACCTTTTTGCTTCTTCCCTGACCATATATCCTGGCGTCCTCCAGTCCAACCCTAACGTCCATCTTATATATCGTTCCTGCATGCTCTCTATTCCCTTCCTTTCCTCCCATCCCCAAATTTCCACCCCGTATCCCATCACCGTCCACACCAAAGAATCAAACAGCCACATCTTTCTTTCCCAATTTCTCTCGAATTTCCTTTTCCCTATACCCTACGCCTGTTTCATCACCGCCCCCGCCTTCCTTATCCTATCTCTTAGTTGTCCCTCCTGTCTCCCGTTTTTCTTAAACACATATCCTAGATATTTGAATTCCTTTACCTCCTCTATCCTCCTTCCTCTCCACTTCCATTTTATTTCCGTACTCCTCCCGTCCCCCTTCCTAAATCTCATTACTTTCGTTTTCCCTACGTTTACCTCCAATCTCTTTTTCTCAAAAAACCCTTCCAGTCTCCTTATCGTACTCTCCATTTCCTCCTCTCTCTCCGCCAACACCACCACATCATCCGCATAAGCTAACGAGCATATTCTCCTCCCTCCCACTCTCACCCCTCCCCACCTTCCCTTACCTAACTCCTCTTCCAAATCCGCCGTCAATATGTTGAACAAAATCGGACTCATTGGACATCCCTGCCTAACCCCCCTTCCCGTCCAAAAACCTTCCCCTATCTCGCCCTCCGCTTTCACCCTGCTTATCGTTTCTCTATACACCTCCTTTACTCTCTCTCTCAACCCTACCCTTACTCCTCTCTTTTCCATCGACCCCATCAAAATTCTTCTATCCACCGTATCAAATGCCGCCTTTAAGTCCACGAACAGCCCTATCACTCTCCCTTTCTCTTCCGCTAACCTTTTATTTACTATGAAGTTTACTACATAAATATTATCCACCGTTCCCATCCCTCTTCTGAAGCCCGTCTGGTTATGTGGAATCATTTTCTTTTCCTCCACTTCCTGCTCCAATCTCCTCGCCAACACCGTCGTATATATTTTATATATCGTCGGCATTAGCGTTACCCCTCTGTACTCCTCCACTTTCCTCCCCTCTCCCTTTTTTACTATCGGCGCAATTATTCCCATTTTCCATTCCTCCGGCCATCCTTCCCCCCTCCACACTCTCCTGCATATCTCCCATGCCATCTCCACTGCTTTTTCTCCCCCCCCCCCCCCCCCCACTTCCACGCTTCATTCGGCACCTCGTCCCATCTCATCGCCTTTTCTTCTTTCAATTTCTTTATCACTTTCCTTATCTCCTCCTTGCTTATTTTTTCCTCCTCTCCTCTTCTCCCTTTTGTTTCTATCCCCATCCTTACTTTTCCCTCCACGCCCCCTAACAGTCCCATAAAATATTCCTTCCACTCCTCTTTCTCTATTCCTTCCGTTATCCTTTTCCTACCTTTCCTTCCTCTATTCACAATCCTCCACACACTGTCTTCTGTCTTTGCCTGCTCTATTTCCCTTATCAATCTCTCCCTCTCCTCTTCCTTTTTCTTTTCACATAACTCCTTATACTCTCTCTTTTTCTCTCTGTATTTCTCTTTCGTTTTCCCTTTCTTCCTCCCTCTTCTCAGCTCCTTTCTCGTCTCTGCCTTTTTCTCTCTGCACTCTTCATCCCACCATCCCTCCTTCCTTTTCTTCTCTTCCCTTTCTGTTCCCTTTTCTTCGCTTTCCCTTACCTCTCTCTTTATTTTCTCTATCGCCCCGTTTATCGCTTCCTGTGCCTCCTCTTCTTCCATCCTAATTCCCTGTATTCCTTCTACATATCTCTCTTTTCTTTCCTCTGACCATTTTCCCCTTCTCGGTATATTTGAGTAAATAAACTTGTGTTTTTTTTTCTTTTTTTGTATAAGGTTTTTGGAAAGTACACAGTGACGAAATTGAGTGGACACTTTCTAGTATAAAGTGCCGGAACGGTTTTTTATGTCATTTCGCCGGTAATTGGCTTAGGCCAATTTAACCAGCGTCATTTTAAAGAGGAGTAATTTATCTTCAGTTTGGCTGTTTTAAAAAAATTTTACGATTTTTTTTTTACAATTGGTACCCAGTTTTGAAAAAAAAAATTTTGGCCGTTTTCTTGTTTTTCTTTGAGTGGACACCTTTCGTAGTAAAAATTTTTTAGCACATTTCTTTATCCGTGATCGTAAAGGGAGCAATCCAAGCTTCAATTTCTTTTTTTAGAAAACATGCTACGATTTTTTTTTCAAAGATATTTCATTTTTTGAGAAAAAATAGACGGTTTGAAAATTGCTCTGCAGGACTAAAACGATGAGGTTTACAACAAAATCTCAAGATGTTAAAAAGTTGTATCACTTTTTGGTGAGTTCACGACAATTTTTTCAGATTTTTTTTTCGAAATTTGTTTTCCACCTATTTCCCGTCAGTTCGATTGATGCGAATACCATGAAATCAATAGAATCACATTTTTTACTTACATATTAAACTTTGGTCTCTTCGGAGGTTTATTCGACGACACCAAAGTTTATTTGGTATGCAAAAAAATTAATTCTATTATTTTCATGGTATTTAGATCAATCGAGCTTCGACCGAAAATAGATAAAAAACAAATTTCGAAAAAAAAATCTGAAAAAATTCTCGTGAACTCACCAAGAAGTATTACAACTTTTTACCATCTTGAGGTTTTGTTGTAAACCTCATCGTTTTCGTCCTGCGCAGCAATTTTCAAATCGTCTATTTTTTCTCTAAAAATGAAATATCTTTGGAAAAAAAAATCGTAAAATTTTTTTAAAATAGCCAAAATAAAGGTAAATTGCTCCTCTTTAAAATGACGCTGGTTAAATTAGCCTAGGCCAATTACCGGCGAAATGACATAAAAAACCGTTCCGGCACTTTACACTAGAAAGTGTCCACTCAATTTCGTCACTGACTGTATTTGCAGAAAATTGGCAATTTATATTTTGCAAGATTATATTATGGAGAATTATATTTATGAGAAGAATAAATAGTTTAAAAAACGGTCAAGTGAGAGAAAAAATTATTTATATTGTGATGTCGTGAGTTATTTATTAATTTATTTATTGTGATTGGGGCTGCCGACTCGGCTACGGAACGCGGTGGTTGAGAAGTAAAACGCGGTAGACACTTAATCGAGAAGCACAAGACTTTATTTTCAGTGTTACAACGGACAGCGTAACGTTGCTGCTTGGATGATCGGAAAACTACTAACTGGCTAGCCTAAGGAGAGGGTGGTTTTTATAATATTGACTCGTGGGAAAGTCGCGGTTTGGTAGGGAGAGAATTTGGGAGTTAGAACATTCTGGAGGCGGAAATGTCTTGGACGATTCTAGGAATGGCAGCTGTTTCAAGCTTGAGGCGGGTCAGGCCATAAAGATAGATGGTTTATGGCGGGATCGTGGAAAATGGAAAAGATGTAGTTTTGGGTCCTTATCGGGAAACAGAGATTATTTGTATTTCGAAGGCGAGATACCCCTGCGATAGCGAGGGTGCAGCTGCAGGAAGTCACGTAGCCAAAAAGGGAATGCGAGAGACGCGTGGGAAAGAGGAAAAAAAGGTGGATGAAAGTTGACCATCGTCACAATATATTATGCTATATTATTATTTTCGATGTCGTGTGGTGACGGGAAAGACAGTGGGGAGGGAAGAATATTGCAATGTGTATGTGTTATTTACTGCCACCATGAACGAATGTGATTTTTTTTTAATGCCATGCAAAAGATTGTTTAGGTGGAGTATACTTATAGTCCAGTCGGAATATACTGTTACGGACCGATCAACCTGGCAACGGCCAGATTATCCCCATGAGTCGGTCTCTGCGATCTTCTATTCTATGCAATCGTTGTCGAACAGTTTCTATTGTTATCGATTCTAAACATTTCTTCCCGGTTTGCATATTATTACAAACAATGAGCAGTTTTTCGGCAATAGATAAAAGTTTGTCTAGTTGAATGTTGATTTCCGTGAGGTCTACATAGTTCACGACAGTCCAGGTCTTGTGAAACATTACCACGTTCCCCAAATGTTCCAGGTAGATGGCTCCCGTTACTGGTTCCACTTGAAATGGTATGAAGGTTCCGGTGGCTGCGGCTGAAGTTATCAGGAGGAGCAGAGATAGCGGCATGATCTAAACAAACGAGCGGTTAATTCTTGTAATAAGGTTTTAACTTATTTACATGAATGAGTTTCTTTCTGTTTCGGAGGAGAATTTCGTAATTGACTTCGGATGTTCGGTCAAGTATTATCGCTGGTCCTTCCCACTTAGGCGCGAGTGGGGATTTATCTCTTTCTTGAGCGACAAGAACTTCGTCACCCACATTGAAGATCGGCGCAGGTCGATGAATCTTAGAATCCTGCGTTGATTTGTAGCGTTCTTTTGCTGCAATGAGGTGGTCACGCCCTTTCTTCAGGATTCGGTCGTGGTCCGCTCGAAGTCCTTCGAAGTATTCATCGATAGTCGTATTAGTACGATGAATTGGAATGCTGCTCGGGATGTTTGGCTTTCGTCCGAACTGCATTTCGAAAGGTGTCATTCCGATCCCTTCTTGTTTCGCGGTGTTGTATGCCAAGGAGACGAATTTTAATTTCTTGTCCCAGTCTTCACGGTGATCGTGGATAAGAGATTTTAATTGCTCTTTTATTGGTCCGTGAGCTCTCTCTAGGCTTCCGTTGCTCTGCGGGTGGAAGGTCGTTGTGGTCATGTGAGAAATCTTGAAAAGTTTCTCCATGTGTTTAAAAGTCTGGCTTATAAAATTTCGTCCACCGTCGGTGAGAATCTTCTTCGGTGCTCCATGAATGTAAATGAAGTCCTGTATGAGCGCGTCGATTATTGCTTTGGCATCCTGCGTCTTAAGCGGAATGAGAGTGATGTATTTCGTGAGTTGATCCTGTACTGAGAGGATGTATTTGTATCCGTCGTCAGATTCCGGGATAGGTCCTACGAGATCTAAAGCAATTTTATCGTTTGGTCGCTCCGGTGTATCAGTAATTATCGCCTCTGCTTGTGGGCGTATGCGAACTAGCTTAGTCCTCTGGCAAGTATCGCATTTTCGGATGAAATCCTCGATGTCCTTTTGCATGTTTGGCCAGGTAGCAACAGTCTTGATGCGGTCGAGGGTCTTCGCTATCCCGAAGTGTCCCGTTGCCTTAGTACCGTGATGTTCTTTTAGGATGCGTAGTCTGTCCTCCTCGGTACCTGGTTCGTACAATTCTCTGCCGTACAGGTACAATGGGAATCTCTCGTTCTTTGATGACCAGACGAAATTTATTATCTGTTTGACTCGGTGTTTCGTGCCCGGGTGAGCGCACAAATATTCACAGCCCAAATAAATTTTCGTTGGTTTGTTCAATTTCATAAGAGCGGTGCCGATCCGATTGTACCAGTCAATCTCGTCTTCGTCGAAATTGATGTACAGACAATCTGAATCGTCGCTCGGTGAATCCGTAATTTTGAGTGCCGGGGTATCCTTCGGTGGGATATCCTCACTTATTTCCGCAACTGCTGGAATGTTTTCACACAATTCGAAATTCATGTAGAGTGGTGGCTCTTCCTCTACAATTTCATCCCGTGGCGCTGCTTCGCCAACATCGTTACTGGTGTCTTCTACGGTGGCGGCTTCCTCTTGTAACATCCCTTGCTGTCGTCGGGTAGTCACAGCATGGATTCGTGAGAGAGCATCGGCGTTGGTGTTGAGCGAACCTTTTTTGTAGATAGGCTCGTACTCGTACTCTTCAAGCTTTAACCTGAGTCGCATTAGCCGACTTCTTGTAGGAGGATCCGTCGCTTTCAGTATCCAGATGAGTGGTTTATGGTCGGTCACGATTTGGAAATGTTTTCCGTACAGATATTGACGGTAATGTTTTGTTGCCCAGGTAATGGCAAGCATCTCTTTTTCCGTTGTCGAATATCGCTGTTCCGCTTTGTTGAGTGTTCTAGATGCGTAGGCTACGGGTCGGTCCTTACCGATCGTCCCTTGCGATAGCACGGCGCCGATGGCAAAATTACTGGCGTCGGTGGTCAGTACAAATGGTTTGGAAAAGTCAGAATATTGTAGCACAGGGGAAGTCGTGAGTGCTGTGCGTAATACGTTAAAAGCTTGCTCCTGCTTCTCCGTCCAGTCCCACGCAACCGTTGTCTTTAGAAGCTCTGTTAGTGGCTTCGCTACTTTACTAAAATCTTTTATGAACTTCCTGTAGTACCCGGCGAGTCCCAAGAAACGTTTGATCGCTTTGGGATCGTTTGGTCGAGGAAATTCTTGTACTGCTTTAATTTTTGCTGGGTTTGGTTGAACACCGTTTTCAGATATTACGTGACCCAGGAATTCTAATTCAGGGCGGAGAAATTCGCATTTATCCGGCTGAAGTTTCAGATCTGCTGCACGTAATTGGTTAAAAACGTCAATCATTTTTTTATTGTGTTCTTCGAGCGTGTTGCCATAAATAATTATGTCGTCGAGGTATACGAAGCATGCGTTGCCGATGAGACCTCGCAAAACGTTGTTCATCATCCTCTGGAACGTTGCCGGTGCATTCTTCAGACCAAAGGGCATTCTGTTGTAATGATAGTGCCCCGATGGTGTAGAAAATGCTGTTTTTTGTTTATCTCGTTCGTCCATGGCGATTTGATGGAAACCGGAGGCGAGATCGAAGGCGGAGAAGTATTTGGCGCGTCCCAGTTGATCTAATATTTCATCTATGCACGGGAGAGGATATGCGTCATGAGCAGTCTTCTCGTTAAGTTTACGAAAGTCGATGACGATCCTCCATTTCTTCTTTCCCGATGCATCCGATTTCTTCGGTACAATCCACAGCGGAGCGTTGTACGGCGAGTCGCTGGGCTCGATGAGCTCTTGTTGCAGCATGTCGTTTACCTGACGATCAATTTCTTCTTTGTGTACTGGTGGGTACCTGTACTGTTTAACGTTGATCGGCAGATCGTCACTTGTGATTATGCGGTGTTTGACCGCCTTTGTGCCCGGTAAAGGGTCTCCAGGTAGGGCGAATACGTCGAGGAAGGAGGAGACGATGTCCCATACCTGCTCCGATTGTTCCGGTGGCACGTGTTCTAGCCGCACATTTTCCCGTAATCTTTGTAGACGGTCAGCTGTGTTCTGGCTTTGAATGTGGTAGTTTCTTGCAACGTCCGACGGTGCGTCTTGGCGCGCCTCCGACGGTGGAGGGGTGAGCTCGTCCAGAGCTATCCCACGTAGCAGATTTATTACAACCCGCTTGGGTTCTTCCGAGTCGTTTATTACGGGCACTCGGGCTTGATAGTCCTTAGCTTCGAAAACGCAAGGTACTACCGATTCTGAATTTTCCTCAGCTGTGATAGCTGGCCCATTTTTAATATTTGTTAACGTTTGAATCCAACAGACTGATCTAGGTGGAATCGTTACTTCATTATTATCGAAGGCGTATCGCTGACCACCTAGTTCGAGGAATTCTTCTGGCCCAATACCAATGAGTGTTTGGTATTGCTTCATAAATGGGATACCGATGAGGCCGTCTTCCACAAGAGCGAAATCGTCCGGTATCACATGAAAGATCTGTTTTCGGCCTTCGAATTCGTGTTGCGTGATGAATAGCGACTCGTGTTCTTCATTTCCCATCGTGAACTTAGAACGAACGTTTTTATTGAACAGCGCTCCCTTCGTTAGCATGCCCTTTTTTAATAAATTGATAGCGGAACCTGTATCTAATAGAAATCTTCCGGCTCCGCAGATTCCTCGCATGGGTAGTCTGACCACTCGTTTGTCTGATGCGATTGCGTTGACTCTGGGCAATCCTCTTCTGGCACGTGGTTCACTCTCGGCGGGGGGCGAGGTAGAGGCTTGTCCCTTTGAAAACCCGATTGTTGTGGGAAGGGACTGACACGATTTTCTGTGTGTCCGAGATTTCTCGTCATCATGTCCCTCGTGATGTCATAGGCTTCCGAAGCCTGTGCCTTAGCTATTGCTGAGCGGATATTGCTTGGCAGTTGCGCGCGCACTTCGGTAGATATTTCCTTACGGAGTCCCAACAAATACTGTTCGAGGCCTTGTTCTCTCTCGTAATCGATAATGAATTTACGTTTTTGATCGTCCACGGGTGAGTTAGCGAGTACGGCCAAAACTTGGTTTTGAACCTCCAAGAATCGGTTCGTGAATCTCGATACGGTTTCGAGCTTTCCTTGGAATATACGAGAACGTTTGTCGCGATATACGCTCACGGGTTGCAAATTTCCGAATAGAATTCGCAGGGCCTCATACAGTTGATCGTATGTCGTGACGTCGTATTCTTGAATTTCGCGCGCCGCGTCACCGATAATTCTTTTCGAAATAATTAGACGGCGAAGATAATCTTGACGCGTGACTTGTGGCCTCGTGTCCTCGATGGAACTGATGAACGCCTCGACACCAATATTTTTTCCGTCGAATTCTTTGATAAGGTCTATTGCCTCCTTGGGTGTTATGTCCTCCATATCTTGCTCAGATATTTCACTGTCACGTTCTTCGCACTGATTGAGATTTACGCGTTCGTTTTGTTGGTCCATTTTATTATTATTCGTTTCACCGAAATTCGCGATAGAGTTCGAGTTGGTAATTATTGAGTCACTTTCGGAATCGGTCGCGATTGACGGTAATGGGTCGCGGTACTGAGTAAATGAGTTGTTTTTACTCACCGATTTTTCCTGATGATCCAGCGTTGTATTTTGTCTCGTGCAACTTCTGAGTGTTGTTGAACGTCTCAAAGTTCCTGGCACTTAGAGTTGGCACACCCCACACTTAGCACCAATGTGATGTCGTGAGTTATTTATTAATTTATTTATTGTGATTGGGGCTGCCGACTCGGCTACGGAACGCGGTGGTTGAGAAGTAAAACGCGGTAGACACTTAATCGAGAAGCACAAGACTTTATTTTCAGTATTACAATGGACAGCGTAACGTTGCTGCTTGGATGATCGGAAAACTACTAACTGGCTAGCCTAAGGAGAGGGTGGTTTTTATAATATTGACTCGTGGGAAAGTCGCGGTTTGGTAGGGAGAGAATTTGGGAGTTAGAACATTCTGGAGGCGGAAATGTCTTGGAAGATTCTAGGAATGGCAGCTGTTTCAAGCTTGAGGCGGGTCAGGCCATAAAGATAGATGGTTTATGGCGGGATCGTGGAAAATGGAAAAGATGTAGTTTTGGGTCCTTATCGGGAAACAGAGATTATTTGTATTTCGAAGGCGAGATACCCCTGCGATAGCGAGGGTGCAGCTGCAGGAAGTCACGTAGCCAAAAAGGGAATGCGAGAGACGCGTGGGAAAGAGGAAAAAAAGGTGGATGAAAGTTGACCATCGTCACAATATATTATGCTATATTATTATTTTCGATGTCGTGTGGTGACGGGAAAGACAGTGGGGAGGGAAGAATATTGCAATGTGTATGTGTTATTTACTGCCACCATGAACGAATGTGATTTTTTTTTAATGTCATGCAAAAGATTGTTTAGGTGGAGTATACTTATAGTCCAGTCGGAATATACTGTTACGGACCGATCAACCTGGCAACGGCCAGATTTCGCAACCCGTACTTTTCCACAGCGCGATGAGCGCCTTCCACGCCGGCGGTCAACTCCGTGTGGAAATCGCCCAAATCGCCGCCTCAGCAGCACACTTCGGTTTCACCGAAGCGATCGCCGCAACACCGGCCACGCGCAACCCGGTCAGCGCGGCCCACAATAATTTCTCCTAATGCAACGGCCCCGCGAGTTCTTCCCGAAACTCAGCGGCCCCGCGAGCCCTTCTCGAAATGCAACTACCGATTGGGAAGTTGACCCGATTGACAAATCAACTTCCCAATCGACGACCGACATATCGTTCCCGGTAACCCCCACGAGCTCCTTCCCCAAGGCAACGAGGGTCCGGACCGACCAAAACTCCACAGTCTTAATTGATCTCTCAGTCTTAGCGAATCTCTCAGTCTTAACAGACAGTGGTCGACCGGTACCCGTGCCTTAGTGGTGAGTACGCTTCACGTACTTAGAGTCTTGTGAGCGTAACCGTGGGGACCCGGAGAACATTGTAGCGTTAACCGAAAGGTCTAGTATTGTTATAACGGTGTGTGCGTGTACGAGTCCGGCGAGTGCCATTGTGCTCTACCCGCTCGACTTTCACCGACTCAGCGAAACCTCGGCATCGTAGTGGCAGCGACGAGCGCTAATCTGTATATGCCACTATGAACGCGGTTGCTTGTGCGGGTAATAAATAAGTTGAAGCCATCTTGAGAGTTATTACTGCTGCCTAGAAGGCCGGCGCAACCGACCTTCCCAACATCCCAGCAATCCGCCGACGTAAGCAGATCGGAGACGCACACACACACACAGAAACCAGGTGAGGTGCGTTACGCCGCTTCAAAGAGCGACAGAACCCACAAGTCGAGGCCCCTGGCCCTCGACTTTAAATAACAAATAACATTTAATACAAAACATTAGGCCGTAAATACGGTCTTAACAATACATAATTTCGACCAAGTTCTATTCTAAGAGCCCAGCGTTTAGCCAATTTTTTCCTAGGTAGTATGGACCCCCACGAATATGCCCTCAATTTGTCCCCGACAGAACCCGTGTTTTGCAGCCAGGAAAGTTGTTTAAACAAATAAAAATCGGTTTTTTCGAGTTTTCTCGGTTGGAACCGGTTTTTTTAAAAAAATTTTACAATCATAGTTGTGCGTTACCATGCCCTCTACAAAATCAGTTCTATGGAAAAATTACGTAAGATTATTAGTTTAACAGTAAATTGCAATTCTTTCGGTTTCACGTTTGCAACAATTCACCATATTATAATAAACATTTCGATTTTTAAAGCAGTTTATCATGTGGATGATGCCACTCCCAAGAGAGTCACGTAAAGTTTATCGACGTGCGTCGCAAACTTTAGCAACAATTCTCGACCTACGAAAAAAAGGGTTTGCCTTTCCCGCCTTTGCCTGAAGGCGCACGGCGGAGAAAAAAATTTAGGTGGTTCGATTCACCAAGTATTTTGAGGAATCGATCGACTAGAAAAAAATCGTTAATAAAAATGTTCGTTTTCGGAGGATTTAAAATTTTTACTTATAAACAAATAGGAATAACTCCTTAATCCGTTGACGTAAGTAGACAATTTTTCAGGGATCGTATGCATATGTGCGAGACGCGCAATGTAAAAAAAAAGTCTCAATATCTCAATTAAAAACAAAGATATGGATATGTTTACGTTTAGTCAATTTAACATTATTCTAAACAACATTTTTGCAAAATGCAAGTCTTACAGCTTTCTACCCGCTTTTCTACACAATATCCAATTGGATGCAAACTCTCCCGAGCGTTAATTTTGTTGCAGTGGACGAGTCATTTTAATCGGCCGCGCGCGGATCTGCACCCGTCGTCGTCGACGCGGTCGGGCGGCGTGGTGGGGGTCGCGCTCCTGGCCCCGTGCCTCGTCTCGAGCGCTTACTGAACAATTTATATAACTTCCTTAAAAATTGACGTAGAATAATTTTTTTTTTAAATCAATCTATTTTTTTCCCCTTAACTCGAATATGCTATTGAAAATGAAAGATCTTCAGTATTGTTGCACGTCTCGATTAAAAGTGGCTGATAATAATTTTTGCATCGTAATTTTAATTACAATATTTCACGCATCGTAATATTCAACATTTTGCATTGTTATATTATCGTGCCAAATAAAATAGTACATGTAATGGGGCCAAACATATGACGAAAGTATTTTTTGCGAAATCTCATTTATTACAGTGTATTATTTACAAAACTATTAACTGAAATTTGATTACAAAACTGTATTATATTTTATAATTGAACCAATTTCGCCCTTTTTCCTTCCGGTTCATAATCGGAATTATAGTACACATCGTATTGTCAGGGTCTTCGGTTATCGAAAATGTTACATCGTTTTCTGCCGCGTACTTATCATCGGTTAATTGCATAGAATCCTCATTGATTTCATCGTCACTTACAACTAGTTTAAGATCCTTGGCATTCGCACAATTGACGCCGTTACATTGACTACAAAGGATTTTGCATTTCAAACCAAGTTTCCGACACTCGCAATTTGATGTGCATTTACTCATACCGCAACCGCACGATATCATATCTAACAAACGAAAAAGGTCCGAAATTGGTTTAATTATAAAATATAATACAGTATTGTAATCAAATTTCTGTTAATAGTTTTGTAAATAATACACTGTAATAAATGAGATTTCGCAAAAAATACTTTCGTCATATGTTTGGCCCCATTGCATGTACTATTTTATTTGGCACGATAATATAACAATGCAAAATGTTGAATATTACGATGCGTGCAATATTGCAATTAAAATTACGATGCAAAAATTATTATCAGCCACTTTTAATCGAGACGTGCAACAATACTGAAGATCTTTCATTTTCAATAGCATATTCGAGTTGAGGGGAAAAAATACATTGGTTTAAAAAAAAAATTATTCTACGTCAATTTTTAAGGAAGTTATATAAATTGTTGAGTAAGCGCTCGAGACGAGGCACGGGGCCAGGAGTGCGACCCCCACCACGCCGCCCGACCCCGTCGACGACGGCGGGTGCAGATCCGTGCGCGGCCGATTAAAATGACTCGTCCACTGCAACAAAATTAACGCTCGGGAGAGTTTGCATCCAATTGGATATTATGTATAAAAGCGTGTAGAAAGCTGTAAGAAGTGAATTTTGCAAAAATTTTGTTTAGAATAATGTTAAATTGACTAAACGTAAACATATCCATATCTTTGTTTTTAATTGAGATATTGAGACTTTTTTTTTTAAATTGCGCGTCTCGCACATATGCATACGATCCCTGAAAAATTTTCTACTTACCTCAATGGATTAAGGAGTTATTCCTATTTGTTTATAAGTAAAAATTTTTAATCGTCCGAAAACGAACATTTTTATTAACGATTTTTTTCTAGTCGATCGATTCCTCAAAATACTTGGTGAATCGAACCACCTGAATTTTTTTCTCCGCCGTGCGCCTTCAGGCAAATGCGGGAAAGGCAAACCCTTTTTTTTCGTAGGTCGAGAATTGTTGCTAAAGTTTGCGACGCACGTCGATAAACTTTACGTGACTCTCTTGGGAGTGGCATCATCCACATGATAAACTGCTTTAAAAATCGAAATGTTTATTATAATATGGTGAATTATTGCAAACGTGAAACTGAAAGAATTGCAATTTACTGTTAAACTAACAATCTTACGTAATTTTTCCATAGAACTGATTTTGTAGAGGGCATGGTAACGCACAACTTTGATTGTAAATTAAAAAAAAAAAAAAAACCGGTTCCAACCAAGAAAACTCGAAAAAATCGATTTTTATTTGTTTAAACAACTTTCCTGGCTGCAAAACACGGGTTCTGTCGGGGACAAATTGAGGGCATATTCGTGGGGGTCCATACTACCTAGGAAAAAATTGGCTAAGCGCTGGGCTCTTAGAATAAATCGAATGTCTATTCCGACTGGACTATTACAGTGCCAGCGCGAAGATGATGGTCTGCGTATGCATCAGCTGATCGCCTGTTGCCTTTGTGCGCTGTGGTGGTGATTCACGCGTAGCGGCTGAGATGCTGGTGGTCGTTGGTGTGCGTACGCGTTGTACTTTCGTCGTTGCTCGTTGTGAATGTATAGTATGGGTGGCTCGACGAGCGTTGGCGTGTGTGCGTCCTTCCTTTTTCGTTTGTACGTTTTGCATTGTGTAGTGTGTAATTTCTGTTGACTTTATTTATCGTTTTGTGTAAGGTAATTTTTTGTGGTGAATCGATATCACTTCTGACACCATGTGACGGATGATTCAGCGGTGATGAATAAAACGTATATATATTTATGTGACTGAGTGAGTTTATTAATTCGGATGGAACGGTATAACGTCTTGACAGTTTACGTGTTGGAGGAGGACTTGAGATGAGATGTGAAAGAGGCTGGAAGAAAGGGTTTAAGAGTGGAGGGGATGTCGCGTGAGGGTGATAAGGGACCGTGGGATTGTGGAGTCAGCAAAGTTAGGAGTTAGCGGGAATAGAGATTAGGAGTAGGTGAGAGAGCGGTGGGAAAGGAATGTGGGACCATTACACCGACAAACGCAAGAATTTGCACGACTGAAATTCCAAGAGGAATTAGATCGAGTAGTCCCGCAAACTGACCGGAAAATAACGATCTCGTAAGACACAGTCACCGCAAAAATTGAAGAGATCGATGACGAGAGAAAGGTGCGATCACTCGAATGACTTCGATGCATTGGAAAAAAAGCTCCAAAGGACTATGTCAGGTATATCGCAAGTCCAGGAACTTACTAAAACCACAGTAGCTCTATCCAAGGAGAACCAGAATAGAATCGGCATGTGTGAGGAGGAATTCCGAACTAGACTCTCACAAACAATGAATATCACGCAAGGTGGCCTGAACATGAGTCAGATGTACGTGGCGAAACAACAACCACCGATATTCAACGGTGACGGGAGGGAACGACCAATGCGTTTCCTTGAAGAACTACAACAGTTCTGGAGGGTTACAGGAGTTGCGGATATCCATTACCTGATTAGCCAATCTTTGAAGGGACCGGTGGAGGATCGGTGGAGGGTCGTCGACGACGACGTACAAACAATCGAGGATTTCGCACCAAAGTTTAAACACTGCGATGTCGTCGCAATCTGGAGTTCGGAGCTTACGAGATCGATGAACAAAGAGCGACACGTGCCGAGTACGCCACCCGGATTTTCGGGAACGCCAAAGACCTGAGTAAAAACTTGACGAATGAAGAAATAATTAGATATCTCGGAAACCATTTTAACGAAACCGTCAAATCAGTGGTGGGGTTAATATGATGGGGGACCATCATGGGCGCCAACTAATCAAAACTCAGCATCATGGGCGAGGAAAAGCCAACCACAATATCCAAGATGGCGGTACAACGAAAACGAGGAACAGCCCAGGGCAACAGGCAACAACGCAGCCCAGCAACCAAGACCGACCCAGTTCCAATGGGCTCCGGCGAAGAAACCGGAAGAGTGCCAACCTCCAAAAATCCCGGAACAACTGCCAGGACCATCCACAAGTTCGGGAAACGCCTAAACGTTGCGCCCGAAATAAAGGTGTCCGAGAAAGGCAGAGACACGCGAGGCGCAACGGACGATAAAGAAGCCAAAGAAGCAATGCCCGCAGTACAGGCGATCGAGAAAACCGAAGACTCTCGAGGCTGTTGTAACCCGATAATAAGTAGTACGTATTAAGTAGTACATACAACGAGTAGGTTAAACATTGCGCTGACTCGGCATTGCGCAATTCAGAAGCCGCACGAACGCCGACGCACCCGAGTTCCAAATTAAAATTACTTCGGAAAAGAATCTCCAAATCCGGGAAAATAATGTAAACCAGATTTGGAGCACAAAAACAAAAACAATGTTGACTAAGCTGTTCCACTTATAATCCTATAAAAGGACCAGCCAGCCAACATTGAGGCAGTCTGAAATTTAACTTTAAAACCTGTACGTGCGGTACGACGGATTTACGTAAGAAATCCGTCTTTCCTTCTCTTCTTCTTGTGCAAAATAAACTATTCTTGTTTTTACTTTGATGTGTCACTTGGGTTCTAACCCTTAATTAGAATATCCTTTTACATACTGTGTACTACGGAAATCGTGCGGTACAGCAAGGCACAACAGGCGACGAAGAAGCTGAAGAAGCATTAGCATAAATAGAATGGCGGAGAAAATGCAACAGAAAGAAGAAAGAAAGACTGACCCTACAGAAGGTCAAAGAAATAAACAGAAATCAAGAACCACAAACTCTTATCGGCATGATAAACGAAAATGAGAAGTGTCGAATAGATGAAAAAAAAAGATGAAAAAGCATCAGGCGACACACAACAAGAAAGAAAAAGAGGTCGCCGGCGAAGGACGAAACATACGAAAGCCCGAGAAGTTACTTACAGGAAGAAGCGATAAAGAAAATACCTAAGAAAGAAGCATTTCCGAAATGCCCGGTTATACAAACAGAGATAGAGGGAGTCAAAATCGAAACGCTAATAGACAGCGGGAGCGAGGTATCAGGAATTTCCGAAGAGTGGTACGAGAAAATGAAGATGAAGATCGAGCGATGTCCAATGTTACCGGTCGTGCGTGGAGAAGTAAAAGGAGCTTTTAGCGGCAATACGGGTAGGATAAAGCATCAAATCCTCGTGGAAATAAGGATACAGGATGTGAAGGAGATAATACCGCTTGTTCAGATTTAAAAGAGGTGATCATTTCATGGGCGTAATATTTCACTCGTCACGAGAAATGTTAAACGCTCGTAGTCTGCGTCGATCGAACTCGAAATCAGAGTAAACATATAGTCCACGCGACTCAGGCGTATTAGGCCCTGTAAAGGCCTCGCCTTCTATGTATTAGTAAATCCCGCCTGTCCTCACTTCCCCGCACATTTTCAAAACGTCGCGCAAAATTATAACAGTCAGTCAGTCGCTCTTTGCTTCTCATCAGAGTTGAAATCGCTACCGCTGCTAAGACTCAGTTTAATTCGCCGCAACGGCACTTGCACTAGAACCTCATCACGTCTTTGTGCATTGTAAATACGCGTCTCGTGAGATCCGCGACCGCGCCTTGATAATAAAACCATCCGTCACCAAAAAAAGAAAGTGTCTAACGATCATTCTGACCAGCTCACATTAATCCACCTGTCGTTCTTCCCTCCTCTCCCATGCTAACCGGCAAAAAAAAATTTATATTAATTATGCTTCCTCGCATTTCGAAGGGCGAGTGCGAACACCGGTAATGGTGATCCCAAAATTGAGCAGAGACGGACTCATTGGTATCGACGGGATGCTTCGTTTCAAAATTCAAATAGATAGCCTGAACGGAAAAATTCGAGTGGGAGAAGAGGAAGCATTATATTTTGACAAGGGTATATGGAAAGAAAAATGCGAAGAAACAGTGTAGATCGTTAAAGTAATGACCGTCGAAACGGTAGAGAACGAAATGATAACAGAAGAAGAGGTAGATAAGAAAATAGAAGAAAGCGAAAGCATGCCGGAACATATACGGGGTAAATTCAAAGAACTCATCTACAAATACGGAAACATTTTCTCGAAACGGCCAGGAAAAATGAGCAACTACGTACACCAATTATACCTTGAGAAGCCAGAACCATACGTGCATCGTTCATATCCAATACCGATGCAATATCGAGAAGCGGTACGTCAAGAGATACGAAGAATGATGAAACACGGCGGAATCGAGAGAACGACTAGCCTGTTCATCAACCCAATAGTAACGGTGATAAAAAAAGGACGAATCGGTGAAATTATGCCTCGATGCACGGCAAATAAACCAATATCTCGTTGAGGACCATGACTCAGCACCGCCAACTGAAGAGATTTTTCAAAGATGTGGAGGTATAAAGGTCATGTCGAGTCTTGACATGACGAGCAGTTTTTGGCAGATCCCACTAGAACCTACGTCAACGAAATACACAGCATTTCTCCACGAAGGGAAATGCTACCAATTCACCGTCACACCATTCGGACTAAAAACAAGCACAGCCAGCCTGATAAAAGGATTAGAAATAGTGTTGCAAAATCTGGGCTATTCAATCATAAATTTTGTCGACGACCTTCTGTGTATTTCAAAGACGGCAGAAGAACACCTCGACCACTTAGAAAAGATTTTCAAAAGAATAGAAGAACACGGCATGACCCTGGATTTCCGGAAATCGTCATTTTTTAAGAAATAAGTAATCTTCCTAGGGCATATCCTATCATCAGAAGAGATAAGGCCGGACCCAGAAAAAATAAGAGCAATACACGAATATCTGGAGCCAGCCACCGCTAAACAATTAAGAGGATTTCTCGGATTAATAAACTTTTATTCAAAGTTTACAAACCGCCACGCAGAAGCTACAGTACCACTCCTCGCACTCCTGAGAAAGGGTGTAATTTGGGTCTGGACCACGACAAGAAGTAAAGCGTTCGAAACAACGAAACAGTTATTTACCAATGACGTTCTGCTGAAACATCCGGACACAAAAAAAACTTACATTTTAACCACAGATGCGAGCGACTACGCCCTAGGAGCAATTCGAGGTCAACAAGACGACCAAGGTGAAACAGGAGTAATCGCTTTCGCGAGTCGGACATTGAAAGGAGCCGAAAGGGGATACATGGCCACTGAAAAAGAACTCCTGGCAATTGTATGGTCACTGCAAAAATTTCGCACATACCTGCTAGGAGCAAAAATCAAAATCATCACTGATCATAAAGCGCTGACATTCCTAAGAACATGCAGATTTGCTGGAGATAGACTTCTCCGATGAGCCCTATTGATACAAGATTACGACCTTGAAGTAGAGCATTGGCCAGGTAGAAATAAAACGAGAATCCGGAGAAAACGCCACAGCGAATGATCATTGCAACAATACTGGCACAAGCGCCGAGCGAACAACTCGCGGAAAGTATGAGAAAAATGGGCGAGCAACAACAAGAGGATCCGAATCTACAAAAACTGTGGACAGAAATCGAGAAAAGCACGGCCGAAAAACCACGGTATAGAATCTACCAGGGATGCTTACAAAAGACAGCAAGATCCGGACACTGGAAAATTCTGGTACCAACACAGATCATTGACCATCTCATAAAAGAATGCCATGAGATGTACGGCCACGTAGGATCAAGAAACATATTCAGAATGATAGAGGAGGATTTCAGTTACCCCCACTTGGAAAAATTCGGCAAATCACCGGCAATTGCCACAAGTGCCAGCGGAACAAAATACCGACCAAAACGAACTACGCAAAGATGCAAACGATCATACCAAAAGGTCCAGGAGATCTCATATCAATCGATTTTTATGGGTGGAGTAAAACATATCCTCGTAACGATCGACGCATGCGTATGCGCTAAGAAAAGCCAACGCGATCAGTACGATCACGAAAATCTTTAACGACTATATTCCGAAATATGGCAAGCCAACAAGAATTCAGTTCGACCACGGCACGTAGTTTACCTCAAAACAATGACTCGAACGACTAAAAAGGGAAGAAATAACACCAATATTTTCATCGTTTCGACACCCTCAAGGAAACATCGTAGAACGAGTAAACCGAGAATTAGGGAGACTCTTCCGAACATTCCTGGAAAACGCACATACCGGGGGGGGGGGGGCGGGGGGGGCAAAATAGCTCCCGGTAATCGAAACATGCATAAACGAGACTTACCACGAAACAACTGAAGTTACTCCGACGGAACTCCAACTGAAAAGAAAACCTCAAAGAGTATGGATAAAATGGATCCTCGCATTAAAAGATGAAGAGATCGACCGCTTAACACATGAGGAAAAGATCGAGAGAGTCCGGGAACGAATAACAAGAAAAGGACGGGTGCGCGCGGATCGCTTCAACAGTAAACACCGTACCACGTGCTTCGAGATAGGAGACATGGTATTAACACGAGCATTAAATGTCTCAGATCCAAAGGCGAAAATAACAGTCCAATTTCTTCCATTATATGAAGGACCATATCGGGTAAAAAAATGTGTCGGCCTCGCGACATATCTCCTTGAGGACCCGGAAACAAAAATAGAAAGAGGAATACAAATACAACGCCAGAAAAGAAAAAGGACGAAATAGAAAGACGGTTAAATCAAAGTGAATAAATTTTAACGATAGGAAATATTGAGACAAATAGTAATAGAATTAAGAAAGATTTACATTAGCAAGACAACGAACCGAAATCGGATAAATCATAATCACATAAATGGCCGGAAAACAAAAGGCTAAGCCAGCCGCCTGAGAACAATAGACGATAAGAGTAAAGACCGCACAAGAAAGACAAAACTACCTAGCGCACACGAAGAAACTCAGGTGATCGGAACGAGCAACCGCCAAATAAGAGGTCAGAAACACAGAAGCTATGGAACCGTCAACACCTCACAACACTCACCAAGAGGCCGCAAAGGTACGCGCCAAACCGACACCAACGAATCCAAGAAAGAGAGGGAGAAGTGAAAAGCTGAAAGAGCAACAAAGAAGGATAGACGCACAGTGGCTATACATCCAAAAGGAATATGAACTGACCATTATCACCAATGACAATATTCGTGATTGGTACCCCGGAAAATCGTTAGGACTATGAGAGTGGAGAATAACGAAAATCAAGGCTCAGGAACCCGCGGATCGATTAGATATCATTCAAGCACGAGAGGAGATACACCAGAAATATGACGATGGATTTCAAAAATTACGACGTGGCTACTCTAAAAGGATCATACCGAGATGTGGGGATTGTGGAACTATTCGACCCGGAACAAGTGTTTATACGGATGCCATTACCCAGAATCGACCAACGGCTATATCCCAGGAGATTCGAATGCATCCCGTACCACCACGAGGAGGTGCATCGATGTATCGAGGAAGAAATCTTCCCAGGTAAAGGAATCCTGATCGACCGGAAAGGGAACTTTTACAGAGGGACGGTGACAGAGTACAAAGATGACGACGTCGGCGTTTGATTGGGGGATGAAGCAATCGAACTCAGCGTACCATTCAACCGCTGCTTCACTCCCCCAACCTGGACGTACGATGTCCCGTACACTGCCATCTCCTGCGGGATCCGAGGGATAGTCCTATATTTCGGTCGTCAATACGACCCGGAAGCAACAGAGTTCCTCCGGCAATTCGTACGAGACAAAACGTGGGACCTGACAATCGCCGAAGAACGTACGGGAACAGACGCAATTTGGGGGACTCTACAGAGCACTATCGACGACAAACAACACTACCAACAAATCCTGAAAGACCTGAGGATAGCACGACGAACGAAACACCAAAATCGGTTTCGGTTGATGAGCGAAGGCCCCCAACTAAGCAGCCTGGAGTAAAACCAAAGAAAAACTGAACGCTACACAAGGACTCAAAGGACACAAAGCCACCACGCCACAGTGCAACAAGACAGTAACAGCGATGCGGAAACAGTCATCCTCGACCAGCTTCCCCAGGGGCTATTAGACGGGCCATGGTCCGAAGAATCGCTGAGCGACGACGAGGAGGGAGACATGGACGAGAGATTCGACGCCCAATGGCCAACGAGCCACGGCTGGAACGACCACATAGAAGAAGAAACCGACAACGACTCGAACCGAAATCGGGCTCGGAAGATTCTTGCTATTAAAATAAAACACAAACACACACACAAACACACACCGAGTAAAGTAGTATGTATAAAAACCAGGAAATAAAAATGAAAAAGTAAATGTAGTTATCCCATGATAACTACATTGATCGAAGGGGGACGTTCAAAAAAAATTTTTTTTTTGTATCATAATTCAAAATGGCGGCTGTAAGATGGCCAACATGTTTTTTTTAAATAGAAACAGGCCATTTCTTTGTTACTAAAAAATTTGTCGGATCAAAACTAACAACTTTTATAGGAACATTTTTTTGATAAAGTCCATAATTTTTGGAGTAGAACACCATTTTTGACTATTTTAGCGTTATCCAGGATGTACCACGAGGAGGTAAAGTCTTTAACATCCCAAGTGTAAGTATGTGTGTGTGTGTGTGTGTGTATGTGTGTGTTTGCGCGCGTGTGAGTGTGAGTGTGAGTGTGTGAAACACTCACAAGGATTAGGTCTCTGCGGCTCGTCACTTCCGCAGTATTTACCGACTCCAAAACCACCTCCTTATAAGTGTTCTCTGAACTCTTAAAGGTGTTCGAAGATTCCCCCATTCATGTTTAAGCATGCCCGAACTCTCCTCTCAAAACCATCGACTGTTCGCAAGAGAACAACTCTCGGGATTGCACGGCAGGCAGCTCAAATGATATGGGGTACCATGAAAATTTTCTCTGGAATGTGTCGCTGTTGAAATTTTTCTGTTAACTGGATACGGCAGGACAATACGAATTTTCATGGTACCCCATATCATTTGAGCGTTTCAAGTTCGCTTCGCTTCTGATCGAAATAAGAAAACGAAATCTCACGTTGAACGCCTACAATAGACGCGGATTTGTTAACCGTTTACTGACGGTAATTCAACAATGGCTGATTTCAGTCCCAACGAAATCGTTGATATGCTCCTTATTTTAGGGAGATGCCGGGGCAATTATTTACGAGCATAAAATTTGTATCGACGCGAATATCCTGATCGTCGTCATCCATCGCGGCAGACAATCCGAACCCTCGAGAGAAGAGCGAGGGCAGGCCGAATAACCCGCCACCGCCAACGTCGCCAAAACGTGAACAATGATTTTGGTGGCCCGCATGAGGCTCGAAACATGGCTATTTTAGCGATGATAACAATCGATCCTCATTTGAGTGTTCGAGTGATCTCGGAGCGACTGGGGTTTCCCGGATCCACAGTGCACCGAGTACTGAGAGGTGCAAGGCTCCACCCGTACAGGATACAATTCCACCAAGATACGCCTAATCCTGATCCGTTGCGAAGGATGGAGTTTTGTCGGTGGGCATTGAGACGAATCGAGCAATTCCCAGATTTTTTTAGGTTTGTTATGTTCAGTGATGAATCCACATTCAACAACCGAGGTCAGGTAAATCGATGGAACTTTCGGTATTGGACTGATCCGAATCCACGATGGGTGCGACAGATCGATCACCAGCATCGGTGGAGTTTGAATGTTTGGTGTGGAATCATTAACGGGCAATTAATAGGTCCTCACTTCTTCGAGGGAACTGTGACGGGAGCCCGTTATTTTGACTTTCTGCAAAATGAATTGCCGCTTTTGATGGAAGACATTGATTTGGTTACACGTCAACAGATGTGGTTTCAGCAAGACGGTGCACCCGCTCACTGGGCTCGTGTTGTTCGAAATCACCTGGACGCAACATTCGGTCAAAGGTGGATCGGACGAGATGGACCTGTCCATTGGCCTCCAAGATCACCTGATCTTACCTCTCCCGACTTTTTCTTGTGGGGTTATCTTAAAGACGCTGTCTACCGTCAAGCTCCAACCACACAAGAGGATATGAGGGTGCGGATAAGAGCTGCCTGCCGTGCAATCCCGAGAGTTGTTCTCTTGCGAACAGTCGATGGTTTTGAGAGGAGAGTTCGGGCATGCTTAAACATGAATGGGGGAATCTTCGAACACCTTTAAGAGTTCAGAGGTAGTTTTGAAGTCGAAAAATACTGCGGATGTGACGAGCCGCAGAGACCTAATCCTTGTGAGTGTTTCTCACACTCACACTCACACTCACACTTACACTCACGCTCACACTCACACTCACAAGGAGGGTTTGGAGTCGGTAAATACTGCGGAAGTGACGAGTCGCAGAGACCTAATCCTTGTGAGTGTTTCACACACTCACACTCACACTCACACGCGCGCAAATACACACATACACACACACACACACACACACACTTACACTTGGGATGTTAAAGACTTTACCTCCTCGTGGTACATCCTGGATAACGCTAAAATAGTCAAAAATGGTGTTCTACTCCAAAAATTATGGACTTTATCAAAAAAATGTTCCTATAAAAGTTGTTAGTTTTGATCCGACAAATTTTTTAGTAACAAAGAAATGGCCTGTTTCTATTTAAAAAAAACATGTCGGCCATCTTACAGCCGCCATTTTGAATTATGATACAAAAAAAAAATTTTTTTTGAACGTCCCCCTTCGAACCCTAAAAGTTTCATTATACACAATTTTTGATCGGAGCAGTATTTTCCGAGAAAAATCAGGTGTAAGATTAAAATGGGACACCCTGTATATTGTGATGTCGTGAGTTATTTATTAATTTATTAATTGTGGTTGGGGCTGCCGACTCGGCTACGGAACGCGGTGGTTGAGAAGTAAAACGCGGTAGACACTTAATCGAGAAGCACAAGACTTTATTTTCAGTGTTACAACGGACAGCGTAACGTTGCTGCTTGGATGATCGGAAAACTACTAACTAGCTAGCCTAAGGAGAGGGTGGTTTTTATAACATTGACTCGTGGGAAAGTCGCGGTTTGGTAGGGAGAGAATTTGGGAGTTAGAACATTCTGGAGGCGGAAATGTCTTGGAAGATTCTAGGAATGGCAGCTGTTTCAAGCTTGAGGCGGGTCAGGCCATAAACATAGATGGTTTATGGCGGGATCGTGGAAAATGGAAAAGATGTAGTTTTGGGTCCTTATCGGGAAACAGAGATTATTTGTATTTCGAAGGCGAGATACCCCTGCGATAGCGAGGGTGCAGCTGCAGGAAGTCACGTAGCCAAAAAGGGAAGGCGAGAGACGCGTGGGAAAGAGGAAAAAAAGGTGGATGAAAGTTGACCATCGTCACACCTCCCCCCTTAATTTAGAAAATCCTTACAAAGTTAAATGGATTTTCTAGGCCTTAATATATCTGACATTACTTCTACTGGTACGTCTTACAGAAGGTGAAATTCGGTGTGCGTCTCGAGGGTGGCTTATCTCGGCCAAGGCGAGTAGTTCTTCTTGTGGATACTGTACAGCGTAATTGGCATTATCGGTGTTGTTGGTGTGAAAACAATTATTATAAACATTGATACAGGGCGAGAAGGTATAAGAAAGAAGTTTGCTTAACAGCTTACCTAGGCAAGCACATAGTACTATTCTACAGGTTATTGCCAAGGTGACAACACGGATACACACATATCCGAAGTATTCTAACCCGTAATTCTAACCAGTAATGTTTTGGTTCGTCGGTGCAATTTTTCGATTC
>OZ023255.1:26419382-26504875 GCA_964007305.1 Netelia melanura
CGGCGGATTGCTGGGATCGTTGGGAAGGTCGGTTGCGCCGGCCTTCTAGGCAGTAGAAATAACGCTCAAGATGGCTTCAATGGTTTATTACTCGCACAAGCAACCGCGCTCGTAGTGGCGTATACAGATTAACGCTCGTCGCTGCCACTACGATGCCGAGGTTTCGCTGACTCGGCAGAAGTCGAGCGGGTAGAGTACAATTGGACTCGCCGGACTCATACACGCACACACCGTTACAACAATATTACGATTCTCGGTTAATACTACAATGGCTCTCCGGAACCCCACGGTTACGCTCACGAGGACTCTAAGTACGTGAAGCGTACACACCACTAAGGCACTGGTACCGGTTGACCACTGTCTGTTAAGACTGAGAGATTCGTTAAGACTGATTAAAGTTTGGTCTGTCCGGACCCTCGTTGCCTTGGGGAAGGAGCTCGTGGGGGTTACCGGGAACGATATGTCGGTCGTCGATTGGGAAGTTGTATTGTTAATCGGGTTAACTTCCCAATCGGCAGTTGCATTTTGAGAACGGCTCTCGGGGCCGCTGAGTTTCGGGAAGAACTCGCGGGGCCGTTGCATTAGGAGAAATTATTGTGGGCTGCGCTGACCGGGTTGCGCGTGGCCGGTGTTGCGGCGATCGCTTCGGTGAAACCGAAGCGTGCTGCTGAGGCGGCGATTCGGGCGATTTCCACACGGGGTTGATCGCCGGCGTGGAATTCCCCGTCGAGCGAGTGGATTGCGAAATCTGGCCGTTGCCAGGTTGATCGGTCCGTAACAGCCCTCCCTTCCTAGATGGAACGTGGTACCCGTGGTCCACGCTTCCCGTGCTCTTGTGGAAACTGGGTTAATGCGGCAGAGATGAAGCTTTTCGGTGATGAAATCAAAATTATATCGGCTGATCTTTGGAAAGAAAATTTTAAATAAAGAACAAAAATAAGGATGGTAACATTTTTTTTTTTTTTTTTTTTTTTTTTCATTTCCACGCTGGCCTGGCCTTGGGCGGTCGGCCTCGTTTTTTCGGGGGCACCGGAGTGGGTATGGTGCTCCCTTCCACATGGGCCGGTTTCAGCTTGTCCATGTGTGTTAGGTCTAGGCGACCGTTGCCCTTGTCGATCAGCGCGGTATTTCCATCGAGGACCTTTGCGACACGGTAGGGCCCGTTGTAGTAGGGTTCGAACTTTTGCCGCTTTGGTTCGCGCAGAGCGTACACGAGGTCCTCGGGTTGGTAGGGCACGGCGTTTAAGGTTTGGTCGTGTCGCACCTTTGCTGCGTTTTTGCTTTTATTGAGGTTGTTGCCACCTATCTCGGCCAATTCGTCGAGCCTTCCTGCCAAGTTTGCCACGTACCCGGTCGCTGTTGGTAGGTCTTGTTTCAGCGGTGGCGTGGACGGCGTCTTCATGAGTTTGCCGTACGCCATCTCGTATGGCGTGAATTTCGTTGACTCATGCACGGTGGCATTGTATGACTGTGTGGCGTATGGAAGGAGGTCGTCCCACTCAGCGTCCTTGCCGATGTAATGTTTTATATAATCTGCGATTCCTTGGTGGTTGCGCTCCAAGGATCCGTTGCTCTGCGGGTGATAGGTGGTGGCCTTCACATGGTGAATGTTTTTTTCTTTTAGGAAGTCTTCCATGCGAGTGCTGACGAAGCACTTACCGTTGTCGCTGAGAATGTGTAGCGGCGTCCCGTGGACAGTGAAATACTCGCGGTCGAGCGTCTTTATGACCGTGGACGATTTCATGTCGGGGAGGGCGAAGGCTCTTGTGAATTTTGTCAACAGATCGATCGTTGTGAGAGCGAATCTATTGCCCTTTTTCGTGAGAGGCAATGGCCCTAAGATGTCGATCGCAATTTTCTCCCATGCTGCCACCGGTGTATCGGTGATGATCATCGGCTCTCTTGTTTTTATTCGAACGAGCTTGTGCTGTTGACAGCTATGACAGCATCGAACGGCGTCTTGAACGTCCTTTTTCATCCCTTTCCAATGGTACCTTTGGCGTAGGCGCTCGTAGGTTTTCCGAGCGCCCTTATGGCCTCCGATATGGTCGGTGTGCCATTGTTTGATGATGTCGAGGCGTTCTGGGGCCGGAGGTGTCTCGATCCTTCCCGTGCATATGGCGATTCTGCAGTCGATCTCGGAGAGAGTTTCTTCGAGTATCCGGTGGAGCGTGGATGGAGATATTTCGTCATGTCCGTCTCCGTGCGATGCGATGCGAAGGTCACGAGCTCCGTTGGCCTTGATGTATCGGCGAAGGGCCTGCATAGCCTCTTTGAGTTCGTCGAAGGTCATCTTCCGATAGTAGGTTTCGGTGGCGGCGATACTTAGGACCTTCGAGTTTTGGAGGTTACTGGATGCCACGTTTGTTTTCTTGAGTTCCCGTTTTAGCTCCTCGGTGTTAATATAGCCGAGGTCGTGGAGCTGTTTTCCCACGGGCGTGGTCAGTATTCCATCCTTCGATACGATGTGCACGACGGTTCCTTGGCTGGCTGTAAGCGGGCCTGATTTAATGCTGATTTGGCAGCGAGGTGTCGGCATGACTTTCGCGTCTGAATCGCAGTGTTCAGAGTCGCTGTCGGAGAGGCTGAGTTCTTCGTCCTCCGAAGATGACGATGAGGACGAGTCCGAGGAGGACGAGGAGTAGATATCGATCGATTTCTCTGTGCCCTTTTCCGAAGTTTGGATCGCAGTGTCCGTTTTCCTGACGGGTTCGAATGGCAGTGAGTTCCGTGCCTTGCGAGGTGTAGAGCCGTACGCGGGTTGCTCGTCCTTCGTTGGCGTCGGCATTAAGGATATCCTGTTTTGTACGGTAGGTTCTTTAGGTTGCTGTTTGGCGCAATTTCCGCTGATATGACTGTCGTCGGTAGTTGCAGCGCGGCTGAGTAACCTGGTGATTCGCTGCGACGTTTCCGGACTATCGCAATACTCCCTTTCTAGGATCCCGGCTTGCTGCAGGGTGAGTTCGGCGTTGCTGCAAGTTGAATCGTCGTCGAGTACCGAACTTAGGTCGTGCGATGTGTTTCGGATGGGTGGAAGGTTGCCGGATAACCTGCGTAGGCGGCCCTTTGCTTCTTCCAAGGACAATTGATTCGTGCCATGTTGATATGCCATCGACGTGTCGAAGCGGTAGCCGCGAGGATCAGATTGCGTCGACGTATCAAGTTCGGAGGTAGTATCGCACGATTTTTCCGCTGACTCGTTAATGGCATCGAGCTCCGGGGTCGGCAACATGCTTTCGCGTCGAGTATTATTTTCGACGGATTCGACCTCGTCATCGGAGGATTCCGAGAAACTCGGGTCCGCGTATGTAGCTTTGGTGGCTGCGCGGCCTCGGTCGCGTATTCGTCCTGCGATGGTACTCTCTTCGAGTCTTGGCGGGTTCGAACCTCCCTTCCCGGAATTTGCACTCTCCTTTGGTACGACCGGGAACGCGGAGGCTGGATTCCGCGAAAGAGCGTCGGCATTCAAGTTGGTTTTACCTTTTTTGTAAGCAACTTGGTACTCATATTCTTCCAACTGCAGCCTCCATCGCATCAGCCTTGAGGAAGGGTCCTTTACTGAATGTAGCCAAACAAGAGGCTGATGATCTGTTACGAGAGTGAATTTTCGGCCGTATAAATAGGGGCGAAAATATTTCACCGCGTAGACCATCGCTAGGCATTCTTTCTCGGTTGTGGTATAGTTCCTTTCGGCTGAGTTCAGCACTCTGCTGGCATACTGAACTGGCAGGTCTTGGCCTGGTTTTTCTCCCTGACTCAGCACGGCTCCTATTGCGACGTCCGAGGCGTCTGTTGTCAAAATAAATGCTCTTTTAAAGTCGGGATATTGCAATAGAGGCGCGCTGCATAGACTGTCACGAAGATCCTCGAAACTGCACTGTGTTTCCTTGGTCCATTCGAACTTTGTTGTCTTCTTCGTGAGTTCAGAGAGTGGCTTTGCTCGGCCTGAGAAAATCGGAATGAATTTCCGGTAATAACCAGCGAGACCAAGGAACTCTCGCACATTCCTCGGTGTTTTTGGTAGGGGAAAATTCTTCACGGCGATCAGTTTTTTGGTGTCCGGTTTCACCCCGTTTTTGCTCAGGATGTGTCCCAGATAGTTGACCTCTTTACGCAGGAACTCGCATTTATCGAGTTGCAGGGTCAATCCGCTCCTTCGCAGGCGTTCGAACAGCCGGTTGACCTTCGTACGGTGTTCTTGAAGGGATGTCGAGAATATTACGATGTCATCTAGGTATACGAATAGCTCCGTACCCGTTAATCCCGTCAAGACGTTGTCCATTAGCCGTTGGAAGGTGGCGGGTGCATTCTTTAGTCCGAACGGCATCCGTGCGAATTCGTAATGACCTCGAGGGGTCGTGAACGCCGTTTTCGGCTGGTCTTTCTCCGCGACTCTGATCTGGTGAAAACCGCTAGCCAGATCGAAGATTGAAAAATATTTCGCTCCCCCGAGGCGCTCCAGAATTTCGGTGATGTTCGGCAGAGGGTAACTGTCGCCGACAGTTTTCTCATTTAGCTGCCGATAATCGATCACCATCCTCCACCTTTTATTCCCTTGAGAATCGGCCTTTTTGGGGACGATCCACAGAGGAGAATTGTAGGGGGAGTGCGATGGTTTGATAATTTTATTATCGAGAAGGCCTTTAATTTGCCTACCGATTTCCTCCTGATGCACCCTCGGGTACCGATACTGTTTAGTATGGACCGGAGTATCGTCGACGGTCGGGATCACATGCTTTACCGCGGTTGATCCCCTTAACTCGTCGCCGGGCAGGTGGAAAACGTCCGAATTATGTTTCACGAGGTCACGGACGTGTTTACGCTCTAGGCTATTCAAGTGGTCAAAACGCAAGCTCTGCAGAATTGTACTCACTCGTTGTTGTTTGGAGGTGACGGGTGCCGCGCGTCGTTCATCGTCGGCGTCGGACAGCGGCCCGGATCCGATTTCGTATGGCTCGAGTTCCTGAGCCGGTATTTCGAAATCGACGGCGTCGCTGTGCGTGTTGGTCGCGATGGCATAACAAGTGCCGTTGCGATTTGTCACTACAGCTTCACCGATGTGTACATGAGGGCCGAGCTCGATGCGTCGCAGATACCCGTCGTACACATTTGAGTTTCGCAGTTTCAGCGCGATTTGCTGCCTGCTGCGTCCCTCGAGGTGCACCTTGACCGTCTCTGCTTCTCCGAGAGCGGGTTCGAGTTCGCGGCGATTACAGAATGGTATCGGGTTGATCGGCTCGCTCGCGGTGGCCAATGTACAGTGGTTGTACGAGATTTCGGCCTTCTGATCGTGGAGGAACGGAGCCCCCAGGAGTCCGTCAGATCGCGGTAACCGTTCCCCATTAAATACATGGAAAACCGCGTGTGCCTTCCTTATCTCGAGAGCGATAGTTCCCAGCGTTTTTATCGCGTGAGGAACCACGCCTCTGATTAAACGCGTGTCGCTGGTATCGACCTCGAGATCTTCGTCAAGGGCGCCGACGTGGATGAGGTTCAAGGACGAACCTCCGTCTAAGATGAATTCGGCGTTGCCCTTTCGGAATTGCGGCGATTCCACCTTGATCCTCGCGGGGGGAACCTCTTTGAGGAGGCATTGTGGTCCTCGCGAGGGAGCAATCGCACGCTTCTCCTCGGGTCTGCGGTGCTCGGGGTTCGCTCTCCGATTTCTTCTTGTGCGCTCGTCCGGCGATTTGCTGGGCGAGCGCCCTAGGAGTTTAAATGCTTGCCGGAGGTTGCGGATGGCGTTCTCGAGGGTTCCCGAGGGGGTGGCGACCGCTGTTTCCATCGAGATTGCGGCGGTTCTGCCGGAGTTTTCTTGCAATGCGGGCACGGCCTCTCGGTCTCGATCTCGTGATATTTCGGCGCGTAGGACGAATATACTCGCCGATCATCGTCGCCAGGGTGTCTTGTGTCCGTGACATAGATTCTCCTGGGTTCCTTTTCGTCCTCGCCGGAGGACGACTCCGATGAGCTGGAGTCGTCACTGTCAGAGGATTGTGAGGAGCTTTCGGGCGATGATCGTCTCCGTCGCGACTTCTTTTTCGAATGCGAGCTCTTCTTGTGCGACCTGCGGGTTTTTTTCCCTTCCGCGCTGCCCTGGAAGCGTCGGCGGTTACGCCGCGCTCGCTCCTCCTCGACGACGAGGTCGAAGGCGGTGTCGAGGGTTGTCGGGTTCTGGAGTCGCACTTCGTACCGGATATCGGACGGCAATCCCCTCAGGAAATTTGTAAGCGCCGTTCGGTCGAGATTGTCGAGGTCAGTTCTGGCCTCCGCGATCGTGCGATCACCTCGGGTCGCACCGCGTGCCTTTTTGACGAGCTTAGAGGCCCGCGTGACGTAATCGCTCACGGACTCGTCATGCCGGAGTTCCAGCCGGTGGAGCTCGGTAACATACAAGTCAGCATGTTTTCCCGGCGCGAACTTGGCCTTGAGGTGTTTTACTAAGGCGTTCAGGGTCTCTAAGGTTCTACCTTCTATCGAGTCCCTGGCGGCTCCGTGAAGCTTCGACTTCACGCCCTTTAGGAAATCCGCTTCGTCGGCAGGGTTGAGTAGTTGATACTCATCTGCCACCCTTTGAAGGAACGAAGACAGCGATTTCCTCCTACCGTCGAAAGTCGGGAGGGCGCGCACTGCTTCGCGGATTTCTCGGCGTCGGTTCTCGAGCGTCGTCTGCTCTAGGAGCGACGTTAAGAGTTCCGCCATTGAGAATAGGGGTTATGGTTTGTTATAGGAACCTAGGTGAGTTGGTGGACGGAATTATCCCACTTCTGACACCAGTTGTTATGACCCTATTTAGGGCCTAATGTTTTATATTAAGTTGTTATTTAAAGTCGAGGGTCAGGGGCCTCGACTTGTGGGTTCCGTCACTCTTTGAATCGGCGTAACGCACCTCACCTGGTTCTGTGTGTGTGTGCGTCTCCGATCTGCTGACGTCGGCGGATTGCTGGGATCGTTGGGAAGGTCGGTTGCGCCGGCCTTCTAGGCAGTAGAAATAACGCTCAAGATGGCTTCAATGGTTTATTACTCGCACAAGCAACCGCGCTCGTAGTGGCGTATACAGATTAACGCTCGTCGCTGCCACTACGATGCAGAGGTTTCGCTGAGTCGGCAGAAGTCGAGCGGGTAGAGTACAATTGGACTCGCCGGACTCATACACGCACACACCGTTACAACAATATTACGATTCTCGGTTAATACTACAATGGCTCTCCGGAACCCCACGGTTACGCTCACGAGGACTCTAAGTACGTGAAGCGTACACACCACTAAGGCACTGGTACCGGTTGACCACTGTCTGTTAAGACTGAGAGATTCGTTAAGACTGAGAGATCAATTAAGACTGTGGAGTTTTGGTCGGTCCGGACCCTCGTTGCCTTGGGGAAGGAGCTCGTGGGGGTTACCGGGAACGATATGTCGGTCGTCGATTGGGAAGTTGATTTGTCAATCGGGTCAACTTCCCAAACGGTAGTTGCATTTCGAGAAGGGCTCGCGGGGCCGTTGCATTTTGGGAAAACATTGTGGGCCGCGCTGACCGTGTGGCGCGTGGCCGGTGTTGCGGCGATCGCTTCGGTGAAACCGAAGTGTGCTGCTGAGGCGGCGATTTGGGCGATTTCCACACGGAGTTGACCGCCGGTGTGGAAGGCGCTCATCGCGCTGTGGAAAAGTACGGGTTGCGAAATCTTGCCGTTGCCAGGTTGATCGGTCCGTAACATGAACACACTTTTTATAAAGAAATATCGAATAAAATTTTCAAACCGTATTTCTATAAGATTTTCAAGTTTCAAGTCTAAATTGTTGATTTGCAAAAAACACGTACCGATCGATTTTCTTGATTTTTTTTTTGTAAACAACTGTCAGATATTCCACACCTTTTACGACTAGTTGGATAATGGGATAACGATGGGATCTATTTTTTTTCGATTTTTCAATTTTGTTCCGGAACCGTCTAATATTTTAGAGAGTCTCCGTAAGGCGTTAAATGTCGCGCACTTTTCCCTCATTAGTCGCGTCGATGGTCGAGTTCACGAATCCCGAAATTCCTCGCGACCGACACATCGCGCGTCGCCGATCCTTGTCGCGTCTATCGCCAATTGCTATCTTCGATCCTTGTTTGTATATTCGAGTGCGCTGTGTATCGATTATGATCTGTCGCGCACGCCCACTTCTTACTCGTGTGCCGATACATCCTCCCGATCAGAGGTCTTCGTATTCCGGCGCTTGGAGTAGACACACGCACTCGAATTGTGTAAATCAAAGGCGAAGTCATCGGCGAAAATAGTTAACTATCGTGCCCGCGATAGTCTCAATTCCTTTCGCTAGTTTAATGCTATTTACGTGCATTTTCCGGCGTTCGTTACCGAACGTGCTACCACGTGTTCCGCGTACCTTGTGGAGACTCTATCCGATTCGATCTCGCGAACGGTCTTGCGTACCACCGGTCAGAACTTGATCGCTGCGAGTTTTCGTCAGTACGTCGCGAGAAGATTTCCGCACGTTTTCATGACCATCGTCTGCCGTTCGTCGAGTGTTCATTTTCCGTTTGTAAAATCGTTAATTGTGCACTGTAAAATAAAGTGAATTGTTGTGTGATAAATAAAACACGTGTTAACAGTCAATTCCCTTCTCCTCTATTCCCGATTCAAACTTAATAAAACTAGCGCCCTCCCCATCATTTTGGTCCTTCGAGCCGGATCGGGATCGAGGTTTTTTGCCTTTTGACTGTTAACACAAGTGTTACTGCTACGCTGCCGATAGTTAAATAGTACTCAATCCGCGTAGTTGTGCATCAAAAATCTGTGCAAAATGGATTCGTTCGGAGAGTTGATGCACAAGCAATCTACGAAGATTAACTCAGTGACTAATGCAATAGCCAACTTTAAAAAATTAGGTCAGGCTAAGATGACCTATGCAGTAACTAAAAAACGCATGGAGATGTTGGAGAAGAACTTCGAACAGTGATGTGACCTGGATGCCAAATTACACGGAGCCGTGGATGATAAGGAGAAGGCCACGCACCCCTACTTCTCGGACCAAGAATTCGACGAATGCGAAGCAGCCTACGAGTCAGCGGTGGATTATCTCGCAGAGGTTCTTCATGAACTTTCCCCGTCCTCCGCTCCCCCATCGGCTAACGCAAGTCATTCGCACGAAGGTCCGTCTCATTCGGCACTGAACATACCGAAGGTAACATTACCGGTCTTCGATGGATCGTTCGATAAATGGGAGAGCTTTCGCGACCGTTTTCACTCGATGATTATGGAAGAGAAAAGCTTATCAAACGTTCAAAAATTGCATCATTTGTTTTCGTGTCTCAAAGGCGAAGCGCTTACAGCGATCGAACATTTAACTATTACCGCCGCTAACTTTCCCATAGCGTGGGAGATTCTTTCGTCTAATTTCGAAAACAAGCGTCGGTTGATCAACGCGCAGATACATCGCTTGTTTACATTGCCCAATGTCACAACGAAATCGGCGATCGAACTTCGAGCGTTACAAAGACAATTAACTGCCGCAATTGCCGCGTTAAGGAATTTGTCACGTCCGGTTGACCATTGGAGCGATATTTTCGTTTATCTCGTCACGCAAAAACTCGATAAATTCTCACGCGAAGCGTGGGAACTTAAGTTAGGTAAGACTGTTGAATATCCTACGTTTGCCGAAATTAGTTCATTCTTAGAAACTCGTATCCGCGCTCTCGACGCTATTGTACCGATCACCACGACGTCCGATAAACAGAGCGATAAATCAAACACAAAATCAAAACAAAAGGCGATCACCTCGCATACCTCGAGCGCTACCAAACTTTCGTGTCCCGTGTGCGATGCGAATCATCTGCTGTATCAATGTTCCGCGTTTCTCGCAAAAACTCCGACACAGCGATACGAAATAATTCGAAATAGTAAACGTTGCCTTAATTGTTTAAGTTTGAAGCATCAAGCGAAAGAATGCACGAGTGCCCGTTCGTGCAAAGAATGTCAAAAAAAGCATCACACGCTTTTACATTTTGTTGACGCTACGAAGTCAGCTGTTCACGCGTCACCGTCCCCAGCGACATCGAATACTGCCGTACCGACAACTGACGTTTCCTCGCATATCGTTGCGAAAGCTATACAAGCGCGTCAAATTCTCCTCGCGACTGCCCGCGTTCGCGTGCATTCAATGCACGGTCGACATCAATGGGCACGAGCTCTCATTGATCAAGGATCAGCGTCATCCTTCATTACCGAAAGTTTAGTACAGTCATTAAGACTTCCAAAATTAAATACCGCGGTTCAAGTAACAGGTATCGGCGAAACGCAGACGAACGTTCGACATGCCACTCACCTAACGATTACTCCAAGCAACGCGAATGCTCCGGTTTATACAACCACCGCGTTGATTCTCAAAAATCTTACTAGATATTTACCAAATCGTCTCGACATTCAATCACTATGGCCGCATTTGAATGGACTTCCGTTAGCGGATCCCGATCCAGCAGGATCGGATCCGATCGAACTCATTATGGGAGCGGATCTTTTCGGCTCATTAATTCTCGACGGCGTTCGCAAAGGCGGCGCTGACGAACCGATCGCACAGAATACAGTGTTAGAGTGGATAATTTCCGGGCCTACCGCGTATCCACGACCGTCATCGCAACAATCCGTCGGCGTACATCACATCTCCGTCACGGATGACCTCAATCAAACTCTTCGCCGATTTTGGGAAATCGAGGAAGTGCCCGCTTCCGCGAAATTCACCTCCGAAGAACAGGCTTGCGAGTATCACTTCAATTCGACACACTCTCGAAATTCCGAAGGTCGCTATATCGTAAGACTTCCATTTAAAAAAGGACCTCCAATCAACATCGGAGAGTCTCGACATTCCGCACTGCAAAATTACCTTCGCACCGAAAGCCGCCTTAAAACGGATTCAACGAAATCCACGGAATATTACAATTTTCTCAAAGAATATGCCGATCTGAGACACATGCAACGCGTCTCAGAAACCGAAGAAGTAAACGATTCAACGCAAATCGTGTATATTCCGCACCATGCCGTTTTCCGCGCTAACAGTTTAACAACGCAAACCCGGATCGTTTTTAACGCGTCAAGCCGAACCTCCAACGGTACGTCGTTAAACGATCATATGCTTCCGGGCCCTAAACTACAAAAGGACCTTGCCGCTGTCATCCTGCGTTGGCGCACCTTCCGATACGTTTATTCCGCCGACGTGGCAACAACGTATCGCCAAATTCACGTCGATCCTCGCGATCGTGATTACCAGCGTATCTTCTGGCGGACATCTCCATCCTCGCCAATAGAGGAATACCGTCTTTGTACCGTAACGTACGGCATGACGTCAGCTCCGTACTTAGCCTTGAAAGTCATGAACCAACTCGCTATCGATGAAGGCTCTTCATTCCCGCTAGCGATCTCCGTTATCGATCGTCAAATGTACGTCGACGATTTCATTTTCGGTGCCGATGATAAAATTCTCGCTCGTCAAACGCGCGAGCAGGTTGTTTCTCTTCTCAACAAAGGTGGATTTGTACTTAGAAAATGGGCAAGCAACCTGTCCGAACTCCTTAACGATATCGACTCAACAGACCACGGCCTCGCTCAAAGCACAGATTTACGCGAGGATGAAAGTTTAAAAATTCTCGGTCTCACATGGAAACCAGATCGAGACATTTTCCAATTTGCCGTTTCAATTTCCGGTCCGCCTGGCAATACAAAAAGAAAGATTTTGTCTGACATTGCAAAATTTTTTGATCCACTCGGCTGGGCAACTCCCGTGATTATTCGCGCCAAGATTTTGATACAACAACTGTGGATAACCAACTGTGATTGGGACGAAGTCGTCCCATCAAACCTGTTAGAGGCCTGGCAGCAGTATCACACTCGTCTTCAACGATTAGAAGAGGTGACAATACCACGCTGGACTCAACTCGGCAATCACGTACTCCATCGAGAACTGCACGGATTCTCAGATGCCTCAACAAAAGCATACGCTGCTGCAGTGTACCTTCGCGATGTCACGGTGGACGGAATGGTCTCGGTCAATCTACTTGTCGCCAAATCGAAAGTCGCTCCCGTAAAGACAATGAGCATTCCGCGACTGGAGCTATCGGCTGCCCAGTTAGTCGCTCGACTCATCCAATACACTCGCGAATCTCTCGACTTTTGCGAAGTAACCAGTCATTGTTGGACCGACTCTACGATCACACTTGCATGGTTAAGTTGACCTTCCAATACATGGAAGACATTCATCGCCAATCGAGTAGCCGATATTCACACACAACTCCCGGACGCTACATGGCGTCACATACCGGCTAAAGAAAATCCTGCCGACTGCGCGTCGCGCGGGATCTCGCCAGACGAGCTTGCCACCAACATTCAATGGTGGTCAGGCCCCGATTGGCTTCTAAAATCTGTCGAACATTGGCCTAGTTCTCGTTCAGATTTCGATCTCTACGCTCTCAGCGAGCAACGCGAAAAACAATTGCTTAATGTTACCGTTGTCGCTTCGTGGGATTTATCCCAGCGTTATTCCTCATGGAACAAGCTCCTTCGAATAACCGCCTACATATTTCGATTCGTAAATAACTCCCGCGCTCGACATAACAATACCAACATGACGATTCGACAACCTAGTACTCAAATTTATTTGACTCCGATTGAGATACAGTCAGCAGAAATCTTTTGGATTCGCGACATTGAAGCCGAAATCTTCCAATGCGAGATGTCGTCACTCAGCCGAGCGACTCCACTAAAGAAGACTAGCCCATTGCTGTCTTTAAATCCATATCTCGATGACAACAAAATAATTCGAGTTGGTGGAAGGCTTCGTAACGCCACATTACACCATGACGTTCGCCATCCGATTGTCCTCAAGGATCATCCCTTGGTCAGGATGATTATTATGGACACCCACCGACGAACTCTTCACGCGGGATCTCAATTAACATTGACTCGCATTCGGGAAAAATTTTGGATATTACGAGCACGCTCTCTAGTTCGCGCTGTACTCTATAAATGTGTACCCTGTGCTCGCGCAAAGGCTCAGACTCCCACCGAACTCATGGGTGACCTTCCAAATGTTAGAGTGAATCGTTCAACTCGAGCCTTCGAACATACCGGTGTCGATTATGCTGGTCCGATTCTCGTACGAACCTCTCGTGGACGCGGTCATAAGTCGCACAAAGCTTACATATCCGTTTTTGTGTGCATGACGACAAAAGCGATCCATCTCGAAATCGTCAGCGACTACTCGTCAAACGCTTTTCTCGCCACTTTTCATCGTTTCATTTCTCGCCGCGGATATCCCGCATCGATTTATTCAGATAATGGAACTACATTTCAAGGTGCCGATCGCGAACTTAAAATCGCAATTAAGCATGTTCTCGAAAAATCAGACTTCCAAAACAGGCTTTCGACCGACGGAGTAACATGGCATTTCGTACCACCTTCCGCTCCCCACTTCGGTGGATTATGGGAAGCTGCCGTACGCAGCGTCAAGTACCATTTGAAACGCTGTATCGGGGCACATACTCTTACATTTGAAGAATTAACCACCGTACTTTGTCGTATCGAAGCATGTCTTAACTCTCGGCCTATTGGTTCCGTTTCCGAGAATCTCGACGATTATAACGTATTAACGCCGGGACACTTCATCATCGGAGGACCAATACTAGCTACGCCACAGACAAGCGTTCTTGATCTTAACGAATCTCGTCTTTGTCGCTGGCAATTGTTGCAACACATTACCGAAAAGTTTTGGAAATCGTGGTCAAACGACTATTTATTAACGTTGCAGCAGCGGCCAAAATGGAAACTTGCGCAACGACTCGCTACCGTAGGGCGAATCGTTCTTTTGCGAAACGCACTTGCGCCTCCGTGTCACTGGGAGCTCGGACGCATTACCGAATGTCATCCTGGCAACGACGGACTTACTCGGGTCGTTACCGTGCGCACCGCGCGCTCACAATATAGACGTCCAATCGTGAAACTATGTTTCCTTCCAATCGACATCAACGACGAACACGATCAAGGGTCCGCCACGGCGGGCGGTATCGACTCCGACTAGATGTACATATTAATGTAAAACAGTTATTGTATTGCGCCAATCTTTGTAAAAAAAAAAAAAAGTTTCTCTTCCATTTCAGTTTGTAAGCGTTAGTTATAGTCTTTATTTCGAATGATACCATTCGAGACGGGCGGTATGTTCCGGAACCGTCTAATATTTTAGAGAGTCTCCGTAAGGCGTTAAATGTCGCGCGCTTTTCCCTCATTAGTCGCGTCGATGGTCGAGTTCACGAATGCCGAAATTCCTCGCGACCGACACATCGCGCGTCGCCGATCCTTGTCGCGTCTATCGCCAATTGCTATCTTCGATCCTTGTTTGTATATTCGAGTGCGCTGTGTATCGATTATGATCTGTCGCGCACGCCCACTTCTTACTCGTGTGCCGATACATCCTCCCGATCAGAGGTCTTCGTATTCCGGCGCTTGGAGTAGACACACGCACTCGAATTGTGTAAATCAAAGGCGAAGTCATCGGCGAAAATAGTTAACTATCGTGCCCGCGATAGTCTCAATTCCTTTCGCTAGTTTAATGCTATTTACGCGCATTTTCCGGCGTTCGTTACCGAACGTGCTACCACGTGTTCCGCGTACCTTGTGGAGACTCTATCCGATTCGATCTCGCGAACGGTCTCGCGTACCACCGGTCAGAACTTGATCGCTGCGAGTTTTCGTCAGTACGTCGCGAGAAGATTTCCGCACGTTTTCATGACCATCGTCTGCCGTTCGTCGAGTGTTCATTTTCCGTTTGTAAAATCGTTAATTGTGCACTGTAAAATAAAGTGAATTGTTGTGTGATAAATAAAACACGTGTTAACAGTCAATTCCCTTCTCCTCTATTCCCGATTCAAACTTAATAAAACTAGCGCCCTCCCCATCAAATTTTCCGATTTTAGTTATCCGTATTGAAAAATATCTGAAAAAAATACTATGCACATGAACTTAATAACTATTGGACACATAGGAATTATTAATTATTTTACAGATTACTTTCAGGAAACAGATACAGGCGAATCGCCGAAGAGCAGTTATTTTCTTACTCGTTAAAATATTTTACAAGTTCGAGATTCAACAAATGAGGAAAATTTTTTAACCCTTTGAGACCTGAGTACTTTCAAGCTTATGTGGTTCGCAGACGCATAGGCTGATGCATATATGCGTCCTTAGGGCTCAAAGGGTTAAATCTCAAAGTGTCTTCTCCGTCCGGAATTACACAATAATACTTTTGTGCCCCTGTTATTGTCTTTGCTCTTATATATCTGTTTTCTAATGATTCTTTGGCTAGATTATAATCGTCGGTAAAGAAGAATTGGGCATGAATATTCGGCAAATAATTCGATTTTATTGCCCAGTCATATAATTTCCGAGGAGTTGAAATTTGTTTGTGACTTGGAAGTTAAAGACTTGCTCGTGCTGCTATTCTTTTCACGGTCCCCCCTGCTCCATCAAAGGCCCTTTGCCGTGAGCTGTTGCAAAATAATGCCATTCAGCTTTTAATCCAAAGTCTTGCTCATGATAATTGAGATTTACAAAATTTTTATAATTTTTAAATTGTTGAGGCGTTCCATCGGAAAAGTAAAGAACTTTTGCAGCATCATTGGATACTTCTTTGATAAAACTAGTAGTCATTCTTGTAAATTCATGAATAGGAACGGCATCATGAGATAAGCAATCCGATATTATTACAACAAAAATTATCGGCCATCGTTCATTAAATGATAAAGATATATCTATTTTATTGCATAAATAACAATGGCCATTGTTGGTGAGCCTGAAGAAACGATTAATACTTATTTTCAGCACGAATAACTAAAATCGGAAAATGGAAAAATCGAAAAAAAATAGATCTCATCGTTATCCCATTATCCAACTAGTCTTAAAAGGTGTGGAATAACTGACAGTTTTTTACAAAAAAAATTCAAGAAAATCGATCAGTACGTATTTGTTGCAAATCAACAATTTAGACTTGAAACTTGAAAATCTTATAGAAATACGGTTTGACAATTTTATTCGATATTTTTTTATGAAAAGTGCGTTCAAAAAGAAAAATTTCAAAAAAAAAAACGTCCACTTTGGCCCATTTTTCGCAAAGTTATTGACGTTCAAAAAAAGAGTAACATAATTTTTGAAAAATCGATATCTTGAAAACGGTTCGACAAAAAAAATTGAAAAAAATTATGGAGGCCTCTTTCAACCAATACTAGAGCATAACAAATTTTCAAAAAAATCGGAGATGGTAAGGCAAAATGTTATTTGATCTGGCGTGGAATCCCTCATATATATTGTAACGTTGTACAATTTCCCTCCTGCCGGTGGCCCCTCAAACGCAACCGTTCCACGTACGATCCGAACAAGTAAGTTATAAATTATTATTTAATCTCCTAATTCCCCTCCCTCCCAATTATTGTAAACTGTGCAACACGTATCGCCGCCCTGAAGAGAACCAGCATCTGACAATAGTTGTCACCGTGAAGAGATCGCCGAAGGAATCCCCAGGACATCCCGGAAAGTACGACAACCAACCACGCCCGCTTCTCTCATTGTTCTCGCACTCACCTGTCAAAAACTCTCACAATTCGCAGATTCCCCCGTTTATCAACCATCAATCGACATGGTAACGGGGAGACGAGTGAGATGGCAGCAGCGCGCACCGAGCCTCCTAGATTACCCTTACCCTAAATCCCGATACCTATGAGAGCGACCCTACAATATCGACCTAATTACGCCCATTTCCCGCTAGATCTCCCCCACTATCATTCCCACCTATCGATCTCCCATCGACCCGAGATCGAGTAACCCGTGCCGCTGCTGCCCAATCAAACATCAGGACGTCCCGGCCACGAGGCCGAGAAAATTTTGGAGCTTCCGGTCGACGACATGACTCTCACTTTTGCGGATAGCCACCGGCGAGTACGGACGACACTTTGCGAAACGAAACATTAGAAAGAAAAAGAAATTTTTAATTAGAGGAAACAGATTGGAGAAGAATTTTGAGAAACGGGGCGAAAATTTGAGAAGAATTGAGAGGAAAGTTTAGAGAAAGTGACGAGATTAGAGTGAGTGAGAAAGAGTTAAGGAGAGATTATTGGAGAAGTAAAAAGAGTGTGAGAGAGAGAGTGCGAAAAGGTGTGGTCGAAAGGAAGATAGAAGAATGCCGAAAAGTCGAGGAGAAACGAAGAACACAACTGTAAGTGTTGCACAGTTCCTTTTGGAAAATATTTGGCATATCCCCTATTTAGATTTACCCATTTTTCTCTCGAGATATAATTTGTATTTTAGAGTATCTCCTCCCGACTCCCTAGTGCGTTTTGAGCTTCACCCCCTATCATAGTTAGAAGGCATTTTGAGCCGTATAGAATTTTCTTTGAGTTGAAATGTGGAACGGTTGTGCGCGAATAGCCGTTAAGATTAGAGTACCCCCTTCCCTTTTATTCCCCTTCCCCGAGCCACTACCTCCCAACCATAGAGACGGAGAACCCCTTTCCTGAGATACCCCTCCCCTTGAGTCAGCTTTGCGTACCATTTAAGTTTTGTTTTTTTGGTTGTTGTTATATTTTTTTTTGTGTTATGTGATGAGCAATAAAATTTTTGTTCTCTTTTGTTAATTTTATTTATAAATTAACTGGCGCCCAAGCCTCCCCTATTTTTTTTGAGAATACCTCCCCGGAGATCGTCCGCCGATATTCCGATGGTCGAATGAGATCACCTTCCCTCCCCCTCCCTACCCACGGCGTATATATATTGTGATGTTGCACAACCTCACCCCCGCCGGTGGACTCCAAGGCAACCGTTCCACGCACACAATCGGCGAGAAAACGTAAGTAGAAGTCATCCTAGGACCACCCCCATCCCTCCCTCTTCCCCAAAAAGACCTCGTAGAAAACCCCGGTGCAAGCACTTGCGTCGGAATCATCGATTTCGTCGTCGTAATCGTCATCTTCGTCAGCGTCATTGTCATCGTCATCTTCGTCAGCATCATTGTCATCTCCGTCCGCATCATTGTCATCGTCATCTTCGTCAGCGTCATTGTCATCGTCACCGTCCGCACCAAGGATATCCTGAGGACACCCCGATGGTTCAAATTATCACCAGAGGAACTCCCAGGACGTCCAAATCAAACAAGAATTCACCGGCACGCTCTCACACTCAAATGCACCCGCCAACTATAAAAACAGTATCGTCCCGTATCTCGGTTACATGTCATCCATCGACAGTAATTCGAGTTACGAGGAGATGGCAGCAGCGCGCGGCGAGTATAATCGATTACCATTACCCGTAATCCCGATATCCCTGAGAACGACCTGTATTACCGACCGCCTACCCTACTTACCTGTATCCCCGATAGATCTCCCTAATCCGTCCCGAAATTATCGATTTCCCATGTTCCGCGATACCGCTAGATCCGTGTCGCTGCTGACCAATTACAATTAGACTGACCCGGCCAATCACGAGGCCGTGAAAAATCCTCGCACTTACGAAGGACCGCATGGTCCGCACTTGGAGTTCGACCACCAAGCGAGACAGCGAAAATTATAAGTAAAGCAGAGCGAGAGATAGCGACGAGTTAGAGAGAAAGTGAATAGTTTGGATAGAAAAGCGAGAGTGCGAAGGAGTAGAGAAGGCGAGGCGTGATTGTGAGAACGGATTTACAGTGTGAGTGAGTGAGAGCGACGAGAAGAATTGACAGCGAGAGAGAGAAGGAGAGCGAGAAGGAACGGACATTATCGTCGAAAGAGAGAGAGAGAGGAGAAGGATCGACCAAGAACGCATCAACGAGTAAGTGTTTGCACCGTTTCCTATCCGAAATTTTCTTCCGGCACGCCTTACATATATTCCTTGTTGTTATTATCTAAATTATTTAGAGAACTCCCCCTTTGTATTTCTTTTTCATTCCCACTGCGTTTTGAGAACCCCGAGGGTCATAGCGATAGCGAAAAATAATAATTTCGAGAAATCATTGTGTGGAACGGTTGTGCGCGCGTAGAATAAGTGCGAGTCCGGTACGTCCCCTCTCCCTGTCTTCCCCTCTCCATAGGTCGTCCGCTCCGACCGTTACGAGTGATACTACTACTGGCGTGTTTGTTGTTGTGTCGTGTTGTGCCGCTGTCCTTCAGGCAGCGTGCAAATTAAAATATCGTAACCCACGATTATTAGAGCGTCCCAAATATTCTCCCGATCACACTATATGTCCTTTCAAATTCAACCAACCAGTATTAATTTCCCAAATTTACGAGACTGATGGTAATTAATAAGAGGCCAAATAGAGTCGGAGAATCCATACCCTGAGCTTCCCTTTTTTTTTGTTTCCCATAAGATCGTCCCCGTACCGCCGTAGTTAATAAGAGAATAAACGATTGTGAATTTCATTTTTGTTGTTTTGTTAATTTTACGAAAAATTAACTGGCGCCCAGAAATACATTTTTTTTTGTTGAATTTATATTCTTCCCGGAGATCGTCCGCCGACCGCAGTTATCGAAATTAAATTTTTTGTTGTTGTTCTTATTTCCGTTTTTTTCTATAATAAAGTTTGCGCCATTACTGTTTATTGTGTGTTGTTAGCATTTCTTTTTCCCCGTTTCAGGACCCCCTTCCCCCCCCCCCCTTACCTTGTAGTTCTACCCACCCGTCGGCGTGACAATATATATATATATATATATTGTGACGAATAATTTTTCTCGACAACGACAACATCGGGACAAACACCTTCCACAATCGTCACCTTCGTCCTTCGGTGCCGCGCTCGCGCGTTCGCAATTGCCGACTTGGGCGCCAGTCGAGTTTTGTTTCGCCGGTCTCGACAACCGGCGCAGAACCGGCGATCGCGGGGGGGGGGGGGGGGGACTCGCCGCGATCGCACCAACTGGTCATCGGCCAACACGCAATAACACTAACAACACTAACAACAACGACGGGAGACGGGAACGATCTCACCGCAGACGAGGACACCACAAACAGGCCGACGACCGAAGGGGTTGCTTTTTGTTTCGCCGGAAGCAACGAAACCGGGCTGACCTGGACGCGTTGGCGGGCACACGACGGTGACGGAATTGCTCGGCCGCTCAGTCTGCTAGGTTTGGCAGAGAGGGTCGGGGTCGGCGGACAATGGATGCGAGAACGTCAACTCGCGCGAGCCATCGGCTCCAACGCGTTACCGAACACGAGAATCGGAATCACAACTAAATCGTGATTTTATTATTATCCGAGAACGGCACGAGATCGAGAGTACTCTGAATGAGAGCGATATTATTCTCCGGGAACATTACGTGAACGCAACTTGGCGTCGGACAAATAAATATCAAACGACTTACCGAGTTGCCGAAGACCTTGGCTCACGTTCATCGCACATCCCTCCGACGTAGCTTACTTCGCTCGGACAGAGCGTTGCCGGGGGTATCCGATCAGACCGAGACGCGAAAACACGAAGGCAGCGCGATCGCTGGCACGACACTCGAGAATCCACAATACGACATTAATTTTATTCCGTATAGTACGAGAACACAGGCATCGTCTTAGGAGACGAGTACGAACGTAAACAATGCATGCGAGTACTCGACGCGAGGACGCGTCGTGCCCTCAGCGAGTGCGAGCGAGAACGAGCTATTCGCACAGTACCGAGAGAGCGCGAGTTACGCGAAGCTCGGCCTCGACCTCAAGGCACTCGCGAATTTTCATCGGCGAGAACTGTCAATTCGGTAACGCGTAATTCGAACGAGAAAACTCTCACGCGAACGATCACAGTACGCAACGAGATCGGACCTCTCACTCTAGAGAAAGACGAGAGACCGAGAGACAACACTAGAGCTCGCGTACGGAGAGAGAGACCGACTCAACTCCGACGCGTAACGCGAGAGCGAGTGAGACACCGAGTGTCCGACACCGAGCGTAGGCGAGGACTTGTTATTGTCTCGATCGCGACGCTTCGACGACTCGCGGTAGACTGATTAATTCCCAATCTTCGAAATCGCAAACACCCATCAATAGGATGCCAAATTTTCATTGCCGGTAACTACTGCCCTCTCCCTTCGGTCGAGAGAGAGGCTAACTATAACAAGAGCGATACCTTGTGACCGTGATTTGCCGGGACTCAGAAAATCACGTCACAATATATATATATATTGTGACGTTGCGCACAATTCTTTCCCTGTCAGTCGTCGCCTAAGGCAACTGCTCTACGCACCACCTAAACAGTAAGAAAAACCCAAATTATTAGTGCTACCCCTTTTGTCCCCTATCCCATCCATAAACAATGTAAGAGGTGCAAACACTTACCGCGCTGCTAAGACTTACCCACCGATGCCATAGGACTCCCCCATCGTCGTCGTCGTCGTCATCGTTCTCGTCGTGGTCGTCGTCATCGTCGTCGCCGTGTCGTCGTCGCCCGCACGTGTCGACCGGCGTCGTCGACATCGCATCGTCGGCGTTGCGGTCGACACGGCCACGCACATTATCGCCATAGGCGACGACACGGCGATAACCTAAAAAGGAAAACGGAAAACCGACAATAACAAGCGAATTAAGAGGCAATCAAAGAGAATGAAGAGAATACTCACGTCCAGGATCACCCCGAGGATAATCCCAATCGAATAAGATGAGCCGACGATGGAGTAATCTCAAGATGACACGTGCAAAACCACCACTTGATACATTCGCACTCGCACTTCGCAACAGCACCTGTCAGAATCCATACTTGCGAAAACTCCGTCAAGCATGCGAGTAGATAACCAAAGCCGGTTCTGGACCAACGCGTGTTAGTGCACACGTACACGTCACACATACACACCCACACATCCACACCGACTTCTACGGTGGGGGGGGGGGGGCATCAACCGCGCGTTACCCCATATTTCTTAGCCGAATTGTTTATTTAAATTGTTTATTTAAATGTGTCTAATAAATATTCTTGATATGAGATATGAGGCGTGAGTTATCCGATCTTGCTTAGCCGTACTCTTTATTTAAAAAGTGTCATTTCTTAGCCGAATTGTTTATTGAAATTGTTTATTTGAATGTGTCTAGTAAATATTCTTGATATGAGATATGAGGTGTGAGTTATCCGATCTTGCTTAGCCGTACTGTTTATTTAAAAAGTGTCGGATAAACATTCTTTCACATCGATGACCAATATCGGATATCAACAACAGCGGCCATATTGTTTATTCAACAGCCGAATGTCAGATTAATAATGTTTTAACGCTTTGTGTTACGCGATATATTTCGTCGCATAAATATTCTTTGATACCACCGAACAGCAGATTTTTTTCAGAGAAGGTAGGGGGTGGGTTTATGGCTACATACCGATAACGGGGGGTGTTTGGTGAATAGGTATATAACTTGTTGTACCGCGCTATCGTGATTAAGTTCAGGAAAAAGATGAAAAAACAAGTGAGACTGGTGCTCATAAAAAAAGAGGAACGCTTGATGAGGCGACTAGCAAGCGTACGAAAAACAAAAGGAGAGAGGAGTTAGTTGTCATTAGACAGACCAAACGAAAGCACGAAGTATGGATAACAAACGAGGTTATCAAAGGTGGTGATAAAATAGATCGCGAGAACGGCAACGGCCCGTGATTCTCGGATCTCGTAAAATCGTTATTTGTACGAAAGGACGGCCACGGCCCAAGATCCTGTTGATTAAAATAACGAAACTCATAAATTACGAAATCATATCGAATACCTCCTGCGATCACGATAGCGCGAACTTAATATATCGTGTACAAATCTTGTAATTTACACATTTTCACGTGGGTTTTTATGCCGGAAGGCTTTTCCCACATGAGCCAATAAAATGCACTCTCGTGTTCTATGTCAGAACGTGTCAGAAGCAGTTATTCATTTTTGTTCCTATATTCTTTTATATTCTTTTATACTCTGTTATCTTTATATAAATATATTCTTTATCATAGTTCATTTTATTAGGGAGTCACGCGAGTTAATGCGGGGTCCAATAGTCAAATAAAAGGTCAAACAAGACAAGAGAGAATATCACCTTGTTGTATCGACATCTCCATCTCCCTTCCACGACTTCTACTGTTAAACTTAGTTAACAGGTTATGGGCCCAGCCGCGCCAGCTGCATAATTGTGGAAATACGTTCGTGGAAGTGAAGTGAGAAAGTATTCGTACTCGAGAGACACTTGTGTAAGGCGCGTGGTGAAACAAGTGACGGCCATATTGGTCTCGTGTGAAAAGCAGTTATTCGCGTGTGAATCTTTTAAAAAAGGTAATCCGAGATGTCCGAAGCGATCTCTACAAAGAGTGTAGTGAGATTCGATGGCACGGATTATCAGAGCTGGAAATTTCAAATGCGAGCTTTATTTGTGGCACATCGGCTCTGGGGCATCGTGGACGCAACGGTGCAGCAACCGGCAGCAGCGGATCCTACGTCTGCCACGTGGGTGGAAAACAACGCGCGCGCCATGTTCCTGCTGGGCTCGACGCTGGAGCCGGCGCAGTTACGCCCACTGCTGACGTACCAGACGGCGGCGTCTATGTGGAGCAAGCTTGCCACCGTACACGAGCAAAAGTCGGAGTCAAATAAATTGATGCTAGCCACGAGGATGTGCGAATACAAGATGGCTGCAAACGACTCGATCACGGAGCACATTGCAAAAGTGACCAACATGGCGGCTCAGTTGCTTGATGTTGGAGGAAGCGTGCCCGAAGAGATGATCATGGCAAAAATTCTCGGGAGTCTCACGCAGAAATATGCAGTGTTCCAGACGGCATGGGATAATATCTCACCGGCACTTCAAACGCGACAGAACCTTGAAGAGAGGTTGTTTCGGGAAGAAGCTCGAATGTCGACGACTGAAAGTGAGGCGAGTGCATTTGTGGTGACGACTCGGTGGGGAAAAGGACAAAAGAACAGAAGTGGTCGTGACGAAAAGTCAAAGAAAAAGAATGATAAAGAAAAAGTGAGGTGCTATAAGTGTCAAGAACTTGGACACTTCGCGCGTGAATGTAAACAGAAAAAGAATAAAAATGCCGGTAAACACCGGGCTGTCAACGAGGAGCGCGATTGTGCGTTTGTCGCAGAGAGTGGAGCGAGGGAGCCCGCACCGGGCGTCGAAAAAAACAGTTTCGCGATACCGACGGGTGTGACAGACGAAGTGCTCGCGGCCGACACAAACGACAGCTGGCTTACCGACAGTGGGGCATCTCGGCACATCACATACCGACGGGAGTGGCTACGGGACTATCGCCAGTTACCCTCAGGGAATACAGTGTCCCTCGGTGATGGGAAGCAGTGTCGAGTGGCGGGAACCGGTACGGTCGAGATTGACAAATACGTGCATGGCAAATGGCGGCCTTCGCGGATCCAAGGTGTTTTGTATGTCCCTGACATGACAAAAAACTCGTTTTCGATTTGTGAGTGCGCGAGAAAAGGTCTCGACGTAACTTTTCATGGAAATTCAGTGCTGGTCAAAAAGGATAGTTTTGCGGTTGGTCACGGAGTGGCACACGGAAGTGGAATTTATCGGATGGTCTTTCGGACGAAGTATGCGGAAGTGATTTCCGAAGCAAATATTGGCAGCGCAGATTCAAGGGTGTGGCACGAGCGACTCGGCCACGTGAACAGTCAAGCATTAAGAAAACTCGTCAAGGACGAATTGATCCAGGGGGTCAAATGCAACGACGACTGGAACGATTTCTGCGGTACCTGCCAGGAAGAAAAATCGCATCGACTGCCGTTTCGGAAGAAACGTGTTCGTGCGACGACAACGCCAGGTGAAGTGTTTCACACGGACGTGTGTGGACCAATGTCAACGGAGTCTCTGGGAGGCGCGCGTTACATGCTGGTGTTTAAGGACGATGCTACAGGTTTCCGGCATGCGTTTTTTATTAAGCACAAGAGTGATATGGTTGAAAAATTCAAGGTTTTCGACAGGATGGTCGAGAATAAATTCGGAAGGCGAATGCAGGTTCTTCGCTCGGATAATGGACTGGAGTTCAAGAATCATGGGATGGAGGAATACACGAACGCTAGGGGAATCCGACGGGAATACACAGCGCCATACGCGCCGCAGCAAAATGGGAAAGCGGAGCGTGACAACAGGACACTAATCGAAAGCGCCAGAACAATGCTGTTGGCTAAGGATCTGCCAAAGTTTTTGTGGGCGGAAGCGTGCAGCACGGCAGTGTATTTGGTGAACCGAGCTGGAGCCTCGAGTGTGAAAAGCGGAGCGACGCCGTACGAGTTGTGGTTCGGCGTGAAGCCAGAACTAAGTCACCTGCGAATTTTCGGATCTGAGGCATATGCCAATGTACCAAAGCAGCACCTGACCAAATTGGATGCTCGAGTGAAGAAGGTGATCTTCGTGGGGTATGAAAGCAGTTCCTCTAATTATTGTGTTTTTGATCCGGTGTCAAAGAAAGTTTCAGTATCACGTGACGTGACGTTCCGGGAGACGATTGGAACAGTCGTAGAAAAACGGCGTGAGGACGAGAGAGTACTGCTGCTGCCAAGGAAAGAGGCAATGGATCCAATTTCGGCGGAAGCTGATGAGGATCTGGACGACGACGAGGTGTTTGAACAGGCAGAGGACATTCCGGCTCAGTGTCAGCTGGAAGAAGGTCGACGAGTCGCATGAGATGGAGAAGATCGAGTCCTCTGAGACCGAGAATTGATTCGAAGACCATGGAGGTTCGAGTCAAACGTGGCAGAGTGTAACGCGCCGTCAACGTTCAAAGAAGCTCTCAGCTGTCGAGATGCAGAAAAATGGGAAGTAGCAATCGAGACCGAGTTGCGGTCTCATCAGGAAAACGGAACCTGGACGTTAGTCGAGAGGGAGCCGAATATGAAAGTCATCGACTCCAAGTGGGTGTTTCGTGTTCAGGATGGTAAGGACGGAAATTCTCGACGCTACAAGGCCCGACTCTGTGCTCGGGGATTTATGCAGAAGGAGGGAGTGGATTTCTTCGAGACCTTCTCGCCTGTGGTGAGATATGACTCTCTGCGGACTCTGCTGGCCATCATCGCGTTCAAGGACTTGGAGATTGGGCAATTCGACGTGCAGACGGCCTTTCTATATGGAGAATTGGAGGAAGAAATCTTCGTGATTCCACCTGACGGTCTGGACGTCGAAGGAAATGTGGAGGACATCGTCTGTCGGCTGAGACGATCCCTGTATGGTCTAAAACAGGCACCGCGCTGCTGGAACAAGAAATTCTCTTTGTTCCTGAGACAATTCGAATTTCAGGAAACGAGTGCAGACCAATGTATTTTTACCGGCAGAGTGAAAGGAAAAATTGTTTATCTAGCTCTGTTTGTAGATGACGGTCTGATTGCAGCGGAGGACAAGGATGCTGTCGAAACTGTACTGAAGCATCTGAAAGGGGGTTTCGAGATCACCGTAGGAGATGCGAATTCGTTCGTTGGAATGGAAATTCAACGGGACAGAGCCAATAAGTCAATCTTCCTGCATCAGCGCAAATATGCACAAAAGATTCTCGAGCGATTCGGGATGCTGAATGCCAAGCCTGTCAGCGTGCCGTGTGAACCCGGCTCAACACTGTGTTCGCTGTCCGAGGAAGAGGAAATCGAAGATGTGCCGTACAGAGAAGCCGTGGGCTCACTCATGTTCCTATCGATAGTTTCTCGACCTGACATCGCGTTTGCTGTGAACCTGATGAGCAAGTTTCTCAACAAACATGGCAAAAATCACTAGCGAGCAGTGAAACGAATACTCTCGTACGTCAGAGGGACTCTCGAGTACGGAATTGAGTATCGAGGCGATGGAAGTACATTAAAATTGGAAGGATTTTCAGATGCTGATTTTGCAGGCGACGCGGAAACCAGAAGGTCCACAACAGGATACGTGTTCGAGTTTGCCGGAAGGCCGGTGACATGGACAAGTCAGCGACAAAAGCTCGTGACGTTGAGTACAACAGAAGCTGAGTATGTAGCAGCTTCGATTACCGCAAGGGAAGCCATTTGGCTAAGAAGATTGCTTCAGGAGATGTCTTGTCCGTGTGAGGAAGCAACAAAGATCTTCGTGGATAACCAAAGCGCGATTCGGCTCGCGAAGAATCCAGAGTTCCACAAGAGGACAAAACACATCGACGTACGACATCACTTCGTACGAGAGAAGATTCAATCAGGAGAGCTGACGGCCGAATATCGACGAACTGAGAACCAAAAAGCGGATATTCTGACAAAGGCTCTACCGAGGGATTGCTTCCGCAAACTGAGGGAAGACATCGGAGTAAAGGACTCCGGACTCTGCACGAACGGCGGAAGTATTGGATAAAAATAGTTCATTGCAAGTCCGCCTTTACGGGCTTCATCGTCTCGGTGAAAACTTCAAGAAGGAGCGCGGCAAAACTGTCGTTTCTTCACTTCGCGCAGAGACATTAGAAACAACAGACCAGTGCAGAACGTGTCAGAAGCAGTTATTCATTTTTGTTCCTATATTCTTTTATATTCTTTTATACTCTGTTATCTTTATATAAATATATTCTTTATCATAGTTCATTTTCTTAGGGAGTCACGCGAGTTAATGCGGGGTCCAATAGTCAAATAAAAGGTCAAACAAGACAAGAGAGAATATCACCTTGTTGTATCGACATCTCCATCTCTCTTCCACGACTTCTACTGTTAAACTTAGTTAACAGTTTTATACAATTTTTATTCAATATCGTGGTTTCGTCTATTTGATATTACACTCAGTATTACATTCGTTATTACTTAAAAAATTATTACATTTGAACAAATTCAATGTGATTATATACAGTGCCATGAGAGCGTAGTGTTAATCCATTTTCATGAGATGCACGAACCATCTCCTTGAATAGATATTCATTTGCCAGAATCGGTGTGGTCATCCGGGCTGGTAGAAAAACCGTACAAGTTTTTTCCAAATCCATGACGATTCTATCGCCATACTTGGTTTTTGCGATTCGTATATCGGTAACTGGATACACCTCCTGCGGTGACAATTCGGACAGCTTTTTGATTGGGAGAAAATCAGCCAACAGACCCACTTTGTTGATTTCATGTAAATCCATGTTGATCTAAAAAATACATTTTCTCCATAAAATTGTTTATCGGTAACACTCGAAATTATGAGAACACATAATTTACGGGACAAAACGTTTAATACAAACCTGCGATTTTTTTTCACGTTAATGCGTCAAAATTTATTTGTCCAAATTTGGCTACCAACGATTGAGTTCGTGATCGTGCGATAATTATTTTTTTCACTCGTTAAATATTTCGTAATAATTGTTTAATGTGGATTAGCAATTCACGTCTCTACAACTGTAACCTTGGATGTAACTTCAGATGCGATGACTTTTGACTGTGCTGTATGAAGACTGATGCAACGACTGATTTGAACAGTCGTGAGCGCATCTCATTTATACTGAATTTGATCTTCCATCTCATTTTAGTGACTAATTCTTAAATATTATTATTTCACTATGTGAATGCTATGAGGGAATAAAGCTGTGACAAGTTGAAACGAGTCGAGACGAGTCGAAACAAGTCGAGACGTTTCCATCGTGGGGAACCATCGAACATTATTAGAATCGTTTTCGTTGGTGTATAGGGTATTCAAAATATAGCAAACACACATGATATATATTGAAATCTTTTATTTTCAAGGAAAAAAATACACTTAATTCTCGGGCAATTTTGGGCGAAGCCAATATTTTAGAGCTAGAACATTTTTGCTTGCGCAATTGAACTTTGATGAATACTTGTGATATGAACAATCAGTGCGTATGCTGTTCCGCAATTTCAGTAACGATGGACATTCGAAATTATCAAGATTGATTATGAGCCCCGCCCAACTATCCAAAAAATTCATTAACCATTCTCTCTTCTCCGGACCCTTAACGTAAATTACACGTGCCTCGCGCAAAATGTTTTGAAGAATTCCGTTTATAGCATTATAGGGTATGGCGCCATAGTTCCATGGTAAGCCGTGATAATTATTTATCAACCAAGCATTTGTACATCTATATTTGACCGGCAAATCAATCCATAGGTATGGTGGTTCGAAGAAAAGCGTTGACGGTGCTCGATTGGAATCCGTTAGAGAAATAACAGAAAATTCTTTTAACACAAATTCGTTCGAGGGTTTTTTGAAACCTTGCAAGTCAACCACGTACTACATCTCGGATACAACTGATTCCAATAACCGTCGCGTCTGATTTATAACAAATATTAAATACGCCTCCCTCCCTCCCACACTAAAAAACTTATGAATATATAGTAATAATAAAAACTATAAAAAGTAAAAAAAAAATATATAACTCTACAGATGAACGTGTCCTTATACTATTTTTTTAACATAACCACTGATGGGGTTATATTCAACAATACGGTCGTGTAAAATTAAACAATAAGCCGAGGTTTCAGCAGGAAAGGGATTTACAGATTCGAATTCGAGGCGAATATCGACGGGGCCTGATTTCAACGATTCATTCTGCTTTAAACAATCGATAATAATTAGCGGCGCGTATTTCAAAAAGTCACCTTTGTTTATGAGTGGTTCGGGCTCCTTCTCATAATAAGAAGACTGGAAATTTGCATACATTTCATAGAGCAAAGCATACTGATTGCGACTAATGTCGAGATTCAAGTTCCCATACGAATAACTCTGTGAATTTACAAAGAGTTTAACATCTCGAACATGACAATGATCAAAATGACTCGCATTTTTAAGAGCATTATTTTTTCGTGCTGTTTGAAAACCTACGATTACGTATCGGGGTTTTTCGAGATGAGTAGAAGTTTTTACTACCCAAACGTGTTTCGATGAAGCAGGCAATAGAGGGTACTCATACAGTTCCCACGTGCGAAAACTTATTGGGATGGGTGTATCTTTGGCTATGTAATTTAGCATTTGAATTTTTCTCTCATCGGAGATCTTGATATACGGTATCATCCATTCAATTTTCGATAGAATGATCTTAAATTCTTCCGGCGCAGCAGCCCCTTCCGGTCGAGTCCGTATGACTGCGTTCGTGTCGGTGTTTGCTCTCGTCAATATTAGCTCGTGCTTGGCATTGATGATAATTTTGCGATAGTCCTCGATAAAACCCAATAACATACTCAGTGGTATCGAGATATCGAAGTATCCAGAAGCATCAGTTATTTGCAGCTCTTCTTCACTGGGTACCCAACCAGCGTTTTCCATTATCGATGTTTGACTAGGATTCTGAGACACACAATTTTTCATTACGCTCGTGAGACCAACATTTTTACATCGGTCAATCTCAATGGTGTTCAGCTCGTAGCGTATGTCCTCGAATAAGTGACAGATGGCATCGGTGACCAACGTTGTGCTTGTCGTCGGAGTGCGTCCATCGGCTCTCGTCAATCTACCGCTAACGTGCAGCGAGCTCTTACTAGGCAATAGGCACAAATCTTGATGCTGCACGGCAATACGAATTTCATCGCTGTTATTGAAGGTTCCCGAGGCGAATGGTTGATGACCGTGTATCTCGTAATGCGCAATGGCATCATCAAACATCACGGGTTTTTCTATTGTTAAGATTTCCGCCATGGTGTGAAGCAAGTAATTGTGATGCAACAAGAACTTATTTTTGTTATTTTTTTCGAAGTTTCAGACCCAGACTCTTGAGATATCGAATATTCTGAGGTGTTAGCTCCTTGCGGGGTATTCGACGAATGTTTCGTTCGAGGCATGGTCGTTGAAATGTATACCCCTGTCCGCTCTTCGACCCGAAAACAATTCCCATTTTTTAGGATTTTATGTGTAGCCGGATCGTTGTTAGCTCGCGGCGGGAATTCACCAACTCACCGTCTTGATCGACAATTTTCAACTGTAGATTATGTATCGATTTAACCGTAACTGGAAGATATGCGGGAGGCGATGTGCGAGGGTATTTCGATAATTTTATACCCGGGTGGTACAGAGGGAAAAAATTCGTGAATCGTGTGAACTCGTTGCCCGTTGATGTATGCTCCCGAGGTTATGTTACACTCGACTCGTAGAGAATTTATCTTGAGAATAGTAACTGGTAAATCGGATTTATGTGTAATATTAGCGGGAAGGATGCGTGGCGTAAAACAGGGCAGTTGACCTATAGAATCACTCGGTTCGAAATTTATCTCACGAGTGCTTTTAATTTCACTGCGCAGAGTATTATTATTGGGTTTGAGAATGATATCGATATTACTATCAGAGAGTACTGTTTGCGGATAGCTCTCAATATCCGCAATTTCGTAGCTCCCAGTCGGTATGGTGATAATCTCCGTGCCCACGTAAAATTTGTTATTTGTCCCGTCTATATTGGGAATTGAATTGAAGGTTAGCCGTTCAAGGAGACCCAGTGTACAATGTTTATACGATGGTAATTCGGTCGGGGGGAAATAATGAGCTTCGAGTATGGAAGATGTACCTGACAATGTCAATGTAAAACATTCATCCATCGCGTCTAGCACTCGACTGATACCGCGATTCGTATAACGGGCCATTTTATAATTCTCCGCTGAGGAACTTGAGACACAAATGTCCACACACTACTGTATCATAGTCTTGATATTTTTGATAATTGTAATTCACAATGCTACCAACACCGAGGTATTTTATTAAATCGGACGGTGGTTGAAGATCACCGAAACTGTCGAAGTACATTACTTTGTTGTTCTTTTTCGTGTATGCGACCCAATGCGTGCCCGGACCATCTTTATCATCAAGATTGACAATAACTGATTCGTATTTTCGAGGTCCATCCCTCGGTAGCGCATTTCTCATGTAAACACCGCGAAAATGTAGAATTTTCATGACTGCGGCGAACTTTGATAAATCGACGTCGGTGAGCGCTCGATGTGGTAGCCTTAGTCGTTTTTTTAACATGAAGACCCATATCGCTTTTGTATGGTTTAAGATAAAGCCCCTTTCCCAACGCTATACTCTCCATCATCTTATTGTGACGTTTACTCTCTTCGAGAGCATGTTTCGCGGCCTCGGCATCATTCACAGCTTTAGCAATGCCCGCAGCGCCACCAGCGAGAGCTCCGGTAGCGCTCAACCCCGCGAAAATGGGTATAAGAAAGGGCAAAAAACCACCAATTTTTGGAGGTACAGGCAAAATGCGCGGCGATTTGATGTTTTTCTTGCCACCAGCAGTGTTTACAGCTGCGCGTGCGCCAGTGAGAGCTGATTGTATTCCGTGCCTTCTCCTCAGATCAAATGGTAGTACCCCTTCCTCGCCAGTATTGCCACAAAGTTTATAGTAACCAAAAATACCTCACGCCACAAGCCCCTGTTCGTGGCGTCGGTTCGCTTTCGCCATTCCTTTTCTTTGTGCCAGAAACGCCACATGGAAAAAATTATCGGTGCTTAAAAATATAAAAATTAAGGCGTCTTCTCACTTTGGAAATTTAAAAAAATCGATTTTTTTTTTTTTTTAATTTTGAAAGTACATATCTTCAAAAATGTCATCTCGAAATTTCATAAAGATCGGACGAGTCTAACTACATTTTTTGGCGACCGTTAGGTGACTACCTGAGAGTACCCGGCGATCCCTTTCACGCCGCTCGGACGGTCCCTGTATATCTGACTCTATACAATTGAATAGCCGTGTTCTTTTGTTAATGTAGTACCCCTTGCTTAGGTATATTCTGTTTTCGGGTCTATACTCATGTAATAAGACCTTAACACGTGCATTTTTCAAAAGAAAATCACTCGGCAACGATGCTAAACTGTTATTTCATCAGTCTAATTTGAAACTTCGTAACGGCAACATCTCTGCGCTCAGGATTGTTATAATGGATAAAAAGACTTCGCAACAAAGTGCCACGTGGCGACGTCCAAGTTCGAAATCTAAAAAAAGAAAATTTCGTGGAGTGCTTCCACACCAGTCTGAAGCAGATACGAGTCATGCTAGTGCGAGTGCAGCAAAATTAAAGAAATCGGACGATACAAGTTTCGATGTACACATCGATCCAACGGCTGGATATAGTATTATTCAGTTTTTTCTTGTTTTTTCTACATTACAACAATATGTGAAGTGTAAAGTTTGTAACAAAGATGTTTCTTTTACAAAGTACGGTCAGCGAGGACTCGGTTTCAAAATTTGTGTGACTTGTGATTGCGGAGAAAAATATATTAACTCATGCCCATTAATCTCAACTGGGTACGAAATCAATCGTCGTTTAGTGTACGTTATGCGTTTGATTGGTGTTGGATTGAGTGGTATCAATACGTTTTGTGGGCTCATGGAACTGGGACATGGAATCAATTCCACCGTTTATTATCAAATACTCAATTCGATCGCCATCGCAGTGCAAAGTGTGTTCGATATAGTGACGAGCAAGTCTGTCAAAGAAGAAAAACTGTTGAACGCTCAACACGGAGAACCCGAAGACGTTTTAACCGTTTCAGGTGACGGTTCCTGGCAGAAAAGAGGATTTTCTTCTCTTATTGGAATCGTGTCATTAATATATAAACACAGTAAAAAAATTGCAGACGTCGTTGTGAAGTCGAGTCACTGCAAAAGCTGTGAATCGAAAAAAGGTATGAAAGACACGATCGAATATGCACAGTGGTATGAAAAGCACAAACTAGTTTGTAGTGCTAATCATTCAGGTAGTTCTGGAAAAATGGAGGTTGACGGTATATGTGAGATGTTTTTGCGATCACTCGAAAAATTTGCTGTGCGCTACGGTTTTTACATCGGTGATGGCGACACTAAAACTTTTAAAATATTGTTCGATACAGCACCGTATGGTGAAGACTTTGTGGTTAAGAAGTTGGAGTGCGTATTACACGTTGCGAAAAGAATTTTCAAGCGTGCTAAGGACGCTAAGAAAATTCTTACACAAAAGAGAAAAGCTGCAAAGAAAGACGCTGCAAAACCTTCACCAAAGAAAAAAGCAGCCAAGAAAGTTGTAGTAAAAAAAAAAAAAGTTGTTATAAAAAAAGTTCCTGTCGTAAAAACCCAAGATTTAACAATAAAATTGATGACAGAATTATCAACAAATTACTCATTGGCAATTCGAAGAAACCTGAATTCTGTCGAAGATATGCGCAGGGAGATCTGGGCAGGATACTATCATAAAATTTCAACCGACAGCAACCCACAGCATACGTATTGTTCAGACTCATGGTGCAAGTACAAGAAAGCAGTGAAAAACAATCAGATAGAAACTTTTAAACATCCTCCTGCTCTAGCTGATGATGTTCAAGAGGTTTTGAAACCGATCTATGAAGAACTGACGAAGGACGAGTTACTGGAACGATGCCTCGGAGGAAATACCCAAAATAACAACGAGTGTTTCAACAGCTGTGTCTGGGCAATGGCGCCGAAACACGTTTTTACGGGAAGAAAAACCGTGGAAATTGCTTGCCAAACAGCGGCATGCATTTATAACGAAGGGCTACAACCTGTTTTAAAAATTTTGGAGGTGATGGGTGTCAAACTAGGCCCTATCGCCGTTCAATACGCCGAGAAACGCGACAGTGATCGCGTACGCGTAGGGAACCGCCGCAGCTCTAACGCTTCAAAAGAGACTAGGTCGAGACGAAGGGAAGCTATTTTGGACGAACACACCTTCTACGAAGAATCGGAAGGTCCATTGTATGGAGCAGGCATCGCTGATTAACCCGAGGTAAGGTTTTTTCATGATTTTTCTGCAACCAAAACTTTAAACGCAGTTATCTCAAAACAAGGTTTTTCGGTGCTTTGTTGATGAAATTTCGGAAACTATCCGGCCGATTGTCATGAAATTTGAATGACATATGCTTCATAGTTATGGCTATAGCGCATATCATCAGATTTTTGAAATTTTGATTTTAAGAATTTTTTTTTTACAAAAAACTGCAAAAAAATCGTGGTTTTTTTTTACTTTTTCGAAAAACGTGCGCCATTTTGTTATTTTCGCGAATATCAAAAATCTGATGATATGCGCTATAGCCACTGACATACTGAATCTAAAACAGTTTTATTTTTTTGTTTCAGACGACCCGGCTCGGAGATACCATCAACAAGCCACGACCATAACATTTTTACACGGGTTTTTCGATGCTACTGATGTATTATAATAATTGTTTAAAAAAATTAAAAAAAAATTTTTTCATGTACTTGAAAGATGTGTTTATTACATAGGATCCGTTTTATCCCATAATTTTAAGCAAAAATCCTCGAAAAAAAATCGCAAAAACAGCCTATTTTTGAGGCGCTTAAAGTGAGAAGATGCCTTAAAGAAGATTAACAGTGGGGCATAAACGAAAACGTATGGAGACAGACGAGGAGAAGATTCTGAAAGAAATAAAGCGACTGAAAAAAGAATCGCGAAGACAACAGGAGACGATTCGACGCTTGAAGAAAGGATGTAAGTATAACCTCACTTTTGTTCACAGACAACACTGGGTCCCGAAGCCACATGAGAGTTATATGCAGAACAAGTTTCTGATGGAAATGCGGACAAGATCTGTTACATAACTCACGGGGGAAAAGATATCTGAAAAAAAAAGAAATCGGACAAGATCCGAGAAATGGCTTATAGAACAATGTTCAAATTAAGCGAAAATTATGATCCTTGAGCTCGCAGCCGCGACGCACATGTGTAGTATCGAAAAATAACATCAGGTACGTATGTGTAATTTTAGATAAAGATTCGGCCTCCGAGGAATCAGAAGGATCAGAAGAACGTTGTCAAAGACCGCCGCTGATACCATTGAATCAGATTTTGCCTTTGCAAAGTCAAGCAAGACAAGAAGTGCGGAACGATCAGACTCAAAAGCAAGGGATAAATACGATTTTCCCATTATCAACCCGGGTAACATCGAGTCTGCCGGACACGGCTCAAACGTTACGCCTCCGGCGTAACGTTAGTCTCAGACAAGATACCACAGAGCCAATACTCGACGAGAAATTGCTGGAAGTGATAGGAAAGTGTCTAGACGAGAAGAAGAAGTTCGGCCCGGCAATACACAACGATATTTTGATTAGATGGAAAGGCATCCTAAGAGAGGGCCTTCCACCGGAGGAACTGGAGAGTATTTTTAAGAAATACTTGGTTCCGGAGAACGGCACTTTAACGGAACCGCCGAAATTGAATCCGGAAGTAAAAGACAAGAGCCGGGCGTATGGTGGAAAAACAAAAAGAAGTTTCGTTGTGTCTAGCGGCCTTAGGACTAGTCATGTCAAATCTATTCAGAGGGAGTAGTCCAGACGACATGTCGTTGCTGACAACCTTAAGAGGCAGTGTTACTGGCGACGTACGCTTCGAAATTTCGATCAGTAGTCCTGCGAGCACTAAACAATCAATCAGCTTAAAAATTGGCAGGTACACAGAGAATTATGGCAAATTGGGCTCTTGGTATTTTTACATCGAAATATTAAAAAAAAATTTGCAGTTTTGTATTATCACGGGAGTAATCACAGATTTACGTATGATGCACGGATCGGATCGCAATTTCAAGAGCAAGAGCCACTCCGCAATTAAAAAACACACATTTCGGGCTTTATTTCATTATATTTTATACAAAATTTAATGAATAAAGGCTGCTCGAAATTTTTGACAAGAAGATATCGACAATTTGACCGACATACGAAAAAAATAGTGTAGCGAAATTCGAAGAGAAGGCGCTGGCGAAATTTTCTCAAGAAACTCGTATGGTAAGCGGTGAAAGCGGAGACAAATGACGGAAAGCTTTGCTGCTATATATATACTTATATATGTTTAGCCCGCAAGGCCTTGCCTCCTCCGTCACCGACTGTCGCCCGGCCTGACTACCGCACGGATCGCGCGTATATATATATTGTCACGCCGACGGGGGGGGGGGGGGGGGCGGAACTGGGAAGTAAAGGGGAGAAGGGGGTCCTGAAACGGAGAAACGAAATTCCAACACGAATATACAATAAATAATAAATGGCGCAAGATTTATTTCAATGAGCAAAATAAAAACACAAGAACATAAAAAAAAGAATTTCTTCAGTATTTGCGGTCGGCGGACGATCTCCGGGAATGATGTACAAAAGAATGAAAAAAAAAGTTTATTGGCGCCAGTTAATTTTTCTTCCACAACAACAAAAATTAACAAAAAGAAATAATAAAATAACAACAATATTTAGACACGCTTATTCGTTAATTCCTTATTAACTACGGCGGTACGGGGACGATCTGATGGGAAACAAAAAAAAGGAAGCTCAGGGTATGGGTTCTCCGACTCTATTTGGCCTCTTATTAATTACCATCAGTCTATCGAATTTGGAAGTAATACTGGTCGGTTAAATTTGGAACGACAAATAGGGTGATCGGGAGAATATTTGGGACGCTCTAATAATTGGGGAATACTCAGTTCTCTTCGCACGCTGACTGAAGGACAGCGGCACGATACACACAACAATAACAAGTACGCGACTGGCAATGTCACGCGTAACGGTCGGAGCGGACGACCTAGGGAGCGGGGAAACAGGGGAAAGGGGACGTACCGGACTCGCACTTATTCTACGCGCGCACAACCGTTCCACGCGATTGTTTCTCGAATTTTTAATTGTCACTAATACGCTATTAGTTTCGATTTTCTCCAAAACGCAGTGGGAACAAAAAAAAAGAAATACAAGGGGGAGATCTCTAAATAATTTGGGTACCAAAAAGAAATGAAAGAGAGGAAAATATGCAATGCGTGCCGGAAGATAATGTTGGATCGGAAACGGTGCAAACACTTACTCGTCGATGTTTTTTTTTTTTGCCGGGTTTTCGCTCTCGTTCTCTCTCCCGCTATCTCGGCGACACCGTATCTTCACACTCTCTCCTGGTAACTTCACCTCACTATATTCCTTCGTTATATCCTCTTCACTCTCGTCTCTCTCTCACTCTCCAATTTTGTTCTCCACACTCTACTTTTTTCTCACACTCTACACTCTCTTCGCACTCTACACTCTCTCTCTCACTCCTGATAAACTCCGCTACTCTCGCACTTCCTCACTCGCAATCTATTCTCTCAAATGTTTATTAATTTTCTCCGCTCTTTATACTTCGCTGGTCGAACTCCAAGTGCGGACCATGCGGTCCGTCGGAAGTGCGAGAATTTTTCACGGCCTCGTGATTGCCCGGGTCAGTCTAATTGTAATTGGTCAGCAGCGACACGGGTCTAGCAGTATCGCGGAACATGGGAAATCGATAATTTCGGGACGGACTAGGGAGATCTATCGGGGATACAGGTAAGTAGGGTAGGCGGTCGGTAATACAGGGTCGTTCTCATGGGTATTGGGATTACGGGTAAGGATAATCGATTATGTTCGCCGCGCTCTGCTGCCATCTCCTCGTAACTCGAATTACTGTCGATGGATGACATGTAACCGAGTTACGGGACGATACTTTTTAGAGTTGGCGGGTGCATTTGAGTGTGAGAGTGTGCCGTTGAATTCTTGGTTGGTTTCTGGGCGTCCTGGGAGTTCCTCGGGTGATATTTTCTGCCTGTCGGGGTGTCTTCAGGATATCCTTGGTGATGGCGATGACGATGACAATGATGACGATGATACTTATGCTGATTATGCTGACGAGGGCGACGATAACGGTGAGGACTATGATGACGATTACGACGGTAACGATGATGACGATGAGGACAACGATGACTACGGTGACGATGAGGACTACGATGATGACGATGACGATGAGGACTACGATGATGACGATGACGGTGACGCAAGTGTTTGCACGGGGGTCTACTAGTGGGACTTTTTTGGGGAGTGGAAGGGATGAGGGTGGTCCTAGAATGATTTCGTACTTACTTATTCGTAGATTACGCGTGTGGAACGGTTGCCTTGGAGCTTACCTGGGGGGTGAGGTTGTGCAACATCACAATATATACACAAAAGCTACGACAGCGCAAGCTACATATTATGCCAACGTCAGGCGCGTATGGGTGAGCCTCGCGTGTCTGCTCGGGAACCGACGGCCGCGCGAACAAATGATACTCATTCATTTCCTCCCCGAATGCAATGAAATAAAATGCAAAATGTGCGTATTTTGATTACGCGTTAGCTGTCTATTCAAGAGCTATGATAATGTCAATACAACTATCGGAAATATTCGTCGTATATTTATTTATATATAAGTGTTACAGGCAACATATGCTTCGAAATTTGGATCAGTAGTCCAGCAAGCAGTAAACAACCGATTAAAAATTTGAAAATACACAGAGCATGATAGCAAAAGTGTATGTTGGTATTTTTTCCCCAAAATTTTTGCCATAATTCTCTACGTATTTTCAAAACCGCTCAGTGCCGAAGTAAGTGCAGCTGGTGTTTTCGAATCGCTGGTTGCCTGCAACTGCAATGGAACTATCAGGAACATGCATTGTGTATATATGTGCGTGCGTGCGCGTGCGTGTGTGTGTACAATGAATATTCATGATAGTTGCATTGACGTTGCCACAACATAGACAGCTAGCGCGCGATACAGCTATGGGTACGCGTGTAAGAGTATATGCCGATTCCAACGGCCGCTCTTGTCGAGAGACGCGAAGCTACAACTCAAACAAACCTTACGCCCGCTATGAGAAACCGATCGAGCTGAAATTTTGACCTTGCATAGACAAAGGTGCCAGAGAGTGAACTTTGGTATTTTTTCCTATAATTTAGAACTAGAAAACCCATTTTTCCGGGCTACCGTTGAGAATAAACATGTATTTTATATATATATATATATAAGCCAGTTTTATTTGTATAACTTTTTCCATAAGTTTTTTACAAACACCTTATCTCTAACTTCTTATCTCTAGCCGTCCCTTCTATCACCTTCTCTCTTCTCCCTCTCACTCTTCTTGCATTCCTCCTCTATTTCTCTAAAATATGTACATATGTCCTCTTTTATTTTTCCCCCTAACATATTTATTATTTCCCCTCTTATCGCCAAGCTATCCACTCCTTCCAACCACCCCTCTGCTGCCTTTCTAGCCTTTTCCGTCACCCTCTCCCAGCCTTTCTTGCATGCTATTAGGTGGTCCAACGTTTCATTTTTCTCCCCACATATTCGGCATATCCACTCCTTTTCCCCTTTCTTTCCTGCTCTTCCGATATTTCCACATCTCATTCTCGCCCACACCTCCTTATTCCTTCCCTTCACCCCCTCCTCCGACCAATACCTCCACGGTGCCTCCTCATTCCTGCAAAAATGCTTATAATTACTATTGTATGACGATCGATTTATCCTCTCCTCCTCCTTTCTTAATCCTTTCTGTTTCAGTCTTTCCAGTCCTTCCTTTATTTTTTCCTCTATCTCTGCCCCATCCTTTCTCTCCCATATTAACTCTATTACCTTTTCTATCCCCATCTCCTGCACCACTTTCACCAAACCCCTCCCCCAGTTTGACGGGCTTCCATTTTTAATCCCCCTGATTTCTTCCCGTAGGCAGATTGCTGGCCACCTTGTCTCATCCATCCTAGCCACCTCCTGTACGTATCTCAAGGCCCTTTCCCTTATTTTATACTCGAAAGTGACCACCCCAAGCTCCCTTCTCCATATATAATTTGGCGTATTTCTGTCAACTCCCAACGCTAACTTGCAGTACCTGCTTTGTATTCCTTCAAATACCCCAATTTCCCCCAATCTCCACACTTCTACCCCATATATCGCCCCTGCTCCTACCAACGTGTCTAAGAGGTATAGCCTTTCTTCCATAATGTCCCTTCCTGCCCTCTTCCATACTCCCCACACCTTATTCATCGCTTTTTGCGCCCTCCCCATCATTTTCTTCCCATGCAGTCATATTGAATTTTTGCTCGTGAACCAGTACCCCAGATATTTGAACTGGTTCACTACCTCCACCGTTTTCCCCTCGATCATCCATTCCTCTCCGTTTTTTCTTTTTCCTCCATTACTAAAGATCATGACCTTCGTTTTTTTCACATTTATCTCCATTCTGTTTTCCCTTGCCCAGTCCTCCAGGTCTCCAACTATGCTCCTCAGACCCTCCGCCGAATCCGCTACCGCCGCCACATCATCCGCGTATTTTATCGCAAACATTTTCTCCCTTCCCATGACTATCCCCCCCTCATTCTTTTTTACCCACTTATCCTCAAGGTCATCTACGTACAGGTCGAAAAGCATCGCACTTAATGCACACCCCTGTCTCACTCCCAGCCTCGTGCAGAATCCTTCTGTCACTTTTCCCCCAATCTGTACCTCTGCCCTGGTTTCTCTATAAATTTCCTTAATTGTCTCTAGCATTCTTCCCTCTATCCCTTTCCCTTCTAGTTTTGCCATTAGTATTTTCCTGCATACTCTGTCAAACGCCGCCTTAAAATCAATAAACATTACGTACAACTTCCCCCCTTTCGACTTTAACCTCTTATTAATTATGGCGTTTAGCGTGAAAATTTGATCCCTCGTACCCCTACTTTTCCTGAACCCCGCTTGACTCTCTTTCAGTTTTTTATTCCTTTCAATCCATCTGCTCAGTCTATCCGTCATAATTTTTGTTAGCACCTTATACCCTACATCTAATAGTGATACCCCTCTATAATTCCCCGCCCTATCTCTATCCCCGTCCTTATGAATTGGCACTATCCTAGCCGTTTCCCATCCTCTTGCTAATCCTCCTCCCCTCCATACTTCATTCAGTGCCGTTCTCAATTCCTCCCTCTCTTCCTCCGGCAGCGCCTTCAAAAATTCTACGCTTATCCCGTCCTCCCCTGCCGCCTTCCCATTTTTCATTCCCTTCAACGCTTTTTCCACCTCCTTCTTCCTGAATTCCTCATAAAACTCCCTTTTCCCTATTTCGTCTTCACTAATTGTCCCCTTTCCTTCCCTTCCCCCCTTTCTGACTCCTTCTCTCCCCTCTGCCCTCTCGCATCCTCCCCCCCGTTCAGCAACCCCTCAAAATGCTCCTTCCATCCTTTGCTCGTTATTGCACTAACTACCTGCCTCCGCCTTTTTCCTCTGAACTTATTTATCGCATTCCACCACCCCGCCATATCTTTTGCCTTCCCCACCTCCTTCCATATGTTGTACCTCCACTCAGCCTTTGCTTCCTTACATACTCTCCTTAGCTTTCTCCTTTCTTCCACCAGTTCTCTCTTATCACTTACCCTTCTTTCTCTTACAAATATTTGTAACTTCTCCCATACTACTCGCCTCTGTTGTTTACATCTATCGCTGAACCACCTAGGCAGTTCTCTCCTCGTCTTTCTTCTTTTACCTCTTTTCCTCATCCCCACGTTCCCTGCCGCCGTCAGTATTTTTTCTTTGACCCCCTCCCACCCTTGCCGCCCTTTCCCTTTCGCACTTTCCTTTCGTATTTCTTCCGCAAACTTCTCCGAGTTCTCTTCATTCCAGATAAGTCTTATTCCTTTCTGCCCCCCTTCCTTCTCCTCCCCCTCCCCTTTCCCTTTTTCCCTTTTGATTTCTTCCATCGCGAAGACTATTGGCAGGTGATCGGACTCCATTCTCTCTCTTATTTCCATCCATTTTATCTCTTCCCCTCCCCCCCTGTCCAATGCTATTACGTAGTCGATCACCGTACCGCAGCACTCCTCCCCCCCCCCCCCCCCCCCCGACAAATGTTATCCCACCTTCTCTGTCCCCTTTAGTTCTCCCGTTCATCACCTTCAATCCCATATCTTCGCATAAGCGCAACAATCTTCTTCCCTCCGCATTTATCACTTCATCTCGTGACCTTCTTCTCTCTTTTTCGTCTTCCTCTCCCCCTCCCTCATTCACTGCCTGCTCCCCTCCAATCCTTGCATTAAAATCCCCAGTAATCAACACTCTCTCTTTCTTTCTCGCCTCCTCCATTATTCTCACTGCCAACTCTTTTTCTATTTTTCCCATTCCGACATTATTATACACTGTAATAATTGCCGTTCTTTTCCTCTTATCGTCGTTACTCACTGTTAGCCCAAATTCCCACTCCTTTATTTCCCACTCTTTCTCACTCTCCATTCTTATACCCACCGCCTGTCCACCCTTTGCTCTTCCCTTCCTTACTTGTTTATCCTTAACTGCTGCTTTAAAACCCCACCTGAATTTCTTACTCATATATTCCTCCGCTTTTCCCTCATCCTTTTTCTCTACCCACGTCTCCTGCAATATAACCATGTCTGCCTCTTCCAAAAATTCCCACGCATCTCCTATTTTGTATAATCCCGCAACGTTCCACACTATTATTTTAAATTCAGAGTTCCCTCTCCTTTCCCCGGGCTGGTCACATTCTTCTGCTCTGCTCTACTCTGCGTCGTTCCTCTTCTCTCTTCCTTCCACTTGATTTCGGTCCTCATCCTGTACACCAACCCCTTCTCTCCGTCCGAAAGGGCTGCATCCATATCTGCTCCGTCCTCAGTTTTTCAATGTCCCCTCTCCTCTCGCTCCATCCCCACCATTCTCCTTCCAGCCATATCTTCATATATTTCGTCTCGGCCTGCCTCCCGTATCTCCTTTCATGCTCCGCCACTGCCCATAGCCACCTCTGTACCTCGACCTGCCTTCTTGTTAGGTCGTCGTCGATCCACAGCCCTGTGCCCCTTAAGTCCCTTCTTTTCTTCAGCGTCTCCATTTTTTCGCTCCAGTTTTTGAATTTTAGGACCACTACCCCTCCTCTCTCATGCCTTGTTGTCGCCTGCTTTCTTATTTGCTGCCTTAATTTTTCTTCTACCAACCTCACCACTTCGCCCTTCTTCATCCCCTCCCACTCCTTTGCCTTAATTTGGACATTATTCCGACGGCTCTCCCTTTTACCTCTTTCCTCTCTCCACTCCTGCTCATTCAGCGCCATCGGCTTTCCCTTCAGAATTTTCCATTGATTCTCCGCCTCATCGTTCTTCGTTCTGTTGTTGTTCCCATCTATTTCCTCCGTCCTTCCTTTCTCTCCTCTCGCTATTCTCCAGTCAGATTTTTCCTTGCCGCGCCCTCCATCCTCCTCCTCGTATCTTATCCCTTCTGCGCCACGTCCTGCTGGCGCTCCATTTCGGTGTCTTCTCTGCTTTTCTGCTACTGACCTTGACACCACCAGCGCTCTCTCCTCTCGCCTGCTCGCCTTCGATTCCAATCTGCTCCTCTTCTCATCCACTCTTTTTTTTTCCTCCCTCCTCAGCTCCATCCTGACGATTGTGTCTAGGAGCTGCCTTTTCTCCTCCCTCCACTCCCGCCTCTCCTTTTCTGCGCTTTCTCTCATTTCCTTTATTATTCCTTTATACTCCTCGATTTCCTTCCATCTTTTTTTGCACTCCTCGCACTTGTCCACCCCCTCAGCTTCACATTTCTCTTTTATTTTATTTATTTCTCCCCACCACCAATCCTTGAGTTGCCTTTCCGATCCCTCCAAACTATTCTTCATCACCCTTCTCATCCTCATCTCAGCTTCGTGTATTCCTCTCATCCACGTGTAAACTTCTCCTGAATTATTCTGCTGCCCCGCCTCCAGCATCCCTTCCCCCTCCACTCCGCGTTCCTCCTCCTTGTCCCTTTCTTCTTTCTCATCCTCTTCCTCGCTATTCGCCTCTTCGATCCCTTCGTCTTTATTCCCTTCTTCATTCCTACTCTTCTTTTCCGGTGGCGACTGCGTTACGCTTCCCCCACTCGGTGATCCGATCACGCCAAAATACTCTCTCACGTCCCTGTTCATTTCCTTCTTTTTCGGACGCCCTCTCTTTCTTATTGCCATCTCTCTGTATTCGCGTTCCTCCTTATCGGTCACCTGCCCTTCCTTACCCTCCGAATCAGCCACGTGGTTCCACTTTATGCCGCGGCGCTTGTGTACTGCTTCGCTCGCCCGGCTTCCGTGCCCCCCGTCTCCTCGCCTCACCTCATGACCATCGCTCCTAACCTCCTTTGGGCCGGCTCTAACTTTATCATATTCCACCTCACTCATCTTACCTCCCTTCACAATTCCTAATATCACCACTGCTTCCTCTTCACTTCCTCTTTCCTTCTTCCGCACCTCTTGCTTTCTTTGATTCTTTTTTTTCACTAAAATCTACTATGTAGAGTCGCGGTTCACACAGCACGTGCTGTCCTGCTCAACTTCCCAACGGGACTCCTCCATGTATTTTATATATAAATGACTAAATAAATGAAGAAATGAATATATATATATTGAAACGTGTTAGCTTCGTTTCATTAATATTTTGGTTCGGGATCTCGAGCGGAGAATAAATAAATGTGGTCCTAGGTAGAATTCTCTTTTTCGTTTATTTTTATGCCTCGGTTACATGCCTAGATAATGTAGTGAAACTGTTTTATCTTAGACGTCGATTAGCGTGATAAGTAGTACACACTGATTATTATGATCTCGATCGTGATTTTGGCGCGGTATGCGTCGGTCGAGTTTCGGTGTGTTTATGTCCGCTCGTCTCAGATCAACATGGCGCTCGCCCTGTTTTGACACTTCGTGTGTTGACGGGTATCGGCGTTCGTTTCTCGCCGAGTTTCCGACTTATATCTCTGTGCGTGAAGTGATTTGTGCTTTCCCCAGGGTTCGGTACGTATCGAAATTATTGTACGTCGGCAGAAGAGTTATATATTTCTTTCTTTTAGGTCCCTGATGTTATTTTTGCCTTACTCTTGTTCGCCTTCGCGTCGGTGCTTGCGGTCGGATGCTTTCTCACCTGGTCGGTCCCGGAGTCCTTGCCTCGACTGATTTCCACCGTACACGAGGTAATGTTTAACACTCCGTCCTTTGGAAATACTTCTTACTTCGTAATTTTACAAGTTAGGCTTATAGTGGGTTGACCGGGTATCAGTCGAGATTCCCTCCTTGCTGCTCGTGGCGGCAATTTGGGCGTCGAAAGATATCGGTTGTTCCCCCTGCTAACGGTAAGTTCCCGAACAGGTGAAGTGCCAGTTGGTAGCTGGATCGCTTATTTATATTGTTATTCTTAGCGATTTGTTGACGAGAAGCGTAGCCCTCTTACGATTGTTTATTGAACTAATGTTGTTAATTTTGGTTTCAGGTTTCATCATCTCAATATATATATGTCTGCACGTATATATATATGTGTATGTATGTATGTGTGTATAGAATGAATATTCCTGATAGTTGCATTGGCGTTACCATACGCTGTTGAATAAACAGCTAGCGCGCGATGCGGCTATGGGTACGCGTGTAGGAGTGTATGCCGATTCCAACGGCCGCTCTCGTCGAGAGACGCGAAGCTACAATTCAAACAAACCTTACGCCCGCTATGAGAATCCGATCGAGCTGAAATTTTGACCCTGCATAGACAAAGGTGCCAGAGAGTGGACCTTGGTATTTTTTCCTATAATTTGGAACTAGAAAACCCATTTTTCCGGGCTACCGTTCCGGGCTACTGTTGAGAACAAACATGTATTTTATATATAAATGAATATATTTATGTATATATGTATATACACAATGAATATACCTGATAGTTGCGTTGACGTTGCCATAGCCGTTGAATAGTTTGCTAGCGCGCATTTTTCCACCGAATGCAATCAAATAAAATTCAAAACGTGCGTATTTCTATTGCGCGTTAGTTGTCTATTCAGCCACTATGACAAAGTCGATGCGTCGAAGCCCGAGCGTAGCCTGGAGGGTCGCCACGTGACACTACGTGAAGCTCCCGCTCGCTGGTAAATCCTACTGTATCTCCGAAACTAACGTCCGGCCCATCTTGGACATTATATACTTTTTTGTTCAGAAAGAACTCTACTATTTTATCATTTTTTTTTTATAATAATCGAAGATGTCGATCTTTGAGAAAAAGTCATTTTTAACATTAACCTTAAAAAATTGTTATGAACTTATTAATTTTATTAAAAATAAAAAATATATTCTTAAAGTACGTAGAAAATGCTTTAAAAATCACTCCTGACTTTTTAAAATCGCTATATTTCTCGGGAAGATACAAACCTGGGAATGTTGCCACGACGGCCAATATGGTACAAATTTGAGCCCCTATTGCTAGGCAACTATTTAAGCTAGAGCCTTAAAATTTTTGCTGAAGCTTCACTATCAATAGGACTATCGACCATAAAAATTTCAAGACGATTAAAAAACTTTTATGTTTTAGGCTGGATGACTTCATGCGAAATGCCTCATATGTAATACTATCCCTCAAAAAACATTTTTAGGAATTTGTCAACTTTTTTATTCAACCGAAACATGTATTTTTTAAAAAACTGCTCTTTTTTTTATCAATCGATCATAACTTTTAAAAAAATTGATATGTTTTTTTTCAACTTTGGGGCATCGGTTTATACTTTTCATGAAAAAAATATTCATTCAAAATCATATTTTATGAAATTTTTCAGTTTTTCAGAGAGACCCATCTACTTTTCGAAGACTGCTATTTTTGATTTTTTATTTTCTTCTTACTTTAATTTATTCTGAGATAATACCGTAAGATTCATAGTGGGGAAACTTTTCTTTCTATTTTTATCGTAATCTAACTTTATTTTAACGATAAACTAAATTTCAATTCCAAATCTCAACGATTAAAGATTAGGATTTTCACAGGGATGATATAATCAACAACCGTTAATTTTTCTACATTGTAATAAACGCACTGGAGAAAAGTAACGTTCAATGAACCCTTGCCTAATATTTTACACGAGGTTATCCACAAAACAGTCTCAATATAACATGGTAGTATAATTACAAAACGTGTGAAATACATTTTGAACGGACTGATAGTAAGCTAAGGATTTTCATACACTGTATGCATGTACAGTCAGTGACGAAATTGAGTGGACACTTTCTAATATAAAGTGCCGGAACGGTTTTTTATGTCATTTCGCCGGTAATTGGCCTAGGCCAATTTAACCAGCGTCATTTTAAAGAGGAGAAATTTACCTTCATTTTGGCTATTTTAAAAAAATTTTACGATTTTTTTTTTACAATTGGCACCCAGTTTTGAAAAAAAAAATTTTTGCCGTTTTCTTGTTTTTCTTTGAGTGGACACCTTTCGTAGTAAAATTTTTTTAGCATATTTCTTTAACCGTGATCGTAAAGGGAGCAGTCGAACCTTCAATTTATTTTTTTTAGAAAAAATTGTACGATTTTTTTTTCCAAAGATATTTCATTTTTAGAGAAAAAATAGACGATTTGAAAATTGTTGCGCAGGACGAAAACGATGAGGTTTACAATAAAACCTCAAGATGGTAAAAAGCTGTAATACTTCATGATGAGTTCACGAGAATTTTTTCAGATTTTTTTTTCGAAATTTGTTTTCCATTTATTTTCGGTCGAAGCTCGATTGATCTAAATACCATGAAAATTATAGAATTAAATTTTTTACATACCAAATAAACTTTGGTGTCGTCGAATAAACCTCCGAAGAGACCCGAGTTTAATATGTAAGTAAAAAATTTAATTCTATTGATTTCATGGTATTCGTATCAATCGAACTGACGGGAAATAGGTGGAAAACAAATTTCGAAAAAAAAATCTGAAAAAATTCTCGTGAACTCATCAAGAAGTATTACAACTTTGTACCGTCTTGAGGTTTTGTTATAAACCTCATCGTTTTCGTCCTGCGCAGCAATTTTCAAATCGTCTATTTTTTCTCTAAAAATTAAATATCTTTGGAAAAAAAAATCGCACAATTTTTTCTAAAATAAAGAAATTGAAGGTTGGACTGCTCCCTTTACGATCACGGTTAAAGAAACGTGCTAAAAAAAATTTACTCCGAAAGAAAAGAAAAACAAGACAACAACTCCACTCAAAGAAAAACAAGAAAACCGCCAAACATTTTTTTTCAAAACTGGGTGCCAATTGTAAACAAAAATAGTAAAATTTTTTTAAAACAGCCAAAATGAAGATAAATTGATCCTCTTTAAAATGACGCTGGTTAAATTGGCCTAGGCCAATTACCGGCGAAATGACATAAAAAACCGTTCCGGCACTTTATACTAGAAAGTGTCCACTCAATTTCGTCACTGACTGTATGCACAATACCGGCGGAAAGTTTCCGGACAAAAGTTGAAAACAGTGCCGGCACGGTTTTTTATGCCATTTCGCCGGTAGTTGGCCTAAGCCAATTTAACCGACACCATTTTAAAGAGCAGGGATTTCCCTTCATTTCGGCTGTTTTAAAAAAATTTTACGATTTTTTTTACAATTGGTATCTAGTTTTGAAAACGACAATTTTTGGTCGTTTTTTTCGTCTTTTGCAAGTGGACCCCGTTTACAGTAAAAAATGTTTAACGAATTTCTTTCATAATGCTCATAAAGGGGGAAGTCTAAGCTTCAAGTTCATTTTTTAGAAAATTGTCTACGATTTTTTTTTCAAAGATATGTCGTTTTTTGAGAAAAAATAGACAACTTGAAAATTGCTCCATAGGTCGAAAACGATGAGGTTTACAATAAAATCTCAAGATGGCAAAAAGTTGTATTACTTCTTGCTGAGCTTAGGAGAATTTTTTCAAATTTTTTTTCCGAAATTTTTTTTTCTACCTGTTAATGATACTGTTAATATTACTATGTGTTCTCTATATTTTTCGTGAAAGGATGTGGCACATTAGTTCTCGTGGTTGAACGCACAGCAAATACGCACAAGTAGATGGACTTTATTTACTGAACAAAAAGTAACACTTAATTTAATTGTATAATGCACTCACACACACACTCAAGAATAAATTAGATAGAGCTCGACCCGGGTCGACCCGGCGTCGACATATCGTTGGCCTCGTGCCTTTACGTTACTCAGACGGTGTTACCTCCGTCTCTCTCTAAACATGGATCGGGACACGACTATCCGCGATCGATGCTTATTCGCGACTCTCTCCACGCACGTTAACAGTGCTCTCCCGTGCTCGCTCTCGCTAAGGGCGTCCTTCTTTAATCTTCTCGAAGGTTCGATCGACGAACCGTTCGTTTACAGTCGTAACGTTCCCGAATGTTCGATCGGCGAACCGTTCGGTCGAATTCGTAACGTTCGCGTAAATACACACATATACAACACAACGAAGGAATGGGCTCTAACATACCTATTTCCGGTTAGTTAGATTGATCTGAATACCATGAAAATAATAGAATTAAATTTTTTACTGACATCGAAGAAACTCCGTCGCCGAAGAAACCTCCGAAGAGACCAAAGTTTAATATGTAAGTAAAAAATTTAATTCTATTATTTTTAGAGTATTCAGATCAATGGAGCTGACCGGAAATAGGTGAAAACAAATTTCGAAAAAAAAATCTGAAAAAATTCTCCCAAACTCAGCAAGAAGTAATACAACTTTTTGTCATCTTGAGATTTTGTTGTAAACCGCATTGTTTTCGTCCTATGGAGCAATTTTCAAATTGTCCATTTTTTCGCAAAAAACGACATATCTTTGAAAAAAAAATCGTAGACAATTTTCTAAAAAATGAACTTGAAGCTTAGACTTCCCCCTTTATGAGCATGGTGAAAGAAATTCGTTAAAATTTTTTTACTGTAAACGGGGTCCACTTGCAAAATACGAAAAAAATGACCAAAAATTGTCGTTTTCAAAACTAGATACCAATTGTAAAAAAAATCGTAAATTTTTTTTATAAAAGCCAAAATGAAGGGAAATCTCTGCTCTTTAAAATGGCGTGGGTTAAATTGGCCTAGGCCAACTATCGACGAAATGGCATAAAAAACCGTGCCGGCACTGTTTTCAACTTTTGTCCGGAAACTTTCCGCCGGTAGTGTATGTTCAACGTAATTGAGAATTAGGTATGCATAATATGAGAGTAGTAGTGAAATATTGATAATACCTCAATATTTGTATGTGAAACGATTCAGTGATTATTTATTTTATCGTTCTCAAAGTATTCCTAATAAATTCAAAGTAATAATAAAATCTCGATAACGAAGTTCTGTACGTTATACATATGTTCTTCAATTTATCATCAAAACAGCATTAGGTTATGAAAAAATGAAAATTTTATTTTTTCAATCAAAAAACAGCAATCTGCCTAGTATTAATACGGCATGAAATTGAGAATAAATCAAAGTTTTTATTTTTATTTTTAAAAAGTCAAAAATAGCGGTCTTGGAAGAATTTATGGTTTTCTCTGAAAAATTGAAACATTTCATAGAGTATGAATGTGAATATTTTTCTAAAAAGTGCGTGCTGTTCAGCAATTGTTGGAAAAATTTATGAGCGTTCCAAAAAATAAATGTAAATTTTTACAATAAATTCATATCTTTTGTTGCGGTTGAGTAAAAAATGTGAAAAATTCACAAACACCTTTTTGTACGGTATATAGCATATACAAATTTCAGACGCAGGGATCGGATTCAAAAGTAGTCGATTTTACGTGTAACGACTCATAATTTTTTTTTTTTTTTTTTTTTTTTCGGAGGTGGAAAGCACTTCCTGCCAACCCTGCTAGATTTGTCTAGCAAGAGTGTGGAGGTCCCATCCACTAAAACCACCTCCTTTGGTACCCATCACGGGAACCGCCGCATTGTATTACTTTGCGGAAATATATAAACATATATATGTATGTGCGTGTGAGTGTCTTTTACATGAAGACATTTGTAAAACCATTTATATAGTACAGCAATTTATTTCTTGTAAGCCAATTACTTTCCGCACAATTCTTAGAAACTAAGATTCGACTCATTGCACTCGTCAAACGGCATTCTTCAGACAAATGCCCATATGCGTCAAAAAATATAAAGAATGCTTCGAGTCTCAAACTCGCGATCGAGAATAGGAAATTGTCGGTCGAGTTTCGACTCGAATATTTTTATTCGTCGAACGACGCAAGACATCGTTGATGAAGCATGGTCAACGTCAGGCGAGAAAGTGCGATCTCGGCGACAGACGACTCTCGTCAGCGAGAGGCAGGCATAAATGCATAAACTAATCTACAAAATGACGCGAATTTGGAATTCGCGATCGAGAATAGGAAATTCTCGGTCGAGTTTCGACTCGAATATTTTTATTCGTCGAACGATGTTTCAAAAACATTGTCGATCAGGCATGGTTAACGTCAGGCAAAAAAGTGCGATCTCGGTGACGGACGACTCTCGTCATCGAGACATAGGCATATATGCGTCAACAAATGTGTAGAATGCCATGAATATTTGTTGGTAATTTGTTTGGATAGCAATAGGTAGTATCAAAGGTGGCTAGAACCTCACTCTTTCAGAGAGGGATATATGATGCCCATAACTGCGTTCGAAAATGCAATTATAAGCCGTATATCGGTATCAACGAGCACATGCGCGTATCGTCGCATCTGTGTCGATTAATCACAGGGGAACAACGATAATTTGCGGGACCTGAGCATATCAGCCAAGTGGCGACGCATTTTTGATTCATCTTGGGAATACATGCGATTGACCGGATTATCTTTTAGTGCAATCGCCGTCGCCAAAGCAATCGCGTAGACCCCACAACTGAACGAATCAGGCTGCTTAGTCACTGACTGAAAAATAATATCTTCGTTACCGATATAGGGGTATCGTTTTACTATGTATCTCTTTTCATCCGGGCTCAAGAGCTCGTACTCCGAGCGGAGAAGACTATCGTAGACGAGTAAGTTCGTTCCATCATAATGAAGACAACACCAATGCCTTGACTTATTACCGCCAATTATTTGTAAGTCAGAGCTATCAAAATCGTTGGGCTCTATAAACTTATGATATCCCGTGTAACAGGCAGGATGGCAATGGAATTGTGTATTTTGTTCCAAAATGCTTTGAAACAAATCTATACAACTATCAGTTAAAAAACTGTTAGCCTTCAAAATTAGGGGAACGACCTCATGTACGGAAATGTCTTTTTTTAATATGTCGATCAACTCCCGATTTTCATCGGAAGATTCGATTTAGTCGTCGCTTTCGATCGTGACCCAATTATCGGTGCGATTGCATGCATCTCTCTGTACACTGAGAGAGAACGAGATATTGTCTCGTTTTGTGCTCGTGACTGGAGCGCTAATGTGTAAGGATGAAGCATTTTTTTTCGCAGTGCTTCTTCCCGGGCTTGCACGATATAGTCAGGATCGCGGATCACCATATTCCTGCTACGACGACTATCGACGATTTCTGGGAGTAAGCAATTAACGTAGAATTTGCATAACTTTGATTTCATCTGCAACTCCTAGAAATTATCGTCTCTGAGAACTGTTACCAGTTTCAGATCTGTGGAATTCCACAGTGCGAAGATACAATAGTCGCGCCTCGTTATGTGCAATTGACCTTGCACCTGATAAAAATATGCGTGAGTTCTTCTCAGGAGTTGCTTATTGTTTTTATCGAATATGCCTCTTAGGGCGGGTTTTTCTTCGATGGCGCTTTCTAAATCGCCATTTTGTGCCGAGAATGGACACTTGATTTCAACGATACCATCGTCATCGACAATCCATCTGGAGATGCTCCTAGATAAGGAATCTCTTGATCGATGAAGAAACCGCAGGCAACTATTTGTTTCCCCAGTTTTTTCTCAATTGCCTGTCGTGCTGCATCTTCGTTTTTAATGCCGTATTGTATGGCTGCTGAGTCCAGTATCTTAGGATACCGAATACTCGCAACCATATTTCCGCACGATGTCGTGGGTAACATACGGCATATTTGTCCGAATTGCGACGCGGTGATCTTGTCGGTTCGCAACTGATGCCACAATTCGCAATTGCGTTGCGAAACTGTGTCTCGTTCGATCTGTCGCCAACTTTGTTGGTTCGATCGCAACTTTGACATGTGGTCATCAACAAAAATCTTGAATATATCCTCATCGACATCTGGCTTTTTAGCCGATGGACCGTAATCTTTGTCGGTCCCCTTAAATTGGCGCAGCCGACCACTGCACTCTCGCTGCTTATATACGCGGTCACGTATATTTTTGCGTTTCCTTAAGCGTTCCATTCTTTGGACAGCTCTGGGAATTGCGCAGCGTTTACCGAGGTATCCTTTCGACAACACTGATTGCGTGTTGTGTTGTATGAAAGCTCCATAGCACCTCATTTGATATGAGTTCCTCATGCAATGGTTTATTCGCTTGCCGGAATTCAATTTATTAACAATTGATTTGCATTCTTCTGCCACGTTATTCGTAACATTTATTAATAAACTTTTAGCGTGGCTGCTTAAATAACGAACCGCTTCATAAACAGCGGGGTACATACCAATAGCATGCAACATTGGTAATAAGTTTTCTGCCCCCTCTGTCGGTTCACAACTGAAAGGGAGAGCAGAACATTTGGTATGGTCACCGAAAACATGACTTGGCAGAGCCAGTATATCTTTGCAGAGTCCCTTTGCTTTCTCTGCCTCCGATATGACTTCTGCGTTGCGGAGGTCTCTCGCATGCTCAACCAATTCTCGAAGTTTAAGGCCACTCGACAAGACGCACTGACGAATTTTCGTCACGTTCACCCTTTCTTTCATGGAAACATTGGTAAATTTTGTTTTCTAAGCAAGCCTCAATTTTTTACACATGTTCCGGAACAAGTGGTTATTACACTCGACTTTGTCTACAATAATACCGTATTTCATATACGGATTTGCATCTCGTATGGCCTGATATACGCTGCTGTCGCCATCCGCAATCAGGGTACGATAAATTAGGCCATTGGACGCGATACTATTGTTGAAGCCTTCGAGAACTATGTCCGTTTCCATAGCCGTAGAGCTTCGATCTCGACCCCAGTTTTTATAGCAAACATGTGGTGGTGGCTCTTTACTGAGCACCTGTGCTCTCTCACATATTGCACAGTACTTATTGCGTACAGCAATAAACAGAGCCAATTTAGTTTCCTGGCCAAAAATAATAGCTGTGCCGGATAAAGCGTCATGCTTACCACCGGCATACGAGCGTTTCGCCCAACAGCCATCTGCAATTACATTGATGTACGGGATACCATCAATGACATGGCCTTTTTTTATTGCAATCGATTTTTCTATCGATGCTGCACGTTCCCGTTCTGCTTCGGCAACTTCATGGAAGTTGTCGTACAATTTGTCACGGTATCTACGATAAGTATTGGCGTTCATGGATGGAACAGCCATTGCCGCGAGTTGTTCCTCCATCGTGCTGTAGCCGGTACCTGAAGTGATGGTACCGCATACAGCACTTTCGTTAACGCTCATATCGTCACCGTGATTGGGGTCAGTCCAAATGTTAAATGTGTAATTACACATTTGACATTTGAAAAATATCTGCGTTCGCAAGCCACGGTCGAGCGACTTAAACAATTTAAGATCGCTAAATGGACATTGCAGTGCGGTATTGTGATTATCAAATTTCTCATGTAATTGATTCCAGAAGACATTTAAATCAACAATCCGCCGACCAACAATGGCGGTCTCTACAATGCGACCGTTGTCTGTAGAACCATGCTCAACTACGTGTCAGAATCGGCTCGCAAGCAAGGCACTTTGCTAATAGGGCCAATACCAGGCGTGTTGATCGAGCTGAACTAGAAGCTACTGAAGCGTCTAAGGAACACAGAACTGCTTTAAGAAATGCAAGAAATCTTGAGAATAATGCTTACAAAGACCAGGAAGGAGTTGTGTATGAAGCTGGAATGGATATGTGAGTAAAATTCACTTTTTTTACGATTTTTCACGAATAAAAACTTTAAACTGATTTTTCTCCGAACCACGTTTTTTCGCATGGATGACACTCTCATTTCAAAACTATTGCACTTATCGATATGAACCAAACGGCATTTTACTCTTTAGATGTCTGGCTATGGCCTCAAGCAGAACCAGAAATATTCATTATTATTTAAAAAAGTTATAAAGGATTAAAAGTGAAAAAAAACGGGTAAAAAAATTCAAAAGTCCGCCATTTTGTTTTTTTTCATTGAAAATGTTTCATTCTGCTTGAGGCCATAGCCAATTCGATACAGAACATGAAACCGTTTTGTTTTTTGCTTTCAGATAATTCGTTTCCAAGAAATGATGTCATCCATTTACTAATCAGATGAGTTTCAGCAGCCATTTTCAAAACCGCCATTTTGAAAAAAAAAGTTTTTCTCAAGTAATTTCATATATGTGCTTTCATATGTAAAAAAAAATTGATTACTCAACATGTTTTGTACTATGAATAAAATTTATTGAAAAAAATCACGTTTTTTGGAGTAACCTGGCCAAAAATAAAAAATCAAATGGATACATAACAAACTAACTAATTGTGTTGTAACGATATAAAGCTTAGGAGAGAGAGAGAGAGAGAAAACGATAGAAGGAGAGTGAGAGAAAGAGATAGAGAGTAGTCGAGAATATTCGACGAGGGATCTAACGCAAGAAGAGGGGGAATATTCGAAGAGGATCAACGATCGACGAAGCGACACTCGCTCACTGCACATCACACTCGTCAGGTGTGCCCAAATTTATATTATCCGCAAGGCCAAATTATCGCTCACTGGACATCACACTCGTCAGGTCCTCAGGCTTCTCGGACAAAAGCAAAATTCCTCGACTTTGGAGCATTCATCATCTTCGGCAACGGAAGCTGCTCCCCATCAATCAGGAAGCGCTTCCAGAACGACTGCACCGAATCTCTCTCTCTCTCTCCACCTCAAGCAATTCTCGGTAATTTGTACGCGAACGCCTCGATAATACCAATATTATAATTATAAATTTTTATTCTAACTTGTGCCATATAAAAATTTTGATCAAATAATAAACAAATTGTTACAAAATTGGCGCCCAACTCGAGGCACGACTTCGACCGTTACAAATTGTTAGTATAACCAACTAATATTTTTTATTATATATTTTCGATGAAACATGTCGCTCACACGATCACCGCCAGCTCACACGAGCAAAGAATCGAGAAATCAAGAGACAAATAATGACAACATCGAAATGGAGAGCGCGCAAACAAACATACAAATGGAATGGGCACGTCTGAGAGAGGAACAACAGAAAATCGAACAAATGCGAAATGAACTTGAAGGAGCAGGCAACACGTTATTACCACCAGCGAACAACACGAGAACGAGAGGAACTCGAAGACAACCGAATCGCGAACAAGCAGACAACGAAGAACGGGTCGTAAGTGGGGTCATTGACCATTTACAGTATTTGCAGTTGGACATAAAGCAACCAAAGTTTAGTGACGAAAACGGTTGTAACCCAAATGAATTCTTCACAGAATTAGAAAAATACTATCAATTAAAAAATGTGAAAGAGGAACATAAAATGTTAGTCGCTGAAAATCTATTAGACGGTAGAGCTAAGATATGGATCAATTCAGGTATCCGAACATTCAGAAATTACCGAGCATTTCGCGAAGCATTTTTGAATGAATTTTATTCTATTCCCATTCGAGTCAAGCTAAAAAAGCAATGGCTTTCTCGTCGATATCGCAACAACGACGGAAGTTTCCAAGATTATTTTTACACGCAGATGAGAGCCGCGAAATATTTCGAGCCCGAGCTCACAACGTACGAAATAATATTCACGATCATCCAGCAGTTCCCGAGTCGCGTGAGAGAAACATTAGCTTCGGCCGAATATAATATAGAGTCAATGTCGCAGGCATACGGTTGGATGGCGTACAAAAGGAACGCGATTTCGAAAGAAAATATAATACTTGGGATTCTCAACGAAATCAAGGGGAATACCGAAACAATAACCGTGTACAACAAATACAATTTGGCGACCGGCCATCACAATCATATCCAAACAAAAACAACAGAACACATCGCAGGTCCCCACCGTATAGACAAGGAAACGAGTATGGTCAAGGACGATACGTTTATCGTCAACAAAACTATCGCGACGCGAATTATATCAGTCAGAATTTACCAGATACCCGTTATCCCCCGCCTAATTTTGAAAGGGACACGAATGTAAATAATACTGATAGGAGAAGTCATGGAAATAATTTAAACTACAATACGACACGCTAAAAGTAGGTCCGTTAGAGTGTCGAACGATGTACGATTTCAATCAGGACCTATCGAAAGATATTCAAACGCCGAGTGAGGAGATAACAAAAGCGTCCAATGATAAGGGAATGTCGAAAAGTTTGTCCGTAGAAATTCAAACAAATGGTATCAAATGTTCAGCGCTAGTAGACTCAGGCAGTCAGGTTACATGTGTATCAGAAAGGTTTTGGCAAGAAGTCTCATCGGCATGTAAAATTCCTGAATTGCCGGTTGTAAATGCTTATGTAGTCACCGCTATTGGTGGTAAAGCTACGCACATTCGCCGACAAATCTTGCTCCAGGTATTCATTGGTGTCATTATGTGTAGTTCAACATTTTTGGTAGTACCTCCTTTATCGGAAAAAATTATTTTCGGTCACGATTGGATAGCGAATAACGCTATTCTAAATTACAAATCATTAGATAAAGGACATTGTAGTTCCACACAGGCTGATCTCTTTCCACCGTGGATTGTCGGAGAGAATGGTAACCGTCGAAAAAAATAATCAGATTTACATATATGTTATTAAAACGCAATCAGAAGGAGAGGGTGAAAGCATAACAGAAAAGAATCATGATCGCGAAAAGAAGACGGAGACGCTTGGCGTCACTGAAAATAAAAAGCAGTCAATAATTAGTCAGGATAACCAAGCGACAGCAGGGAAATATGCAAATCGTGCAAGTACGGAAATTAAAGAAGTATTTATCGATGACAAGACAAATAAAATGGAAGTACGAGAGTCATTGAACATTACACACATAAACATTGAACACATACAAATTTTAATCAAATAATAAATAAATTGTTACAGTGTAAAAATAATCTTATTAATATGGTGGTCGCCCGTAATAGGACCCCGGCATATATGCGTGCGGCGGTGGCCATGCATATGGCACTGTATATGGTGGTGGTGGTGGTGGTGCTGCTGCTGCTGGTCGCACCGGCTAAAGCCTCCTTATTGTCTCTTCGACGGCATTCTCGATGTTCTGAAATAAATAAAAACAAATATTATTTATCTCATTGTAAAAAAAAATAAACTTTATACAGAACTTACGATGCGTTCTGCATTATGCGGTAGGCCATGGCCTTGTCCTTCTCCTTGTTCTTGTTGTCCTTGTCCTTGTTGCCCTTATCCTTGTTGTCCTTGTCCTTGTTGTCCTTGTCCTTGTCCTCGTCCTCGTCCTTGTCCTCGTCTTCGTCCTTGTCCTCGTTCTCGTCCACGACCTTGTCTTTCATTTTTTTTATGCATTTGGTCGTGGATGAGACGCTCTAAATTTTGAATTTGTTCTCTCTGTTCGTTAATCATCGTCTGTAAATGTAAAATTTTTACTTGTCTATTGTCTGCGTCGAGTTCGGGTGCTTCTGTCGGTTGTCGTTGTTGCTGTGGCTGTTGTTGTTGTTGCTGTGGCTGTTGTCGTTGTTGCTGTGGCTGTTGTTGTTGTTGCTGTGGCTGTTGTTGTTGTTGCTGTGTCTGTTGTTGTTGTTGCTGCGGCTGTTGTTGCTGTTGCTGCGGCTGTTGTTGTTGTTGCTGCGGTTGTTGTTGCTGTGGCTGTTGTTGTTGTTGCTGCGGCTGTTGTTGTTGTTGCCATTGCTGCGGCTGTTGTTGTTGTTGCTACGGCTGTTGCTGTTGTTGCTGCGGCTGTTGTTGTTGTTGCGACTGTTGTTGTTGCTGCGGCTGTTGTTGTTGTTGCGGCTGTTGTTGTTGTTGCGGCTGTTGTTGTTGTCGCGGCTGTTGTTGTTGTTGCGGCTGTTGTTGTTGTTGCTGCAGCTGTTGTTGTTGCTGCTGCGGCTGTTGTTGTTGCTGCTGCGGCTGTTGTTGTTGTTGCAATTGCTGCGGCTGTTGTTGTCGCTGTTGCGGCGGAGTCGGCAGCATAGGCCATTCTGCGGCTTTTTTTGTGGTCTGAAAACATAAATCCATATTATATTAGATAATCGGCGTTTCTATAAAATACTATTCAATATCAACTTACAAATTTCGGTGGTTGCTTGTTTTTCGCAGCCGGCGCAGCCCGTTTAGCTTGTTTCGCCGACGTATAATTGGCTGCAACAAAAATTAGAAACGTTATTTTTATTTTCTCAAGTTTTTGACATTTTTTAATGTGCATCGAAAAATTGTTCGTAGTAAGTTTTGAGATTTTTGTATTGCCCGTTGAAAAGATATCGCTATCGGATTTTCCAAAAAATTACTTTTTTTTTTACCGTTTGCTCATAATAATAGTCCAAATTGATTAAAATATAGAAAACTTATTATTATTATTCGTTTTTTTTTAATTTGTTAAATTTTTTTTTTGGAAAATCCGATATCTTTGAACGGGTAATAAAAAAAATTTCAAAATTTACGACGAACATTTTTTCGATGGGCACTAAACAATATCAAAAAATTGAAAAAAGAAAAAAAAAGATTTTGAAACTATCCCGTTTGTCGTGGAATGCCCCATATATATTTTATTTGGAAGAACAATTGTGTAGTATTGTGTATTTTTCATGTAAAAAAATGTTGTGTTTTATATTTTTTTTATGACGGTGGTTTCGTTTTGTTTGAGTGTTGTGTTTCGCTATCGCGATAATAATGGTCTACGCTTGAAGAATCGGTACTTGGTGCAACGGCGACGAGTATTTTTCTTCATCGCACCGCACGTTATGCGTATAGGCATCAATCCAATTTAATTTTCTCAAAAAAGGGATAAATATCTCAAAAAAGGGAATTCTTAATTTTTTTATAATGCATATAATTGTTAAAAAATTTACTCAATATTGTCTGATTTTGTGTTGTATTATTTATTTAATGTGGAAGCAGGGCGTAAGATATCTCAAACTTTATTTGAAGGTAGACGGTATAATTCCAAACAAAAGTTGCAAATATACATTACACATATTTTCAATAGTTTACGAGATATAAATTTTCAAAGTTGGTCTAATCGGAGCGCGCCAAGAAGCGTTGGAGCCGCCCGCTCCCCGCCCTAGCCGTAGAGATAGCGTGGTGTACAAACATCGGCTTGCGGCGCGGGGAGTACGGGCAGCGACGGGCTCGTTCTCCTTCCTCGCACCCGCGCCACCAGCCGATGCTTGATACTGTGACGATGGTCAACTTTCATCCACCATTTTTTCCCTCTTCCCTACGCGTCTCTCACATTCCGTTTTTGCCTACGTGACTTCCTGCAGCTACACCCTCGCTATCGCAGGGGCATCTGGCCTTCGAAATACAAATAATCTCTGTTTCCCGGTAAGGACCCAAAACTACATCTTTTCCATTTTCCACGATACCGCTATCAAACATCTGTCTTTATGGCCTGACCCGCCTCAAGCCCGAAACAGCTGCCATTCCTAGAATCTTCCAAGACATTTCCGCCTCCAGAATGTTCTAACTCTCAAATTCTCTCCCTACCAAACCGCGACTTTCCCACGAGTCAATGTTATAAAAACCACCCTCTCCTTAGGCTAGTCAGTTAGTAGTTTTCCGATCATCCAAGCAGCAACGTTACGCTGTCCGTTGTAACACTGAAAATAAAGTCTTGTGCTTCTCGATTAAGTGTCTACCGCGTTTTACTTCTCAACCACCGCGTTCCGTAGTCGAGTCGGCAGCCCCAACTACAATTAATAAATTAATAAATAACTCACGACATCACAATACACTGCGCTATCTCTACAGGTATGGCGGGGAACGGGCGGCTCCAACGCTTCTTGGCGCGCTCTGATTAGACCAACTTTGAAAATTTATATCTCGTAAACTATAGAAAATATGTGTAATGTATATTTGCAACTTTTGCTTGGAATTATACCGTCTACCTTCAAATAAAGTTTGAGATATCTTACGCCCTGCTCCCGCATTAAATAAATAATACAACAAAAAATCAGACAATATTGAGTAAATTTTTTAACAATTATATGCATTATAAAAAAATTAAGAACTCCCTTTTTTGAGCTGTTTATCCCTTTTTTAAGAAAATTAAATTGGATTGATACCTATACGCATAACATGCGGTGCGATGACGACAAATAACCGTGACCGTTGCGCCGAGTACCGATTCTTCACGCGTACACCATATTTATCGCGATAACGAAGCACAACACTCAAAAAAAACGAAATCGTGGTCATAAAACTATACACCCAAAATTTTCTTTTATGAAAAAAACACAATTCACAACACTGTTCAGCACAAAACGGTAAACAAATCACACGCAATATTTCACTATCGATGAGACACTCACTATTTTTTTTTGGTCCCATGATGCACGATCGACGTTTATCCAAAGACTGATGAGCAGGAGCAGTGTCGTTTGTCGCACGGGCCGTCGGCGCGGTGCGCGGGGTAGGCACCCCGCGCTTCTTTTTTTTCGGTTCGCAGAATCGCTATGCGTTTCAGCGAATACTTACAATGTATACGATGTTTTATTATTCGTAATACGTCGAAGATGCAAGGAATGAATTTTACACCACTCTCGGATTGTGGAAAAATAATTTCGTAAGATAAATAACGACCGAAGAAAATACAAATATTCCGTGTGAACATAAAAGAATCTGAAGAGAAATGTCGAACGAAAAATAAACTAGTAAAAAACACAATTTCGATTGAAAATAAAAAAAGTATCGTTTCTAAATGCTTTGTCGTAAATAAATTGTTTTTTTTCAACGGTTGTCTTGCTTTGATTTTCGTTATATTAAAAATTTTATTTCGTCGATCTTTTATTCTCGGCATACATATTTCTCTTCAGAATTGCGTTCGTTCATTTTTTTTATTCAGTAACTGAAATTCCGCTCCATGTGTGTTGTAAAATGTTATTGATTTCACACTCACGACTCAAAACATATCATTAGACGATTTATTGTGTTGGCAAAAAGTTATAAATTTTTACATGCAATAATTATGATTTGTATTTTATGTTCTGTTATATATTTTTACAATACCGATTTTTGAAAATTTTGTATGTACCGTGTTTTCACGTTAGGGGAGGAGAAGACGACGCTAGTCGCTGAGAACTTGCGCCGGCTAAAATCGACGGAGTGAGTTGCAGTTTATGAAAGATTTTCATAAAATAATATACTTCTCGAAATAAAAAATATCTTTTTTGCACATGTGTTCGTATATATTTGGGTGTACGTATACTTATTGGTATGAGCGTGTATATATACGGAGTATTCCAGGTCAAACCGGACACCATTTAGTTTTTGCTTCTGAATGTTTTGAAAATTTGTTATGCTCTAATATTGGTTGAAAGAGGCCTCCATGATTTTTTTCAATTTTTTTGTCGAACCGTTTTCAAGATATCGATTTTTCAAAAATTACGTTACTCTTTTTTTGAACGTCCATAACTTTGCGAAAAATGGGCCAAAGTGGACGTTTTTTTTTTGAAATTTTTCTTTTTGAACGCACTTTTCATAAAAAAATATCGAATAAAATTGTCAAACCGTATTTCTATAAGATTTTCAAGTTTCAAGTCTAAATTGTTGATTTGCAAAAAATACGTACTGATCGATTTTCTTGAATTTTTTTTGTAAAAAACTGTCAGTTATTCCACACCTTTTAAGACTAGTTGGATAATGGGATAACGATGGGATCTATTTTTTTTCGATTTTTCAATTTTCCGATTTTAGTTATTCGTGCTGAAAATAAGTATTAATCGATTCTTCAGGCTCACCAACAACGGCCATTGTTATTTATGCAATAAAATAGATATATCTTTATCATTTAATGAACGATGGCCGATAATTTTTGTTGTAATAATATCGGATTGCTTATTTCATGATGCCGTTCCTATTCATGAATTTACAAGAATGACTACTAGTTTTATCAAAGAAGTATCCAATGATGCTGCAAAAGTTCTTTACTTTTCCGATGGAACGCCTCAACAATTTAAAAATTATAAAAATTTTGTAAATCTCAATTATCATGAGCAAGACTTTGGATTAAAAGCTGAATGGCATTATTTTGCAACAGCTCACGGCAAAGGGCCTTTGATGGAGCAGGGGGAACCGTGAAAAGAATAGCAGCACGAGCAAGTCTTTAACTTCCAAGTCACAAACAAATTTCAACTCCTCGGCAATTATATGACTGGGCAATAAAATCGAATTATTTGCCGAATATTCATGCCCAATTCTTCTTTACCGACGATTATAATCTAGCCAAAGAATCATTAGAAAACAGATATATAAGAGCAAAGACAATAACAGGGGCACAAAAGTATTATTGTGTAATTCCGGACGGAGAAGACACTTTGAGATTTAACCCTTTGAGCCCTAAGGACGCATATATGCATCAGCCTATGCGTCTGCGAACCACATAAGCTTGAAAGTACTCAGGTCTCAAAGGGTTAAAAAATTTTCCTCATTTGCTGAATCTCGAACTTGTAAAATATTTAATCGAGTAAGAAAATAACTGCTCTTCGGCGATTCGCCTGTATCTGTTTCCTGAAAGTAATCTGTAAAATAATTAATAATTCCTATGTGTCCAATAGTTATTAAGTTCATGTGCATAGTATTTTTTTCAGATATTTTTCAATACGGATAACTAAAATCGGAAAATTGAAAAATCGAAAAAAAATAGATCCCATCGTTATCCCATTATCCAACTAGTCTTAAAAGGTGTGGAATATCTGACAGTTGTTTACAAAAAAAAATCAAGAAAATCGATCGGTACGTGTTTTTTGCAAATCAACAATTTAGACTTGAAACTTGAAAATCTTATAGAAATACGGTTTGAAAATTTTATTCAATAATTCTTTATAAAAAGTGTGTTCAAAAAGAAAAATTTCAAAAAAAAAAACGTCCAGTTTGGCCCATTTTTCGCAAAGTTATGGACGTTCAAAAAAAAAGTAACGTAATTTTTGAAAAATCGATATCTTGAAAACGGTTCTACAAAAAAAATTGAAAAAAATCATGGAGGCCTCTTTCAACCAATACTAGAGCATAAAAAATTTTCAAAAAAATCGGAGATGGTAAGGCAAATGTTGTTTGATCTGGCGTGGAATCCCTCATATATTGCTGAATGGGTTTGTATGTATACCCAGACATCTTTTCCAAGAATCATATTATTTTGTGAACGGTTTTTATAAACAGCAATTCTCATAATATGCATGACCAAAGCTGCGAGATTAGTCGCGCGACTCGATCGTTTTCGCTCCGTCTCATTCCCTCCGCGGGGTGGTGCGGGGAAAACGCGGGCGGCTGGCTATCGCTACGAGGCCTCGGCGCTTGGCCCGTCTTGTCAAGTATCATACTGCGGCTTCGTAGCATGTGGCGTGCACGTCGCACCACCTTTTTCTGTTCGAGTCCTCCTTTCTATATAGAACGTTTCTGTTCCATGGCCGAGGCTGATAAAAGCCAAGAGTTGGCAACCCTCCTTCTTCCTTTTGGAGATGGCTTCCGAACCAACTGTCTGATAAAACGACTGACCGCTTAAAGCGAAGACTTGCGTTAAATACAATTAAAACTTTCTGTGATGTTAAAATAAAATAAAATTATTTTTTGTGTGATTATAAACTTAGACTGCGTGAACATTTACCCCGCAGTAATTGGTGACCCCGACGTGATTAAAACTTGTGCAAAAGACACGTGCTTTCTTATCACGCACACGCCTCGTGCCGAAAATTAATAGCGTCGCGTATCCATCCACAACGCAGAGATTCGCAAACAATCTAGTGCCAAGAGCGTGTGAAAAGAGAAACAGTAAAACAGTAACATTGGTGGAGTGTATATTCTACGATAACGCGCTAAAATGCTTACACACACACCAAAGAAAGCGGAGGACGGCGCCGTGACTTCGGGAACACAGCGGGATGTACCCACGACGCGAAGCCCCACACCTGTAAATTCGGACAACGGCGACGACTTTTTCGACATTAACCCACCTACGTCTTCGCAATTAGCAGAAATACGTAGCATCAAACTGCCCCCTTTCTGGCAAAACGACCCAGAATTGTGGTTCGCACAGGTAGAGGCACAATTTTATTCTCACAGAATTAACGGAGATAATTCAAAATATTTTACGATAGTTGGTGCATTAGACTTTACCGTTCTCGAGCAAGTTTCCGACCTCATACGTTCCTCACCGACCGGAGCGAGATATGAAACCTTGAAAAATCAATTAATCAAGCGTTTTACAGACTCTAAGGAAACACAATTACACAAATTATTGACAGAAATGCAACTCGGTGACAGGAAGCCATCGCAACTCCTACGAGAGATGCGAACTCTCGCCTCGGACAGAATTTCGGAAGACATACTTCACTCGCTTTGGATTAAACGTATGCCTACAAGCGTACGTTGCGTACTATCAGCAAGCGAAGGCGTTGACTTGGCAAAATTAGCCGACATCGCCGACAAGATTACCGAGGCCACCTCGCATTCACAAGTTATGGCGGTTAGAGAGAAATCACCCGGGAGGATTTTGGAGTTAGCAAATTTTGACGAACGAATAAAACAGGTAGAGAGAAAGATTTCTAAATTGTTTCAGGAGGTGCGTAAGGAGAACGAGTCAAGTAGGGGTAAAGAGTCAACGGCGATACGCCGCACGCGGTCATCCAGCCGTAAGAGACAGTCCGACTTGTGTTTCTACCATCGCAAGTTCGGAGCAAATGCCCATAGATGTGACCAACCATGTGCTTTCGAGAAACCAAGTATGTCACACCCTTCGGAAAACTAGTAACACCGCCGTCTATCTCAACGGCCACCGGTGGTGTACCCGCACAGTGCCGTCTCCACGTCACAGAGATTACTCACGGGATACGTTTTTTAATCGACTCCGGCTCAGACGTATCAGTCATTCCACGTAAGAATTTTCAACGGGCATTTCAGATCGCTGCATTAAAATTATTCGCGGCTAATCAATCTGAGATAAAAACGTATGGCACTCACCTTTTACACATCAACCTACGTTTACGCCGAGAGTTTAAATGGGAGTTTATCGTCGCCGACGTTTCTTCGGCCATTTTAGGGGCAGATTTTCTATCCCATTTCGATTTGTTAATCGATCTCAAAGGTAAACGTCTCATTGACGCAAAAACCGGCCTTACCTCACTCGGCAATGTTGCAGAAACCACGCAGTACGGAATTTCAGTCATCGACAATAATTCTGAGTTCAGCAACCTGTTAAAGGATTTCACTGACATCGTTAGACCGTCTGGCTACCGTAAAGCGGCGATGCACCCGATCGAACATCACATTATCACCAACGGACCTCCAGTGGTCGCTCGTCCTCGCCGTTTGGCGGGCGAGAAATTAAAAGCAGCCGAACGGGAATTCCAGTTTATGCTGGAGCAAGGATTCTGCCGTCCGTCGAGCAGCCCTTGGGCTAGCCCCTTACACCTGGTAAGGAAGAAATCGGGAGATTATCGCCCTTGCGGGGACTATCGGCAACTGAACGCCGTAACTGTACCGGATCGCTACCCGATCGCGCACTTACAGGATTTTTCCTGCAAATTACATGGTAAAAAGATCTTTTCAACAATAGACCTCGTACGAGCATATTATCACATTCCAGTCGCTGAAAACGACATACCGAAAACAGCCGTTGTCACGCCTTTCGGATCTTTCGAATTCGTAGCAATGCCCTTTGGGTTACGCAATACTGCCCAAAGCTTTCAACGTTTCATGGATACTGTGCTGCGTGGTCTAAATTTCGTGTATTGTTATATTGACGATATTCTAATTGCTTCAGCAAATCAGAAGGAACACGAGGAGCATTTACAGCTCGTATTTCAACGTTTACGAGAATATGGTCTCACCATAAACGTTGCTAAATGCCGTTGGGCTAAAACAAACGTTGAGTATCTGGGGTACCTCATTAACGAGGAGGGATCCAGACCACTGCCATCAAAAGTAGACGCCATTTTAAACTTCAAAAAACCGGAGACTGTCACTGAATTGCGCCGTTTTCTGGGAGTAGTAAATTTGTATCGAAGATTTCTTCCACAGGCAGCAAGATTGCAAGCACCTCTTTACGAATATTTGCGAAATGCTAAGAAGAACGATAAAAGCCCGATACAGTGGACCGACGAAGCCGAACGTGCTTTCACCAATTGTAAGCAGAACCTAGCCGAAGCGATGCTTTTGGATCATCCGGCCGACGATGCCGCGTTAGCGCTTACCACCGATGCATCGGATTTCGCCATCGGAGGCACCTTAGAGCAACAAGTCGAAGGTATTTGGAGACCTTTAGGTTTTTACTCGCAGAAGCTAAGCCCTACCGAGAGAAGGTACAGCACATACGATCGGGAATTACTGGCCATTTACAGATGTCTTAAACATTTTAAGCATTGGGTTGAAGGTCGTAATTTTGTCATTAAGACAGACCATAAACCATTAACTTATGCATTTCTCCAAAAGCCAGAAAAAGCATCGCCACGGCAGCTCAGGCAACTTGACTTTATTTCGCAATTCACCACCGAGATTGTTCACGTGAGCGGTTCGCAGAACGTCGTCGCAGACGCGTTTTCACGTTTAAACGCAATTCAGATGCCCGTCGTCGTTAGTACTCAGGAGTTACAAGACGCCCAAAAGGACGACGAAGAGTTACTTAATTTGCTTCGTTCTGAGTCGACTGCATTTAAACTACAAGAGGTGATTTTAGATACCGAAGACAAACTATATTGTGATATTTCAACAGGGACAATCCGCCCTTATGTTCCCGAAACCTTACGAAGGAAGATATTCGACACGGTGCACGGACTGGCTCATCCTAGCGGTCGTACTACTTCTCACTTGATTCGACAACGATTTTTTTGGCCTTCCATGAGGAGAAACATCCTTTCTTGGAGCCGCGCCTGTCTTCCATGTCAAAGAGCCAAAATTCAGAGGCACACTAAAAACCTGCCAACAAAATTCACCGATCCTAGCAGCAGATTCGAACACGTTCATTTGGATTTAGTCGGCCCATTGCCACTCGCTCGTGAATTTCGGTATTGTTTAACTATTATAGACAGGTTCACGCGCTGGCCCGAAGCTATTCCCCTCAAAGACATCACAGCAGATACAGTCGCCACGGCCTTTTACACAAATTGGGTCGCTCGTTTCGGATCTCCTCGCACCATAACAACAGACCAGGGATCGCAGTTCGAGTCGGTTTTGTTCAAAGCCCTCACGAACCTGATCGGGGCGAATCGCACTCGAAGCACTGCTTATCACCCGGCAACAAACGGAATTTTGGAACGCTAGCATCGAACTTTTAAGACTGCATTAATGTGTCACGGACAAACGCCTTGGGTTGATTTATTACCCACCGTCCTACTCGGTTTACGTACCTGTTTCAAAGAGGACCTCGGAGCATCGGCCGCTGAGTTCGTTTATGGGACGCCACTGCGCGTACCAGGAGAATTATTCACCGAAGAAGAGACGCCAACCGACCCGCAAATTTTCGTGGAGAAATTCCGTGAACACATGCGTTCTCTCAAATCTACACCTACAGCGCATCACATTAAAAGGAGTTTGTTTGTACACAACGACCTTCATACATATACACACGTTTTTCTCCGTGAAGATGCAACAAGAAAACCCCTCCAGCCTCCGTACTCTGGACCATTTAAAGTCCTCGCTCGCCTCACCGATCGCATATTCACCATCAGAATCGACGGACAGGACAAAAACGTCACCACGGAGAGGCTAAAACCAGCGTATATCATTCAACCAGGAAGCAGCTCCAATTCTTCGACAATTCCTATCGCAGACGCGGATCCTTTCGATCTGAGACAACAGACTGTTAAAGTTTACGCACCAAAGAGAAAGAAGACTGTTCAATTCGTATCTTAGGGACTAAGTTACTCAGGGGGGGAGTAATGTGGCGTGCACGTCGCACCACCTTTTTCTGTTCGAGTCCTCCTTTCTATATAGAACGTTTCTGTTCCATGGCCGAGGCTGATAAAAGCCAAGAGTTGGCAACCCTCCTTCTTCCTTTTGGAGATGGCTTCCGAACCAACTGTCTGATAAAACGACTGACCGCTTAAAGCGAAGACTTGCGTTAAATACAATTAAAACTTTCTGTGATGTTAAAATAAAATAAAATTATTTTTTGTGTGATTATAAACTTAGACTGCGTGAACATTTACCCCGCAAGCATACGCGCGCCATGCCATCTAGCGGTAGGAAGCGGTAGCGCTTAGCAAAATGTTGCGAGCTCTGCACTACCGAAGCCGTCTGAAATTTCCGCTGACTAACACTGCCTCTTAAGCGATGTTTCGAGAATTCTCGTGCATCTACAGCGTCAAGAATCTACGACAAGACGCTTGATAATCTAAGCGCATATTAATGCGACGATGAAAGATACACTGAACGCGACAAGAGCGGATGAGTGGTTGTTTGGCAAAGAGCTAGAAGAGACTCTGAACACAGCAAAATCGCTAGAACGCTCATCGAAAGAGTTGAAACCAACTGGAAAAGTATCCACGATTTCCAAGCAAACAAAAAACGCGAAGGACCCGCCCCGGCAGACGACACGGGGTCGTGGAATGACGGCGAGCGAGCCATACAGACAAGCGAAACATTATTACAAGCAGAATCCACATCACGGAGAGAAGAATATTCGGAAGACGCAAGCGAAAGAACGAACACGCTACAATAAGTAGAGATCCCGACCAATACTTTGGTAGGTAGACTAAAACATTTCTTATCTGCCTGGAAAAATCTCAAAGGGACAGATGCAATTATTAACTAGGTGAAAGGGTGCAAGATACCATTTACAAGAGAGGTTGTTCAAGAAACGTCACCAAAAGAACAGATTTGGGCAGAGACTGAGAAGAAACTAATTTATGGAAAGATTGAGAAATTGTGAAAGAGTGGAGCAATCCGTAGATGTCAAGAAACGACAGGACAGTTCATTTCAAGCATCTTTCTAATTCCAAAACCGGACGGTTCTTGTCCACTAATTTTAAACCTAAAGAAGCTTAATACATTTATTGAGAAAGTACACTGTTAGAGAAAAATAAGGTTTATTGCGCTGACTGTACATCGGAGTTTATTTGTGAAGCCAACTCTACTGGCGCGAATAGGTAGTGTACGAGCGCTCACGAGATCTCGCGAAAATCGGAGTCGGGGCATCTCGTGTGTGTTCGTTATTTTCCACGTACGCATATTTAGGCGCTAAGCTAGAATCTCAGTCTCATCTTGTCTTCACGCCTGAGCGAACATTCTCTGTACAAAATAAAAGTTCTTACTCATAAATCACATTGACTCAAGTGATCAACCCTGTATCCACATTTGACTTCTCGAAAGAAACAATACCTCAACAGGTTATGGGCCCAGGTGCTCTAGCCTGTGCAGTCGATTGTGTTAAATAAAAAGAAGGAAGTCGCGTGTCTCTTTCGTAGAACGTGGTCGTGTGAGCCACGGGTTGGTCGATCATATTGGCACATATTTAGTGCGTGAGTGGAAGTGACACGTATCCGGAATGTCTGTCGGCATCTCAGCAAAAAATGTCAAAAGCTTTGACGGGTCGAATTTCCAAGGATGGAAAGCTCAAATCGTGTCGTTATTTTTGATGAACGACGTCCTGGATGTCGTCGATGGCTCGAGAACTCGGCCGACGGCAGTGGAAGGAAACGAGGCTGAGCTGAAGAAATTTATCAAGGATGATGCGACAGCAAAATTCATTATTCTGTCATCGCTGGCGGAGACTCAACAGGTATGCGTGCTTTCGTGTTCAACCGCAAAAGAAATGTGGGACAAGCTGTGTCTCATGCATGAGCAAAAGACTGTAACAAATCGTGTCGGTCTCATGCAGTGTTTTCTCGCTCATCGGATGAGTGAGAGCGACTCGGCAGTATAGCACGTGGCGCGAATAATTAACATTGCGGGACAGCTGAAAGATAACGGAGCACCGGTCGATGATGCAACGATTATTGCAAAGGTTTTATCGAGTTTAACTACGAAATACGATACTCTTTGTGTAGCGTGGGATAGTGTGTATCCTGATTTGCAAACTCTTGAGCAGTTGCAAATGCGTTTCATTTGCGAGGATAGTAGACTCGGTACCGATGAGGAAGCAACAAGTGCGTTGGTGGCGACAAAATTTAAAAATCGTGGTCGTGTGCATCGGGATAGAAAGAGGTTTAAAAATAATAGAAAAGACATTGAATGTTGCAAGTGCCATGAGACTGGTCATTTCGCGCGGGAGTGCCGAAACGAACGAAAAAAGAAATCCGATGAGGACTCGTCTCATGATTGCACTTTCGTTGCGGAGAGTGCTCCTGGGGAGCATAGTGCAAAAATATGCGCAGGAAGTGCGCGTGATAAATCGTTCGTGTGCGCAAAACAGACAGTCGCTGCCGGCAGTGTCGCAACGCAAAAGAAAATGGCCGCGTGTCGAGAGTCTGGTGTGAGCGCGAGGTCGACCGCATGTACCGGAAGTGAGGCCTCATGTGGGGTAATGGCTGCCAATCTGAGCGAGATCTGGCTGGCTGATAGCGGTATTTGGCGACATTTCACGTTTCGACGCGATTGGCTCATTGACTTTCAGGAAAGAAAAGATGGCGGCTCCGTATCACTCGGTGATAATGGCGAGTGTCAAATCCTCGGACGGGGTTCTGTAAAAATAAAAAAATTAGAGAACGGTGTTTGGTGCGACGCGCGCATTGACGAAGTTCTTTACGTACCTCAGTTAAAGAAAAATTTATTTTCAATTAGCGCGTATACAGCGAAGGATCACGAGGTCAAATTCAAAGACACTCGAGTTTTCTTAACACGAGGCGGGAAGGTAGTCGCTACCGGTACGAAGCAAGAAAACGACTTGTATCGAATGTTGTTCAAAGTCGTGATTCCCGGGAGTGTCAGTGAAGCAAATGTTGCGGTAACAAATTTGACTGTTTGGCATGAGCGTCTCAGTCACGTGGGTATGCGTGCAATTCGTCAATTAGCAAAGAAGGGTCTCGTACCGAGTGTTGCGACCAGTGGAAACAGCAAATTTTTCTGCGAACCTTGCCAGCTTGGAAAATCGCATCGATTACCATTTAAAAACAAAAAAGGAATCTCGACTGTACCCGGCGAAATGGTACATACCGACGTATGCGGGCCGATGTCGTGTGAGTCTCCGGGAGGAGCTAGATACTTCCTAACTTTCAAAGATGATGCTAGTGGATATCGTCATGTATATTTTCTGAAACATAAGGCTGACGTATTCCAAAAATTTAAAAATTACGAAAGATTAGTCGCAAATAAATTCGGTCGTGCAATGCGCATATTGTGTTCTGATAATGGTCGAGAATTCTGTAACAAGCAGATGAATGCGTATTTAAAGTCGCGTGGCATCAAGAAAGAAAATACTGCGCCTTATACTCCGCAATAAAATGGAAAGCCCGAGCGCGACAATCGGACAATTGTCGAGAGTGCGCGTACTATGATAATAGCAAAAGACCTTCCAAAATTTGTGTGGGCGGAAGCTGTAAATAGTGCGGTGTACGTTCTCAACAGGACTTCATGGTCATCAGATGGCGTAACGCCGTATGAACGTTGGATTGGCAAAGTGCCTGACCTCTCAGATCTCAGGATCTTCGGTTTCGAGGCCTTCAGCACGTTCCGAAGCAATTTACAAAGAAGTTTGACGCTCGTTCAAAAAAATTGATAATGGTCGGCTATCAAGATGATTCGTCGAATTATCGTCTATACGATCCCGTATCGAGAAAAGTAAGCGTCGCAAGGGCCGTAACGTTTCGTGAACGATTAGGGAAGGCCAGTGACTCTCAGGATGAGGATTGTAACATCGAAGAAGAGGTTCTTTTGCCGGTAAAAATTGATCGAAAGGAAGAAAATGCCGCTACATCTCCAGAGCGTGAGCTCGACGAGAGCGATGGTGAAGGATTTGTGGATGCAGGGGAGGAAGAACCAGACCCGTCAGTCGTACCAGCTCGCAAGATGCTAGCTCTGGAAACTCCTCGCACATTAAGAGATACTGCAAAAATTAAACGTCCTCTTCGCTTCGACGCCGATGTTGCTGAGTATTTGGTACCGTGTACGTATAATCAAGCGATCAATGGAGAAAATGCCGCACAGTGGGCTAAAGGTATCCGAGATGAGTTAAAATCTCATGAAGACAATGGTACGTGGACTCCGGTGCCGAGGAGACGCGAAATGAAAACCATTGACTCTCGATGGCTTTTTCGAGTCAAGTCCGATCCCCAGGGGAGGTCGCAGCGTTTCAAAGCGGGGTTAGTCGCTCGAGGCTTCCTACAGACGTACGGTGTGAATTTCCATGAGACGTTCGCTCCCGTAATTCGCTACGACTCGCTGAGGATTTTTCTAGCCATGGTGGCACGGGACGATCTTGAAATGCTACAATTTGATGTGCAGACAGCATTTCTACACGGAGATCTAGAAGAAGAGGTCTACATAGAGCCACCCGAGGGGCTCGACAATAAGGAAGACAACAACATCGTGTACAAGCTTGTGAAATCCTTATACGGTCTCAAGCAAGCTCCCAGATGCTGGAATGAAAAATTCAAGGACTTCTTGAGTGTCTTCGAGTTCACCGAGTGTGAAGCCGACAAATGCATCTTTGTCGGTCGATATAACAGCGAGCGAGTTTTCTTAGCACTTTTTGTAGATGATGGTTTAGTGGCAGCGAATTCTATAGAGACAATTAATCTTATAGTTAAACAAATGAACGATACATTCCGAATAACGATTGGCGATGGAAGCACGTTTGTCGGGATGCAAATAATTGGCGATCGCGCAGAAAAATCTCTTTTCATTCATCAAAGTAGTTATATTAGCAAAATTTCTGAAAAATTTGGAATGGGGGAAGCAAAGCCTCTCAGCGTGCCGGCTGATCCGCATGTTACGTTGTCTCCAGCAGAAGACAACGAAGAATTATTAAATGTTCCTTACAGAGAAGCAGTCGGATCTCTAGTTTTTGTCTCATCGGTAACTCGGCCGGATATCGTGTACGCTGTGAACTCGGTTACGAAATTTTTGAGTAAACACAGTTCGGAGCATTGGCATGCAGTCAAACGTATCTTTGCCTACTTGAATGGTACCGCGAATTTTGGATTAAAGTATTTCAGCGGCGGTAGTGAACCTGAAGCTCTTGGGCTTTTCTGATGCCGACTACGCAGGAGACACTGAAACGAGGCGATCCACTACCGGTTATGTTTTCTGTCTCGCGAATGGCGCCGTGTCGTGGTCGTCACAAAGGCAAAAACTCGTAACTTTAAGCACTACTGAGTCCGAGTATGTAGCAGTGTCGTCAGCGACGCGTGAAGCTGTTTGGCTAAGAGCACTTACAAGCGACATTGGATTGAAATTTCCGAACGAAACAATTTTGTATGTTGACAATAAAGGCGCGATTCAATTAGTCAAGAATCCCGTGTACCACGAACGTACAAAGCATATAGAAGTGCATTATCACTTCGTTCGTGAAAAAGTAATGAACCACGATATTAAAGTAGAATACATTCCTTCTGAATATCAGAAAGCAGACATTTTCACCGAAGCCCTACCGAGGGGTCGCTTTAAAATGTTGAGAGAAAGTCTTGGTATGAAAGAAGGAAATTGTCAACGCTCAAACGGCGGTAGTGTTAGAGAAAAATAAGGTTTATCGCGCTGACTGTACATCGGAGTTTATTTGTGAAGCCAACTGTACTGGCGCGAATAGGTAGTGTACGAGCGCTCACGAGATCTCGCGACAATTGGAGTCGGGTCATCTCGTGTGTGTTCGTTATTTTCCGTGTACGCACATTTAGGCGCTAAGCTAGAATCTCAGTCTCATCTTGTCTTCACGCCTGAGCGAACATTCTCTGTACAAAATAAAAGTTCTTACTCATAAATCATATTGACTCAAGTGATCAACCCTGTATCCACATTTGACTTCTCGAAAGAAACAATACCTCAACATATACTTTAAATTTGAAGACATACGTACAGTAACGAATTTGATGTATCAGGATTGTTTCATGGCAATAATAGATTTAAAAGATGAGTATTATTCGATATCAGTTGATGAATCTCACAGGAAATACTTACGATTCCGGTTTGACGGGCAATTGTTTGAGTTCACTTGTTTGCCTTTTGGTCTCAACACGGCGCCCTACATGTTTACAAAAATAATGAAGCCAGTAATGGCGAAATTAAGAGAACAAGGATATGCGTCAGTAGTTTACTTGGACGATATATGGCTTCTGGGAAGAAACACGGATGAATGTGCAGATAGTGTACGGATGACTCAAGAAGTACTAGAAAGTCTAGGATTTGTTATAAATCAAGAGAAGAGTCAATTGTCTCCAACGAAATAATACAAATTCTGGGGGTTTATTTTAAACTCAAAGGAGATGAAAATCGAATTACCAAACGAGAAGAAATTAACAGTCAGGCAGTTAATCGGAAAATTTAAAAAGTTAAAAGAGTGCAAAATACGAGAGTTTGCATCATTAATAGGGAAACTCGGTTCTTATTGTCAGGCAGTTAAATACGGTCGAGTATATTTACAAGATCTTGAACGCGTAAAAAATCACGCCTTGAGAATCAGTCACGAAAATTTCGAAGCAAAGATGATAATACCATCGAACATCCAGGAGAATTTTTCATGGTGGTTCTCAAACGTAAAAATAGCCTATGATTCAATCACGGGGAAAAAATTTTGCATAGAAATTTGCTTAGATGCGTCCTTAAGGTAGTTCTATCGTGACATTAAAATCGAAAAATTATTTTTCAGTTTTTCTCACATACAAAATGGTTTGCGGGCTCAAGTTAATAAAGAAAAATTGTTGCAAATTGATTAAAGAACAACATACTACAAATTCAAGGTCATCCAAGGTTATATGTACTTGCTGTATAATTACAAAAATTGCGAAAATTCTTTTCTTTAGATTTTTTTGAAAAACTGAATAAAGCTTCTTTGTTGTTGCATAAAAATGTATGCAAAGTTTTAGAAGGCTTCACCGAGTAGAAGCCAAGATATTTATGGATGAATATGCAACTTTTAACACGCGCTCTTATGAGAGACTACCGAAAATTCTGATTTTCACCAATAAATATCTCAACTTCCGCATGGTAAAACCTTCCAAAAATTATTAGACACGTACATATTACATCAAAGAAGATATATCCAAATTTGCAATAAAATCTTAAGAAAACGTTAAAACGACAGAACTACCTTAACAGGATGGGGATTGTGTGTAGAGGAAAATAGAGCACATGGATATTGGAGTGAGATGGAAAAGAAAGAGCACATAAATTATCTCGAGCTGTTATCGGCATTTTTCGGATTAAAATGTTTCGCAAAAGATAAGAAGGATTGCGATATCCTTTTAAGGGTCGATAACACTATGGCTATGGCCTATATAAATCATATGAGGGGTACACACGTCGAAAAATTGAGTAAGATAGCAAAAGAAATATGGAAATGGTGCGAAAAACGAAATCTTTGGATTTTTGCATCATACATAAGATCGGAAGAAAATACAATCGCGGATTTTGAGTCAAGAAGGCTTAAACCAGAAACCGAATTTGAGCTCCGAGATGCAGCCTTCGAAGAGATTTGCCGTACATTTGGTAATCCAAGTATTGACTTGTTTGCAAGTAGAATCAATAGAAAATGTAAAGATTACGTGTCGTGGGGAAAAGACCCAAATGCGAGAGCGATAAACGCCTTTACCGTGGATTGGAGCAAGCCATTTTTCTATGCATTTCTTCCTTTTGCGATTATTTCGAGAGTATTAAAGAAGATAAATAGCGAAAAGGCTAGAGGCATTTTAGTGGTACCGGACTGGCCTTCTCAGCCGTGGTATCCACGTTGTAGAGAAATGTTTGAACCTCATCCTATTATTTTGAAGTGTAATAAAAAACTATTGCTTTTTTCGGACAGGACACCGCCTCCTCTATGGGCTCAGCTTTCCCTGGTTGCAGGGATATCATCCGGCAGGCGTACTTGAGAAAAGGGATGCCAGAAAAGGCGACAAGAGTCGTTTTAGCCTCCCTATGTGACTCGTCGCTTCTTCAATACGAAGGTACATTGAGAAAATGGTGGATATTTTGTCAGCGCTCGACCACGCGAGTCTTTGAGGCGCAGACGGCGGATGTATTCAAATTTTTAACAGAATAATTTGAAAACGGAGCGGCGTATGGGTCGATAAATTCCGCACGGTCGGCCATTGTGTTAATTTTAGGTCCAGAGATCGGTATAGATCCCTTAATAAGACGGTTTTGTAGAGGAGTATCAAAACTGCGACCGGCCGAGCCGAGATACGACAGAATTTGGGATCCAAGAATTGTCTTAGATTTCCTAGAAAGATGGTTCCCATATGAAAATATATCACTAAAAGAACTCTCTCAAAAAACTGTCACGCTTCTGGCTCTCGCGACAGGCCACAGAATACAGACATTGGCCGCAATAGATAAAAGAAATTGCAAAAGAAGGGGCGAGAGAGTTGAAATAAAGATCCCAGCGCGCTTAAAGACCTCAAGATACAACCGGATTCAACCGACATTGGCATTGCCGATTTTTAAAGAAAATCCAACGATCTGCGTCGTATCAGCCGTTGAGGAATACATTAGAAGAACGGAAAACATACGGAAAGAGGAAAGCGCCTTATTTATATCGTGGAAGAAACCGCACAAGGCTGTTTCTTCACAAACTTTAAGTCGATGGATCAAGAAAATTCTGCAAAAAAGTGGAATTGATACATCCATTTTTTTAGCCTATAGTACGAGGCACGCATCGACGTCAGCTGCAAAGAAGAACGGAGTCAATATCGCTACGATAAGAAGAACGGCAGGATGGACGTCAGGATCAAAAATATTTGCAAAATTTTATGACCGAGAGATTGAAGAGGATCAAGATATGTTTGCCAAAGCAATTTTGGGATTATAAAAAAAAAAAAATTTTTTGTTTCTCCCTTTCTATCTCTGGATAACCCAAAATTGATACGGTAGCACTTTAAAAACAATGACGAAAACGGACCGACGCCACGAACAGGGGCTTGTGGCGTAGGGTATTTTTGGTTACTATAAACTTTGTGGCAATACTGGCGAGGAAGGGGTACTACCATTTGATCTTTGGAGAAGGCGCTTCTTACAATTACGATAGAACTTCACTTAGGTAAGTTCGTTTAACCGTTCAATTTCACTGCGTTCGTATCGGGAATCATCGATGTTTTCGCTGCTCGGATAATACTCTTTATCGAGACTTTTTTCACTCGAGGCTTCCTTTTCATGTTTCTCTTCCCCCCAGCACCCACACCGAGCTTAATTTTAGTCTTCATCAGATTCGCAACACCCCAAGCTGTAGCTTTTTCACTAAAATTGGCGTCTTTTGCAAAAACACGTCTCCAAGCTTCATCCTCGAGAACTCGATTCGCAGCGTGTCGAGCGTCGATGTTTTCACGATTTTTCGAATACGCGATATCGTGCTCTTTACAAGCAGCGTCGAGTGCGTTTATTCCCGAATCACTTCGTTCGAGTCTCCTTTTCAATTTAGTGCCAGGACCACAATATTGATAACCAGGTACATGCAGTTCAATCGGAAGCTTATTGATGAGATTGTTGACGAGCCCTTCCCCGCGCACGATCATTACTCGATGAAGAATAGTCGTAGACTGAGAACTTTTATTTCGAATAGCTTATTTATCGGTATTGTGCTTCCGCGGATTTACAGAATCGAATTTTATTTTATTCAGCAGCGTAGTCATTCCCATAAAACGTACAAACTGATACTGAAGTAATCGTTCTCGATGCCCATCATATTTATAAAAGGGTTCGCCCGTGTCTCGAGACGTCAGTTATTCTCGAGATGAGGTTCCACAACCAATCGATCAAATTACCTACAACAAATTTTGATGATTTCGTGCAAAATGAGGATATGGGGGCAGGGAGGAGGCGTCATAGGGAATTGTTTCCATGTAGTGTACGCGCAGTATTTTGCGGTCCATCCAATTGCGGAAAGACTAACGCACTCCTTACCCTCATTACCCATCCGAATGGTTTGAGATTTGAGAATGTTTATGTGTATTCAAAATCTTTGAATCAACCAAAGTACACATTTCTCAAACGTCTGTTCGAATCTGTAAAAGGGGTGAAATATTTTCCTTTCGCTGATCACAAGCAAGTCATCAAACCCGAGGAGGCTGGATCGAATTCGATCATGATTTTCGATGATATTGCCTGTGAAAAACAGGACAACGTGAGAGCATTTTTCTGCATGGGACGACACAGAAATGTGGAGTGCTTTTACTTGTGTCAAACGTACGCACGTATTCCGAAACATCTCATGCGCGATAATACTAACCTATTGGTACTCTTTAAGCAGGATGAAATGAATTTGAAGCATGTATATGACGATCACGTAAATACCGAAATGTCATACACGCAATTCAAAAGTTTATGCACAAAGTGCTGGAACAACGATAACTATGGGTTCGTGGTGATAGACAAAGATAGAGAATTAAACAAGGGTCGTTACAGGAAGGGGTTCGATTGCTTTATAAATTTGTAGTTTTCAACATAATCACCAGTTACAGTGTAGCCTTAAAAGCGTCAATATGCATGGAGCGAAGCTAAACAAGGAGAAACATATTTTACGTCAAATCGCGACTGCGATTGGATGGATCAGTCATCGTCACAATCATCGGTAAAACAGGAATCAGCTATCAAGAAAGAGCCAAATGTCGAATCACCCAAGGAAAACGAGGATGAATATACTGATGATGAGAATGATCGATTTGAACAAACGTTTGAAACAGCTCACGGGGATACCTCGGAAAGGAATATTAGTATTGAAGACGATATTAATCTTGATTTGTCACAAAATTACTTGAAAATGTTCGTCACGAAGAATAAGAAAGAATTGGGCACGTCGTATGGAGTGCGGAAATTGCAGGGAGATCGTTTAATGATTGGGATTTCACCAATTACGTTCGAGCAAAATATTATTCGTGTCGGTGATAAGACTTATGATCAAAGTGAAGGTTTACTGGAGTTGATATTTAAAAAATCACCCGATGAATCTCTCGTAACGGCGAATGATATGGAAAATTATGGTAAAATCTTTAACTCGACGAACGTTTACAGAAAACATTACATCAGCGATCACGCAATTCGCGAGGATAAAAGCATGAAATTCAACAGTATAATTGCACAAATTATCGCATCTCCGTTGAGAAAAGCTGTGTCAAAGAGACACTCGGAACGATTGGGTAAAGGGTTGCCGCGATCCAAAATTGTTAGAAGAAACAGTAGTCTGGATTACGTTTATTGGGACGATCCCAACGAATTAGTCGATAGGTTAAGGCTCCTCCATGCATCCCAATCAGCCGGAAATTTTAGTCATGCGAACGAGATCGTTTCCATCATCGAGGAATTACGTGAAGCTGAAATCGTTGATTAATGCTGATTAACGAGTATTCGAGCGCAGTCTTCTCGCAACCGTCAAAATGAGCGTTGATGTGTTTGGTCATCATTTGAGAAAGAGTAGGAATGCTGATACCGATGGCAATCGAGGCCCTCGCTGAGAAAGTTTTAAAAGCACTTACGATGGTCAATACGACATGGTTAATCGAAGAATATGTAATTTAGGTGCTCCCGTAGGGAAACATGATGCTGTATCGGTGCGAGTGATGCACACTGCTATTGAGGAGGAATGTAGGCTTATTTACAGCGTTACATCTGCCTTGCGAAATAGTATCGGCGATTCCGAAACAATGCTTCAAGTCCTCGAATCGAAATTTCAAGAACACGCGAAACAACTGCGAGCAAATGAGGCATCGGTACAAGAACTCGTTGCACGTGATTCCGAGCTTATTATTCGTTTGGACGAGCAGCTGAGGTCACACGAATTTAATGCGACGTATGCTATACAAAATCTAAAGACGCGAATCGAAGCTCTCGAAAAAAAAAATCGACTTTCACATAACCTTCAAAATTTTGTCCGCTCGTCTTGGATTAACTGCGTCGCAGCATGGAAAAACAGACGATATCGGATGAACTCCATAAACCAGCACGGAAAAATTATTCACGGCGCCATGTTGATATACGTGGATTGGACGAGACGTGGCAAGCTGATCTCGTTGATATGTCGTCGTATGGGCGGTACAATAATGGTTACAAATACCTACTGACAATTATCGATATTTTTTCAAAGTATGCTTTCGTCGTATCAACGAAGACGAAAAGTGGTAAAGATGTGTCGAGTGCCATGGCATCGATTCTTAAACTCGGTCGCACTCCAAAAAGAATGCACGTTCATCGCGGTAAAGAATTTTATAACAGCGAATTTAAGACTGTGCTCCAACGGTACGGAATCACCATATACTCCACATTCAGTAATATGAAAGCATCGATATGCGAACGTTTTAATCGTACGCTTAAGGATAAAATGTGGAAAGAATTTTCCCTACGTGGATCGTACAAGTGGATCGATATACTCAAAAATTTGATCACCAATTACAATAATTCTAAGCATCGTACCATAAAGATGAGACCTCGCGACGTTACTACTCGAAATGAAAAAAAAAATCTTGCTACATATTTATCGAAAATCAAAAGTCAATAGAACGCGAAAGATAAAATAAAAAATTGGTGATAAAGTACGAATAAGCAAGTATAAGCACGTTTTCGAAAAAGGTTATACACCAAACTGGACAGCGGAAATATTTGTCTTAAGCAAAGTCATACATACCGATCCTGTAACGTACAAGTTGCGAGATTATCAAGACCAACCGATCGAGGGCGGCTTCTAACAGGAAGAACTCGCACCAGTCAAATATCCAAATACTTATCTTGTGGAAAAAGTTATTCGGAAACATGGTAATAAATTACTTGTAAAATGGTTAAGTTTTGATAGTTCGCACAATAGCTGGAAAAACAAATTTGATTTGTAATTTTTTTATTTATATCATAAGATTTTTAATCAATAAAAATAACAAACGAATTTAAAAAATGGTTTTATAATTCATTTTCAAACATGATTAGTACAGTGAAAATATATAAAGTTTATTCAGTTTTGACATTATGTCGATGAACTATTTGTTCGTAGTTACACAGTTTCTTCACATTTATCCACCCCTTCCATTCCATACATGAACATATTTTCACGGTGGTATCACAATTGAGATATATCATCGAGGTGATGGTTTCAGCGATTGGATAATACCATGGATGTCGTATTATGTTTTTGACTTTACTCTGCGTTGACGGACGTGGTGTAACGAATCCAAGCTCTCGTTTAGCGATGCATTTCTCAAGGTCACCACTTCTAATGCCGCGAGTATGATCGGCTGTCCAGGCTTCTGGTGATCCACAGAATTTGATGGAATTTCCATATTCCCAGGCCTCGGGTTGACAATGGGGGCAGGCACCCTCATAATCCTCAGCATCGAAGACGTGTATGAATTTGTGTCGATTTTTATTATCCCACTTTCTAGTCCAATTTAGCCAAGTATTGGCGTAACAGTAGGGATGAGGTCGCGACATACTACCTCTCAAATACGGGTGAAGTCTCAAATTGAAATTGAACTGAATGCTGCAGCGCGTTTAAATATTCTTTTCTCTGCTGTAGTGGGAGATGTATCATATAAACAAAACTTCGCAGTCGTGTCGATTGTGCACGAAAAAACGGTATCGTATTGCACTTCTATAATAGTGTATGCGATGTGATCCTAGAAAAGGTTACCTAAAGAAATCTCAACAAATGCTTGCCCTCAAATGATACATAAGCCGAGTGTGTTTAGAAGAAATGTATTATATATACAGGGTGTCCCATTTTAATCTTACACCTGATTTTTCTCGGAAAATACTGCTCCGATAAAAAATTGTGTATAATGAAACTTTTAGGGTTCGAAGGGGGACGTTCAAAAAAAATTTTTTTTTTGTATCATAATTCAAAATGGCGGCTGTAAGATGGCCGACATGTTTTTTTTAAATAGAAACAGGCCATTTCTTTGTTACTAAAAAATTTGTCGGATCAAAACTAACAACTTTTATAGGAACATTTTTTTGATAAAGTCCATAATTTTTGGAGTAGAACACCATTTTTGACTATTTTAGCGTTATCCAGGATGTACCACGAGGAGGTAAAGTCTTTAACATCCCAAGTGTAAGTGTGTGTGTGTGTGTGTGTGTGTGTATGTGTGTGTTTGCGCGCGTGTGAGTGTGAGTGTGTGAAACACTCACAAGGATTAGGTCTCTGCGGCTCGTCACTTCCGCAGTATTTACCGACTCCAAAACCACCTCCTTATGAGTGTTCTCTGAACTCTTAAAGGTGTTCGAAGATTCCCCCATTCATGTTTAAGCATGCCCGAACTCTCCTCTCAAAACCATCGACTGTTCGCAAGAGAACAACTCTCGGGATTGCACGGCAGGCAGCTCAAATGATATGGGGTACCATGAAAATTTTCTCTGGAATGTGTCGCTGTTGAAATTTTTCTGTTAACTGGATACGGCAGGACAATACGAATTTTCATGGTACCCCATATCATTTGAGCGTTTCAAGTTCGCTTCGCTTCTGATCGAAATAAGAAAACGAAATCTCACGTTGAACGCCTACAATAGACGCGGATTTGTTAACCGTTTACTGACGGTAATTCAACAATGGCTGATTTCAGTCCCAACGAAATCGTTGATATGCTCCTTATTTTAGGGAGATGCCGGGGCAATTATTTACGAGCAGAAAATTTGTATCGACGCGAATATCCTGATCGTCGTCATCCATCGCGGCAGACAATCCGAACCCTCGAGAGGAGAGCGAGGGCAGGCCGAATAACCCGCCACCGCCAACGTCGCCAAAACGTGAACAATGATTTTGGTGGCCCGCATGAGGCTCGAAACATGGCTATTTTAGCGATGATAGCAATCGATCCTCATTTGAGTGTTCGAGTGATCTCGGAGCGACTGGGGTTTCCCGGATCCACAGTGCACCGAGTACTGAGAGGTGCAAGGCTCCACCCGTACAGGATACAATTCCACCAAGATACGCCTAATCCTGATCCGTTGCGAAGGATGTAGTTTTGTCGGTGGGCATTGAGACGAATCGAGCAATTCCTAGATTTTTTTAGGTTTGTTATGTTCAGTGATGAATCCACATTCAACAACCGAGGTCAAGTAAATCGATGGAACTTTCGGTATTGGACTGATTAGAATCCACGATGGGTGCGACAGATCGATCACCAGCATCGGTGGAGTTTGAATGTTTGGTGTGGAATCATTAACGGGCAATTAATAGGTCCTCACTTCTTCGAGGGAACTGTGACGGGAGCCCGTTATTTTGACTTTCTGCAAAATGAATTGCCGCTTTTGATGGAAGACATTGATTTGGTTACACGTCAACAGATGTGGTTTCAGCAAGACGGTGCACCCGCTCACTGAGCTCGTGTTGTTCGAAATCACCTGGACGCAACATTCGGTCAAAGGTGGATCGGACGAGATGGACCTGTCCATTGGCCTCCAAGATCACCTGATCTTACCTCTCCCGACTTTTTCTTGTGGGGTTATCTTAAAGACGCTGTCTACCGTCAAGCTCCAACCACACAAGAGGATATGAGGGTGCGGATAAGAGCTGCCTGCCGTGCAATCCCGAGAGTTGTTCTCTTGCGAACAGTCGATGGTTTTGAGAGGAGAGTTCGGGCATGCTTAAACATGAATGGGGGAATCTTCGAACACCTTTAAGAGTTCAGAGGTGGTTTTGAAGTCGAAAAATACTGCGGATGTGACGAGCCGCAGAGACCTAATCCTTGTGAGTGTTTCTCACACTCACACTCACACTCACACTCACACTTACACTCACACTCAC
>OZ023255.1:26505075-26588778 GCA_964007305.1 Netelia melanura
CTGAAAGGGAAGGATGGCTAGCGTATAGGGAAGGGGGGGGGGAGGGGGGTCGAGCGGGAATATATCTCAGGGAGAGGATTCGCCGACTCTACGGCCTCTTATTAATTACCACTGGCTTTGGTGTGATTTAAATTCAGTCTTAGTCGCACGATTTATTCTATTACAATACGCTTGGTACGGTCAGTCGCGAGGAAAGGGCGGGCGGGGAGAAGGCGTTGTTGTCCGTGGAGACTTCGGATGATTGAAGGAAGGGGGGGGGGGGGGTTATGGTTGTGTTTGATCGCGCGACTCGCGCGATCGAATGTTCTCGACGGCGGTCGAGGTAGTAGGTAGAGGGGCGAGGGGGTCAGGCGGGTAGGAAAGATCGTTACAACGAATTCTCTAATTTGTAAATTTTCGCAACGACTACTGACGTCCCACACGGCGACTACAGAGAGAAAGAAACAAAAGAAATATGTACGACTTCCGATACTCGCGGACAAGGGAGTGAATTGCACAAAATAATGTTTAGCTCGCGGATCTCAATCAAATAATGAGCCGGGTAGTATTTCGGGGGGGGGGGGGGGGGGGGGGGGCTGTGCAAACACTCACCGTTGCAGTTTCCCTTTTCTGTGTCCCGTTTTCCTTTTCTCTGGTCCGTTTTCCTTTTCTCTTATCCGTGTCGTTGCCTAGTCGTCTTTATGAATTTCGTTTATCCTTTATCCGTTCCTTTGTATTCGTGTTCCTTTTTCTTCGCTCCAAATCGTATCCGTACTTTTCTCGCTCTCTCACTCTCTCTCACTCACTCGTCGCACTCTATACTCGCTACAATTTCGCTCTCTGTTACTGCTCTTTACGCCGGCTCGTCACAAAGTGACGGCCGCATGGCCGGCCAGAAGCTCACGCAATTTTCGCGCTCGCTGATTGGCTACCGGCCCCCATCGATCATCGAAGCAGCAGCGACACGGATCGATGGGAGATGGGTCAAACGTATGATTGATTCGGGACTGTCGCGAGCGGGATCTATTGGGGACAGGCAGGTAATTAGGTCGGTCGGTAAGTATGGGATAATTGTGGACGGGAATTGATAGTTGTGGGTAATAATGAGGGTAGTGTAATCGCCATGCGCTGCCGCCATCTTCGTCACTCTGTCGCCGCGCGGCCGATGGATGGCCGGTGTGCGGGGACGGACGGATGCAGTGTTTTTGACAGGTGTAGAGTTTTGTAGTGTGAACGAGTGAGTTGTGCGTGATTTTTAGTCCTCCTGGTTGATTTCGAGGGGGTGAGTGGCGATGGGGATGGTCCTCGCGTCGGTCCTGGTGAGTACTTCTTCATTCATTTATTTCTTCTCGATTTTGTGGATTTTAATTTCTTCTTTGTCTTTTTAGGTTATGCCGGTCAGTCCTGCACGGCGTCGACGACGACGACGAGGATGACGAGGACGGTAGTCCAACGGGGATACTTTGCAGGTCAGTCCAGGTAGTCGTTTCTCCACTGATTCCTTTTTAATTATCTTTTTATTAATTTTCTTCTTCTCTTCGCAGATGATAGCGGGTCGGTCCTGGGAACGACGACAACGGCGACGACGACGACGACGACGACGACGATGACGATGGTGATAGCGAGGCTGCGCAGCGGGATGGTCGTTGGTCTGACGGGGTCAGTCGTAATGACTGACTTCTTGCGCAGGTGAGTGCGTGCACAGGTTTTATAATTTACTAATATGATTCGTATACTTAGCTTTTCTCTCTGTTGCAGGCGTGGGACGGCTCCCCTGTACGAGCCGGCTGCAGGGGAGGCTGTGACCCTTGTGGCACATGGCGTCACAACACCCCCCTGCTTAAACGAGAGTACACCTTTTGGTGTACTCGAGCGTATTTCCTCTGTTTCCCTGGCTACCTGTAATTACTACTCTCATCCGTCCACTCTCGCACGCATACTGTTCGGGCTCTTTTATTACGTTTTCGGGCAGCGAGTGTGTGCCTGCACAGCTCATCCCCCGTGTCTCCCGACTCATTGAGATTTTGTACTAGTGGTGTCTCAGTCCGTGTTTCTCTCCTCTGTTTTGACTAGGGCACGCGGCTCCTCGCTTGCGTACCTAACATCTTTGGTTTGGCTCCAGGCCAACCTATCTTTGATTTGGGGGCCTGTCCTGTATCTCTGCCGACGGGCGTTGGAAGTGTTGGGTGGGTGGAGGGGAATTTCGGGAAGGGGGTTGGTTTTTGGGCCTGCCGGGCCTAGCGGGTAGTTAAGGGGGTTTGGGGTGGTTGAAGGGGGGGGGGGGGGGAAGAGATGCAAAGAAGGTAAAAGGAGAAGAAAGGTGGAGTGGGAGATTGATAGTAAGAGGGAAGTGATAACAAAAAAAACTTGGTCGAGGCCAGATATATGAAATAATACCAACAAAACGAAAAAAAAACGTGGTCGGTACCATATGTAATAAAAAAAAATCATAAGCTCAAAAAAAAAAAAACGTGGTTTGCCATAGGTAATAACAAAAAAAAGGTAAACGAAGCCAGGTATTGGAAAATAAAATAAAATGGTCGAAGCCAGGTAAAGGAAAATCAACGAAAAGGGGGTGGAAAGAGAAATCGAGAAGGGAAAAGAGAGGGGTGAAAAGAAAAGAAAAAAAGGGGATGGTGACGGTTGGGGGTTTAGGGGGGGATGGGGGTGTAGTTGGTGGCCAGGCAGGTGAGTTGGTTCATTTGAAGGGAGGGGGGAGAGAAGGGAAATGGAAAAATTAAGGGGGGGGGGGGGGGGGGGGTACGGAATTTAGCGGGAGTGTGGGCGGTTCTCTACCCGGTTGGGACACTTGTCTGACAAGTGTTCAGCCGGCCGTACGTCCAACACCTTTTGGGGGTTGGCGCGCGCGGGAGATCGGGGTGACGGACCTTGAGGGACATTAGGGCTGGGATTGGGGTTGACGGTGTAGGTGGAGTTGGGGGGGGGGGGGGGGGGGGGTATATGGAGGGACATGAGGCTTGGTATTGGGGTGGGGGGTATAGAGGGAGTTGGGCGGGGTGTGGGAGTGTTGTTAGGGGGGGGGGGGGGGGGGGTAGTATGGAGAGCCATGAGGCTCGGGATGGGGGGGGGGGGGGTTTGGGCTCGGGGTGATGAGATGGGTGTGTGGAGGGCGAGGGGGACGAAGGATGGAGACGGCGGCTGGGGCCGCAGCTCCGGCTTCGGCAGCCAGAGCGCGGGCCCGCCAACGGCTGCGCCGCTGCCTCTCCAAGGGCTTGTTGCGGCGCCGGTGAGTGCGGGAGGTGGGGGAAGAGGAGGTTTGGGGGGCGGGTTGGAGCGGTGGGGTGGGTGAGGGGGAAGGGGGGTAATCATTTTGGGCATAGCCACTCCCGATTTGTACCGAGAGGGCGGAAATGCTGGCTAGGGGGGTTGTGGCGGTATAATAGGCGTATCGGATGGATGGACAGAAGTGTGCGGCTGGGGCGTCGGGGGAGAATGGTCCTGGGGACCGAGGGCGTGGGGAAGGGGAACGGATCAACAGAGGCAAGTGGGTGGGGGCGGGTGAGGTGACCGGGTTTGGCCGGCGCAGGGGTAGGGGGGGAGAGGGAGTGGAAGGGGTGGGGGTAATTGGGGTGAGCGGGTTATGTTGGTGTATGGGGGTCGGGAGAGGTGATGGTATGGGGGTTGGTGGGGGAGATTCCTCCTCCTCTTCGTAGAAGTCGTCGGGAATGGGGATGGACAGAGGGTAAGTGGCCGTCGATGCCGCCCGCTGGAAGGCGGGGTGCCGGCAAAATCATTGAGCCCTCCTCGGAGGGTGCGCGTCGGCAGGATGTACCGCCGGTGGCCCGTGGGCCGACCGGTTCTCCTGTGACTCATCCTTGGCTCCTGAAATGTAATCGTACTGTGTTAGTGTCTGTCATTTCTTGCCAATCAAGGGGTAGTGGGGGGGAGGAGGATACCCGTATCCGTCGGCGGGTGGTATGCCTTTAAATCGGATACGTGTACCCTCGGGTTTTTTCGTGAATTGGCGTCGTTTAATTCGTAAACCACGGGAGATGGAACGCTCAATATTTCATACGGGCCGGTGAAACGCGGGGCGAGTTTGGATGCAAAGTTTTGAGGGCCGGACGAAAGAACGCGGTTTCTTCTAAATACTAGGTCACCTACCTTGAACCGCGTATCTTTCCTGCCCTGGTTATAATGACGGGCCTAGCGCTTATGCGCCGGTTCCAGTTGTTTGCGCACCCAATCGTGCAACAGGGGCAGACGTTTGAGTCGGTCCGTCCAAACTTGGGGGTCGGTGGGCTGTATGGTGGGAGGAACAGGAGTATTATCTCGTATACTTTTGGTCGGTCGGGGGTTACGACCAAAGTTTAAGAAGGCTGGGGTCATGCGGGTAGAGGACTGTACGGCGGTGTTGAGGGCAAAGCACAGCTCAGGAAGATGCTGATCCCACAGTCTGTGGCCCTGCCCAACGTACGCCGCGATCATGGTCTTTGACGTCCTGTTCACTCTCTCCACCGGGTTGGCTTGGGGATGATAGGGAGGGACGATCGTGTGGTGTATGCCATTCTGAGAGAGGTATTCGGTGATGTGGGTATTGATGAACTCGGTGCCGTTGTCGGTTAACAGGTAATGGGGGCAGCCCCAACGGTTGAGGACTAGGGTGTCGAGGGCTGTCGTGATGTTGGGACCGTTGGCAGTTCGTATGGCCTTCGCCTCTACGAAGCGGGTAAAGAGGTCTTGGAACACGACAACGTACCGGTTCTGGCTTTTACTGGGAGGGAAGGGACCCATGACGTCGGTCGTGACTACGCACCACGGGCCTTCGGTAGTGCGTTCCCTCATAAGGCCGCCAGTGGCTCCCTGGGAGACCTTATGGAGTTGGCACTCCTGGCACCGTGACGTAGTGCGCGACGTCTTGGTACACACCGGGCCAGAAGAAATCCTGGATGACCCGGTGGTAGGTTTTATCGATGCCTAAATGGCCTGACTGGGGATGGTTGTGGGCCTCTCTCATGGCGTCGGGACGGGATTTTTGGGGTAGGACTAGCTTCCACGCATCGAGGTCAACCAGAATGGGATCTATGATGGTATGAGGCCGGTGGTAATAGAGTTTCCCATCCTCGATTTTCCAACTAGGGTACTTTCTAGGGAACTCTCTTACATTCTCTAACTTTTCCTCATACCACCCGTCTACCGTGTCTCCAATGTCAGATAGGGTGGCTATCTGGGACTCGTGCATTCGGGACAGGGCGTCGGGTACTACATTCAGGGCTCCTTTTCGGTGGACAATGGTCATGTTGTAAGCTTGCATGGCTAATGCCATGTCCTCCACCTCGCCAGTCGACCTGTGGGATCTCGGAGGTTCTTAAGCCATTGGAGGCTGCTGTGGTCCGTGATGACCGTGAAGAACGTACCCTCTACGTAGGGCCTCAGCTTCTTCACGGCCCACAGCACCGCCAAGCACTCCTTCTCTGTCACGGTATATTTTTGTTCTGCGCGGGTAAGGACTCGACGGGCGAAAAGGATGGGGTGTTCCTCGCCTTTCGCCTCTTGGGTCAGGACGGCGCCCACTGCGAGGTCGCTCGCGTCCGTATGGATGGTGAAGGGGAGGGTAAAGTCGGGGCGGGCGAGGACTGGCGTTCGGGTGAGTGCGTCGCGGAGGGAACGAAAGGCAGAGTCTTGCGTCGGTCCCCAGTTCCAGGGAACGTCTTTGTGCAACAGCTCGGTCAGGGGTGTTTTATCCTTGGAGATATCACCCGTGAACCGAGCGTACCACCCGGCCATTCCCAGGAACCGGCGTAGTTGTTTGACGGTCTTGGGTGGCGGGTACTCGAGTATGGGGGATATTTTGTCCGGGTCCGTCGTCAGTCCGTCCGGTCCAATCACGTATCCTAAATACTTTACTTCCTGGCAAAAAAATTCACTCTTGTCTCTATTTATTTCTAGTCCGGCGTCTTTGAAGGCTGTCAGTACTCGTGTCAAGTAGTCATAGTGGTCGTCTTCGGTGTCGGTCGCGATGATCACATCGCCCAAGTAGGCGAAGACGTGTGGCTCCCATTCGGGGTCGATCAGCGTGTCCATTAGGCGTTGGAAGGTGGCAGGGGCGTTGGTCAATCCAAAGGGCATGCGTTTGAATTGGAATAAGCCGCGCCCAGGAACCGCGAAGGCGGTTATGGGCCGCCACACGCATTAAGAGGCAGTGTTAGTCAGCGGAAATTTCAGACGGCTTCGGTAGTGCAGAGCTCGTAACATTTTGCTAAGCGCTACCGCTGCCTACCGCTAGATGGCATGGCGCGCGTATGCTACGAAGCCCCAGTATGACACTTGACAAGACGGGCCAAGCGCCGAGGCCTCGTAGCGATAGCCAGCCGCCCGCGTTTCCCCCGCACCACCCCGCGGAGGGAATGAGACGGAGCGAAAACAATCGAGTCGCGCGACTAATCTCGCAGCTTTAGTCATGCATATTATGAGAATTGCTGTTTATAAAAACTGTTCACAAAATAATATGATTCTTGGAAAAGATATCTGAGTATACATACAAACCCATTCAGCAATATGTATATATATGTGCATATATACATATATATATATATATATATATATATTGTGACGAGCTCTTCACCTGAAAATTTCGCGAAAATTGGTGGCGAGCTGCCAGTCAAAAATCTCTAATGACGCCCGCGTTTTTCACGGTCCCGAAATCCTTCTCCGCCAATTGGGCGCCAGGTGTTTCTTTCGCCCCGAAACACCAAGGGTGACGATTGGTTTCCGTTCTTCGACTCCTGTTCAGGGAATGGTGGGGGTTCAGGGGGCCAACTACTCGGTTATTTTCAATCAACGAAATCTCGGTGAACACCGATCTACAACAATTTATTTCCGCTATCGGTTACATTAATACATTTTCCGTCACACTCACTCTCGCATTCCTCTTACTCTCTCTCTCACACCGACCCCCGGAGACGCCGGAGGGCACAGCCTTCAATACCCAAGGGCGAGGGGACGAGAGTAAGGCACACCCTACTGCGTCGCGATTAACGAAAAATAGTGCACCACGTGCGCCTACCTTCTCCTGTCGTCTTCGTCGGCGCAGCGTTCCTCTCTCTCTCGCTCTCCCTGGTGCCGGTGGCTCAGCCTCGCTCGCTCTCTCTCGCACACACGTCCTCGGCCTCGCTTGTCCTCCGGTCCGGCTCTATCGCTCGCTCGCTCGCTCGATTCTCTATCTCGCTCCCTCTTCCACACACCCACAGTATCCTTTCTCGCTCTCTCTTTCCTGTCACTCTCCACTCTGTTCACTCTTCACTCCACTCTATCGCTAATTCCTCACTCTTTACTCTCGACTTCTACTTAGTTCTCACAACTATTCTAATTCCGCTATTTCCGACCGTACTCTCTCTTCCAATTGCTCAAAACTAACTTACTGACTCGCAATCGGCGGTCAATCTCTAACTGACTATTCTTAATCGCTAATCCTTCTCGCCGGCCGGCTTCGTCGCTCTCTCGGTCACGTGGTAGAGGCAGGGTCCGTCCGACGATCGACGATCGCTCCTTCGGCACAGCCATCTCTCTCGCTCTGCCGTCGGCCGTCGTCTCTCTCCGTCGCTCGCCGACGTCGTCGTTCGTCGTCTCTCTGTAACGTACGAAGATTTTCGACGACAGTGCCCGTTCGACCGTACTTTATTTACACCACGGGTGCGAGACGGCGCGACGCTGCTGCCTACCTATCGTCGTGACTGCGAGGCCTATAATGCCTCGTCACAATATATATATATATATATTGTGACGAGCTCGCGGTCTGTAAAATTTCGTCTAAAACCGACAACGAGCTACCAGTACAAAATCTCTCATGACGCCCCCGCCGTTCAATAACGTTTTTCGTTACCCTTTGGGCGCCAGGTGTTTCTACCTCCCCGAAACACCAAGGGTCTAGTCTCTCTCTTCGATATACCGCGGCTTATACTCAGGAATTGGGGGGGGGATTCGTAGGGCAAGCAATCATTTATTATTTTTCACAGAAATAACGGGTGAGCAATTTTCTCAAGATTTATTAATTAATTCGCACTCGGGCGATCTATACAATAGACATGTTCGCTCTTCTTATCCTAATGATTCAACTCGCATACGAGGGGGACGCAGTGGCTTTCCGGTTACGCCGGAAAGCACAGCTGACCATTCGGGGATGCGAGGGCGTGCGCGACGGACACCATCCGCCACCTCACGCACGATCGCGGAGGGGTCGCGCGAGATAAAGAAAGTGCACCGTGTGCGCCTACCTTTACTGCTATGCCGTTCCTCTCCGACGTCGCACAGTGTCCTCGGCTCGATTCCTCTCTCTCTCGCTCTCGCTTGTCCGCCGATGGCTCATCCTCGCTATTTCTCTCACACGCACACGCAGTCTCGCACTCTTCCAAATCTTAACTCTCCTTTCTTTCTCGCTTTCAAAATCTAACTTTTCCCTTCGGTACTCAAATTCTAACTGTCTCTCCTAATTACTATCGCGCTCGCCGCAGGCTCGCGCGTTCTCCTCGCTCCCTTATTCCCCTACCGGCGAAGGTGGGGGCTCTCGCGACGATCGTCCATGAATCGCCGGCACAGCCATCTCTCTTTCCGTCGTTCCTCGGGCAGCGTCGCTCTCTCTCGTTCGTCCGTTACCGTCGACGTTTCGCGGACCGCTCCCTGAAACCGACGGAATCCTTGCCAACAGTGTTGTTCTTTTCTCTTTCTCATCACCACGGGAGCGAGGCGTCGCGACTCTGCTGGTTTCTTTTCTCGCTCTAATATTCGTTTAGAATATTCCTCGACAGCGCGATTGCGAGGAGAGTACTGCCTCGTCACAAAACTGTTCACAAAATAATATGATTCTTGGAAAAGATATCTGAGTATACATACAAACCCATTCAGCAATATGTATATTTATGTGCATATATACTGAAACGGCAGAACGTTTCACTAAATTTATTTGAGTGCGATGGCTCGACGATTATATAGTGTATGAAGGTTTTTGGTGAGGGAAAGTAATTTCTCTTTGAGGCCTGTTTTTTTGTATTGGTAACGAAATCGTTTATTCTCATAGTTTCTGAGATTCTGAATTTTCAATTGCGGCGACTTCGCCTTTATTTTCTAAATAAATTTAAATGAGAATAAAATTCCATTGTTTGGATATTATTGGTATTTAATTCTATTAGTCGTGGGTCGGTATTCCCGCTCTGCTTGGCCGTCTCTGTAGATCGTCGGTGTGCCGTCAAAACCTTGATTACTGCCTCGATCGCCGTTTCCTCTCCTCTCTCGTCAGTTGGTCTGGCGACGTAAATACAGGTGATCGCTCCTCTCCCCGCCTGTCCGTTGACGATGCCTGTTGTTATGTTTAGGTTACAGGTCAGTGCTCTTAGGCAGGACCTTTACTGCTCGTTCAATGTATTTTTCGTCGAGCAAGAATTCTTTTTCAGAATTTTTCCGTTAAATCGCCGTTTCGCTCTTATTCAGAGTTCAATGCCGCTTACCAGGTTTCGTCTCTTCTTCAGAGCACCCACCCGGGTAAGTGACCAGCTATTAATTGATGGTTTATCGAGATTTTTCCGGCCTTTTATACTAATTAGGCTGCTCGCCTATAGGTCGAAGGATTTTCAGACGGACCAATCAGCTGTTTTGACATTGGTGCCGTGTGAATCTAAGTGCCGTGTGCACTGGCGACGTTCGATCTTTCGATGGTGGGGGGATTTTGCTCGGGTGTATGAGACAATATCGTCTCAATACATATATATATGTAAAGAAACGCTTCCTTCCTCGGTTTCTTTAATTTAAATTTGGCACGCTACGCATGCTTCACGCGTCACTCTATCACGACACGCTAGATGACAGGTCAATACCATATTGATGAGAACGCCGATTATCGATCGAGAGAGAGAGAGAGAGGGAGAAGGATAGAGAGAGTAACGGCCAGTCGCACCAGGTAGAAGGAGGACATGTGTCAAATAAATTAAACCGCCAAGAACCAATTGATCAAGATAATTATTGCATAATTAGAAGAAGGGCAGTGAATTGACGTGTAATTGTCGTTTCTCTGTTTTTCAGGTAAGCTTACTGTAAATATTGTAAATAAATGTAAATAGCAACGTGAGTAGCGAATAAAATCACTCTGTTTTTCAGTGAAACAAATTCACGCAATTATTCAACCCTTATAAAACGACAATTCGTCTACGAATACACAATGGAGAGGTTGCGATTCGAATTCGTTGTAGCAGCGTCGGATAAAGATCCGAAGTTGAATATGCTATACATAACCTCAATCTTGACAGAGGAAGGAGAGAAGTATGAACTACCCGAAGAGTACAGAAACACAGCTCACCACAGTGAACTGAAGAAAACGGATCTATACAATAAAGTAAGGGCGTATGCCAAAAGACACGATAGAAGAATAGGATGGGTGCAGCTAACAGAAGAGCTGAAATCTGTATACGTAGATAAGATGGGTAACATACAATTCAAAGATCAATTGTTGAACGTTATCGGTGAAAGGGACAAAAATGAAGATTGCACGTTAAATAAGCTGTTAGAACATCTAATTATGTCCAACAAAAAAAAAGATAACGAGATAAATTTTAAAAAAATCACAGAAAAATGTATACTGGAGAAATTTGCACATAAGAAAACAAACACCCAGCAATGGATGAGAATGTTCGAGAAGGAATGTGCAAGATTCGAAATAGAAGATGACAATATAAAGATTGAGACATTGAGATTATTCTTAGATAAATCTTGTATAGATTGGTATCAGGCAACACTTTCACAACTAGGGATAAATGATAACTGGCCAGAATGGAGAAAGAGATTTGTAAAAACATTTGCAGATAAAGGATGGAATTCATGGAGATATGCCCTTGCATTTAGATACAAAGAAGGTGCTTTGATCGACTATGCCACAAAAAAAGAAAAATTATTATTAGATGCGAATAAAAATATGGATCCAGCATCATTAGTGGCTATTATAATCGCAGGAATTCCAGACTTTATAGCGGATAAAATAAATCAAGAGGAGGTTGAAGATTCAACTAGCCTGTTTAATGAAATAAGGAAATATGAGAGCCTGACTAATAAAAAAAAACCTAAAGATTACAAGCTGGATAATAAAAAGAAGATTTTTGAAAAGAAGCCATGTAGTACATGCGAGACGTTAGGAAAAGGACCAAGATATCATGCTGAAGAGAAATGTTAGTTCAAAGAACAGGAAAAGAGCAAGAACAAAGCGGGAATCATAGGAAATACGTCAGTACTAGAGGTGGAATTAAACAATCAAGAAACAAACTTGTAATCGCACAATTAATAAGAGTAAAAATGTTACTAGACGGAAAATTAGAAATGTATGGGACCTACGATTCAGGATCTCAGATATCGCTGATAAATGCAAAATTGGTCAGAGTAATGAACCGAAACGAAGATAAAAACAAAATACTCATGAAAACAGTTAATGGTGTGAAAAAGACAAAGGGTCTAGTAACAATGAAAATAAGAATCTTTGACATCGAAGAGGAAGTAGATGTATTTATAGTAGATAGAGATGATTTCGAAGATTTTCTAATAGGATTAGATATGATAAAAAAATTTAAGCTAACCCAAGATGAAAAATTAAATATATTACAGAAAAAGGTAGATAACACCAATGAAACCGATAAGATTAAAATACACACCATGGAAGAAAAAAGAAAAACGCGGAACAATGTTCAGTGAACTTCAACGAACACGTTGAGGAAGATGAATTCCAGATAAAGCTAGAACACTTAGATAAAATGAAAAGGAATGAGATAGAAAAACTAATACATAAACACGAATCAGTATTTGCCAAAAACAAATATGATGTCGGAACAGTTAAACACTACGAAGCTCGGGTTGACCTGCTAGTAGACAGATACTGTAGCAGGAGACCATATAGATGTAATATAGATGACAAAAAGGAAATCGAAAAACAATTGCAAAGTTACTGCAGAAAAATCTGATTGAAGAATCTTATAGCCCCTTTGCCGCTCCGGTCACGCTGGCATATAAAAGAGACGAAGGAAAAAAATCACGCCTTTGCATTGATTTTCGAGATTTAAACAAAATACCTCAAGCACAACCATTTCCACTGATAGATGATATTATATTGAGAGCTAGGAACTGCAAATACTACACAACATTAGATATAAATTCAGCGTTTTGGTCGATACCACTAAGAGTAGAAGACAGAAGAAAGACAGGATTTATAACTCAAGAGGGACACTTCCAGTGGACTTGTCTACCGTTTGGTCTGAAAACATCTCTAGCGATATTCCAACGAATTTTGAGCAACATATTAAGGAAACATGAACTAACAGAGTATGCAGTGAACTACATAGATGACATATTAATACACTCGCCATCGTTTGAAGAACATCTAAAACACATAGCACAAGTTTTAGAAGCGATAAAGGAAGAAGGCTTTAGACTAAAGTTCAGAAAATGTACGTTCGCAGCTAGCTCAGTTAGATATCTTGGACATATCATAGGTAATAATACGGTTCAACCACTGAAAGATAACGTCATATCGATCCAAAAAATTCCCACCCCAACAACACAAAAGAACGTGAGACAATTTCTCGGGAAAATAAATTTCTATAACGAGTACATACCAAAAAGCTCAATATTACTGGATCCTCTGCATAAATTATTGCAGAAAAATGAGAAATTTACATGCACGGATGACTGCGAAAAAGCGTTTACGAAAATCAAACAACTATTATGTTCTCAACCAGTACTGGAAATTTTCGATACAGACCGGCCCATAAAAATATATACAGATTGCGTCACTAGAAGGTATAGGCGCAGTGTTGAAACAAACACAAGATAATGGCAACGAAAAACCTGTCGCTTATTTTTCGAAAAAGCTGAATGAGGCACAGAAAAGGAAACAAGTACGCTTCGCGTACTTGATGGGGGGCTTCGCCCCCCATCCCCCCCCCCCCCCCCCGTGTTACGCGCGGTGCGCGTTGTGGTTGTCGCGCTTCGCGCTCCGCGTTCTGTTGATCTTTTACTTAAATTGTTAGGTGTTGAAATATTATGTTGTTTTTATATTATTGTGGATTATATTTGATAATATAGGACTATATGTTACGTTCTTGATATTCGTTTAGTAAGAGTCATTGTTCGAAAGGTGATGACTGAATTTTGTTTAGATTTACATTAGTAGCCAATTACAACTTTATAATTACTTTACAATTACAATATTAGAATTGCATATTTTATTTTCAGGATATATTTTGAATGTTGATTAACATGTCCCGTAGGGACGTTTTAATACGCACTCACGCCGTAATTTTCAATTTTTTTTTTTTTATAATAATTTTTTTTTTTATAATAATCAACTTGTTGCGAACATATTACGATTTCCATGGCGCCAAGCTTTGATTGTTCATTTTTGATACTTGAATCGGAAAATAAGAATTTCATAAATTACACATTTCATACATGGCACATGAGCATAACATTTTTATTTTGTTACAAAAGCATGGCATAAATGGCACATGAGTATAAAATTTTTATTTTGTTACAAATAATTGAAATCGACTACACAAGCTTTAAAAAAAGTATTTGTTTAATATTGTCTTAAGCGTAAAAAAATATTTTTTTATGTAGTTGAGATCCAATTTCATAATACATGTGTGTGAGTGTAACTTATCACAAATCACTGCGTGATCCATTTAGGATGGTTCGCCGTCAAGTCTTCTCACTCGCATTGTCGCGTTTAACGTTTAATATTTAAGTATTCGTATTATAATGTTTTATTTCTTATGTTCTATTTTCAATGTTTATTTAAGAATTGTGGTGCAAAAATAATGCATATAATATGGTTGTATGTTTAATAAAATAATTAAAAAATAATCAGTATATCGTTCATTGAATAATAGGTATTTATTACACATTTTTTTATAAATCTATATTTACCATGAAATGCGAAACCATAACGGCTTATGATCGCTATAAACGCTTTCATATATATTCACTTTCAAATCTTTGTTTGTACTGAAGCATAAGTCTATTAATGTATTATCATCAGTTGTTATCAAATCGTTTTTTAATACAAAATGAAGATTTTTTGATTTCATAAATTGAACTAGAGCTTTACTAACATGTGATTCTGTGTACATATTTATATTGAAATCTCCAATTATAATTATATTTGGTGTTTTTTCTTTATCTATAGCCTGAAAAACAGTATTTATACAATTTTTAAAATTAGTAAAAGTGAATTTTGGTGATTTGTAAATTGTGATAATGGAATAATTGTTCATGACTAAACCAGTCGTTGTCATAAAGCTATTTCTTTCTCTATTTGTACAAGTATAAAAACATTTTACGGTATGAATTGATGTTGTTTTTTTGTATGTTATATTTCCAAATGCTTTCCTGATACTTCCTGCGCAATCTTTTCTTTGAATCATTGTATATTCTTGTATATCAAGATTATCTTTTGTTAGAGTCCAAGTTTCCACGAAACTTAATATATCACATTTTCTGAAACTTTTATCTGATTGAATTAAATTCATATGTTTATTTAAACTTCTAACATTTTGATACATAAATAGTAAACTTTTAACGTTTTTTTCATTGATTTCTGGAAATTGAAGACATAGTTTTAAAGGATTTTCTTTTTTCAATCTGAGCATTTCTATTTTGACTTTATCATTAACATCGATGCTTTTGGGGGCATTATATTGACCTTTGATAAATAATCCACTTGCACTCGTCGCTCTACTAAAGGCAACATATAACATTCGTCGATCTATTCGTCCTATTAAATTTGTTACTACAGCATTATATGTAGCTCCTTGTGATTTATGAATCGTTATTGCTTCTGCAGGAGTAAGGGGAAATTGTTTTCGACATAATTGTATGTTTGAAGTTTTTGTTAAATTCATTGTTCTAGTGATATGTTCTATTGGTGTTAAATCGAGCGACGGTACATTATCTTGTTTCATTTGTTGAAAGGATTCTAATCGTGTAAAATTACCAATTTTTGAATCTTCAAATTTTAAATATACACGTATAGGTACACGGACGTGCCTCATTGATTCGTCAATATAAAAACCATACGATATATGTTTTAATCTTCCACAAGCTCCATTGGTTAGGCCATCTTCTGTACGAATGTTTAGAGTCAACATATATCTGGCTTCTACCTTTAAAACAAGTTTATTTGGTAAGCCTTGAGTTTTATTTGTTGCCATAGTTTTTGCATATTTCAGCATTTTTTTTTATTTTCAAGGGTATTATCACCTATACAATAGTCAACAGATGTATTAATAAATCCTTCCGTTTGTAAGGAATTCAGAAAATGATTATTGTAATTGTCAACTAAAGCATTTGTTGAGAATAATTTCATACTATCTTTAGGAATAGTGATATTATCAATTAATTTATTACATTGTCTCGATTTAAATAGTTCGTCATCTTCTTTTGTTGTATTCCCTAAAGCTAAGTTATTCAGGGCCATTGCAAAAGCTTTATCTTCTTTTTGTCGCATAATTTCTGTTAGTTCATAAATTTCAAATTTTGACCATAAATAAGCACCTTGTAATATTCCAAATGTATTATTCTGACATTCAAATATCCATCCATCCATAACTGGTTGTAATTGGTTAAAATCACCCAACACAATAAGGGATTTACCTCCAAATAACTCATCTGTTTGAAATATTTGTTGTAATCGTTCATTGATTTGTCCAAATACTCGGCGTCCAGTCATGCTTATTTCATCAATAATAAAAATGTTAACGTTTATTAATTTACATGCTAATGTATTAGCAGTTTCGGAATTTAATCGATTCATGGTAAGTTGATTTATAGGTAGACAAAAAGCAGAATGAATAGTCATTCCATTTATATTAAAAGCAGCTTTTCCAGTTGAAGCGCATTTTAAAATGAACAAATCATCGGGATTGTTATTAATATTCATGTAAAGACGTAATATTGATTGTGTTAAAACATTGATTAATAAACGTTTTCCTACTCCTGCTCCACCACTTATGAAATGATAGAAAGGATAATTTTGTGTTTTCAATCTATGTATCAAATCAATATGATATTGGTATTGTTTTTCATTTAATAATGTCAACAATTCATAATATTCTTTATCTTCAATTAGTTTCGGAACAACGAATGTTTCTTTAATTTTACCCGGCTCGTTACATATCTCAAGACCGATATCACCTTCAGTATTTTGAAGCTCGTGAATTGCAAATGCTCGCGGAAGCGCATTGACGCTTTCATCTTTATTAATGTTATTATTTTCGTTATCATCATTTTCAATTTCTATGATCTTCAAAATGTTATCATAATTAATAGAATCATTATGAATATACGGCTTTCTGTTTTTTTGTAGAATATCTTTCGAAGCTTCATAAATTGTATGTCTATGTTCAACGGTTCATTTTCTCGCCATGGTTTAAATAATAATAATTGTTCTCTATAATAGTTCATTTCGTCTTGATGGATATTGTATTTTCGATATCGAATAATTTTATGTTTTAATTTTAATCTTATGTAGCCACCATTATTTAATAAAGGTATAAGATTGCCTACCATTTTATTTTCGGTTTTTTGATTGTCATTATCATAATCTTCGTTCATTTCTTCTTGATTGTTTGTAATCGCATCTGATTGCATAGATGTTTTATATTTAAAGTATTGATATAAAGCAGCAAAGTCTGCCAGACAAACATTTTCCATTGTAACTGGTCGTAATTTATAATAATCAAGTAATCCTTGTTGAACTATATCTGTTGATTCAGGATCTAATTCTTGTAATTCCTTGCGCGATTTTAATACTTTGGTTCTTTCTTCCAAAGGTACGGTATTAATATAAATTGAACCTCTTGAAGAATATGACATAGGCATTGATAGTAAATGATAAATTACTTCCTGTGCTGAAATTTCGCTTTTGTTAATAAAACAATTAGCTATATTTCTCATTTTTTTTGTAGGGTTATATTGTCTTGTTTTACTAAATCAGCACATTCTTTCAATGCACTAGACATTCCTCGTTATGACTTGTTTATATAATTTGCAACGTATAATGCACATGCATAAGGATCTAAAATAAACTGGATGTCGATATTTGCTTTATGTAATTTTAGTATTGTTTCATTGTAAGAATTAATTCTTATGTCGCGTACACTTCTTTTCAATAATACCATTGGACGTTTGATATATGCTTGAATAACTGTAATGTATTCTTTTTCCGTCATTGATAGTAGTTCTAAAAATTCTTCAAAAGTCATACTTTCATATGATTGTAAATTTTTACTTATTTGATCTAATGTAGTTCTTATAAGCTTAAATTTGTCATACATGTTCTTTTGTTTTTTTTAGCGTTATATTCATTTAATGGTTCCATGATAGTGGTTTTTTTCATAGGATAATGAGGTACGTTGTATCGGCAAATAGGTAAATTATTTTCTATTTTTTTGCATTTTTTCGTATGTTTATGGATTTGTAACGAAATTAATTGTTTAATTGATTTATTTCGTGAATCACAAGATATTATTTCATCTATGAAAGTTTCACATTCTTGTTTAGAATTTGTATCATCAGGATTGTATACAGATGCATTATTTAACCAAATTAATGCATGTAAATGTGGACTTCCTCGGTGTTGAAATTCTATTCTATAATACAAATCAACAATAGGAAAGGCCGCAAAAGGACTATTTTTAGATTTTTAAAATATCAGTAAGGATCTTATTCGATGATCAAAATATCTAGCGCAAGTGACTGGATCTGATTGTATTAATTTAGCTTCATCTTGCCATGATAATTGATTTATTATTTCATCATTTTTATCATCATTATATAAAACTTTATAAAGTATTCGTATCAAATCATTCCATTTGGTTTCAGCAGCAGATAGTGTTAAAAATATTGTTGGTTTTCCCAATTGTCTAATCATAACCATTACTGCTTTCTTTTTTTGTTCCCAAAATACAGGACTAGATCTGTCAATTTGTAAAAATCTTATACAATCATTGTCTTGAACCAATTTATCAACATAATTGTTATTTAATACATTTTTTGCAGTGACTTTGTGAGTTTTGCGTTTCATTCGTAAATGAGTTTTGTATTAGAGACACTATTTTTTGTAATCGTACTCTAGTATAACTTATGAATAGTTTTGAAATTTTGTTAGCACATCTTCGATCGTACATTCTGATTTCCGATTTCGCTCTATCTGCAAGCGAAATTTTGCGAATAGATGATATTCGACTTTGTCCATCGTAAATAGTTGGGAATGCCAATATTTCAAAATCTTCATCGTAAAGTAGTGATATAGGGATTTGATTTTCACCTGGAGCTATCTTTATTCCGACGTTATTAATAAATTCTGGTTCCAATAATGTTTCTTCGCCTCCTGGATTAATTGGATCATCTTCGTGTTCTTCCCAAATAATTTGATTGTTTACTATGTTGATGTAGTTACCGGTATTTTCATCAATATTTAATTGTATTGATTTACCTTCATTATTATTGATATTCTGTGCTTGCGTCATTTCAATTTGGTCATTAATATATACATTATCTACAACGTTTTTATTTTGAATCCATTTCTCGTTTAATGTTATTTTATGTTTAATATATAAATCAGTTGTGATTAAATATTGAACTGCATTCACAATTTTATGTGGTCTAATGATTTGGTAATTATGTTACGTCCTCGATGATGATTCGGAACAGCACGGTCACGCCGTTCTGTTGACTCCGCCGATATAGTTTTATCGGCGCGAACTACGAAGAGTACGCTCAGTTTGATCAGAGTAAGTGAGATATTCTGATCGAGCAGAAATTCGGAAATTCGGAGATTCGGAGATTCGAAAGGTTCTTTATGAAATTCGACCCCTGCTATGCGCAGTTGAAGAGAACAACGCGATGAATAACAGTTAACGATTGAGTTTATTCAAGTTGATTCAAGGTTATTGTGTAATTCTTATAGTTTCTGCCGGTTTAACTGAACTGAATGTCGTGCAAGACGTTTTACAGAGTCTGTTTTAACTGAGGACTGAGAGGACTCGAGTCGCGTAATAATTATCTAAGAGTCTGATAGTAGTGCTGGTTTTTTGGTCAGAGCGTGTATTTTTATATGTGCTCTGACTTTTGGGTGGAAGGGATTTTATTTAGGGTGGAGTTTGATTTAGGGTGGAGTTTGGGTTTTCCTTTAGGAGAGGGTCGGGAAGTTGATGTGATAGGCTGGGTTTTCCCTACCGTCTCTAGTATTGAGATAAGTCGTATTATTTACTTATCAGACAGAACTATCTGGTATGTCGGTACTAGGGGTAACTACGCAGAGCGCCCTTTTACCGACTAGAGGACATATGCAACCGACGTTTGGTCATTGCTGAATTTTGAAAATTGACTGGGCCTTTAATGTCGGCCAGTACGTAACACTTCCCCCCTTGGAAAAAGAGGGAGCGTCCTCGCTCTGATATGAAATCAAGCACACTGAAATTCGTATTTCGGTTGCATGTGTCCCCTTATAATCTTAGTGTCTAGTTGAATTATATGATATTGATACATGAATGTTCTTTAGAGGCTAATTATTGCTATATATGAATTATCTTAAGTCTTTATTCCAGATGTAGAATCGTATGATTGTCGTGTATTTTTATTTAATGTTCCTTATACTTGTTAACGGATTTTGATTACAAATGCACTTATTCTAAACAACGAATTTTTATTCTGAATATTGAATTGTACTAAATCACACGTTGTTCTTAACTAAAGGTAGGTTAACTATTTCGATTTCCTTAAAATTCCAAGGGTGAAAGGGTCTCGAAGGTGTGTGAATGTCCCGTATTTGGCGCTGTCAACGGTGGAGTTTGCCGTTGTGCACATTGTTTTTGTGTGGAAGTGGTGGGGGGGAGTGAAATTTGGGCTTCGAAAGGTGCGAAGTTGCTCGGGTAGTTTCTGAGCAGTCATTATTCTGTGAATCCTCGTGGTGAACAGTTCTCTAACTTACTACTTTCTTCAAATTTATCGATATGGTGAAACGCGGTTCGAAGGTCGATGTTGAAAACCAATTCGCTCAGGAGTCGTGCGTGAAACGACATTGTTGCGTAAGTAGTACAAAAATGATTTAGCACGTATTTCTTCAAACCGTTAATAATCTATTGTGTTTTCCTTTTTTTTTTATACACATATAGGGCATGTCCTCTTTATTACGGGTCTGGGCCTCGGTTCGGGAGATGCGGAGGGAAGCGCGTCGCGAGTTATCTCGACAGGAGGACGCCGTCGACTTTGATTACTGGTGTATCCGCTGGCTGTTCGAGGGTCGCTTGGGGAGCGTACACCCAGAGGACGATTGGGACCACCCTGCATGGATGGATCCCCGCGGAATTTTTGCGGCGTACTCGTCCGATTGAGTGAGCGAGTGAATGTGGGGAGGGGAAGGAGAGAAAAACAAATTTGACCAATGGAAAAAAAAATTTTGTATCTATTGTAAGAGGAGGGAGAGAAAAAGGAGTGAGGGGGGAAAAAAAAAATAAAATATGAGAGGTTTTTTATAATTCCTGCGTACGCGTTCTCTCTCGAAAGAGATTTTACCCTTCCCTATATTTTTAATTGTTCTGAGATGGTTCCAACATGCGACTTGGTTGGTTTGGTCGGTGGGTCGTTCTGAGGTTTCTGCGCCTCGTATTGTTGCCATCGGGGCCGGGCGATGGGCGCCTTTCTTCTTTTTTTTTTTTTTTTTTTTTTTTTATTCTCCGTCGGGGCGATTCTGGTCGTCTATTAATCTCTCAACGGTCGGATGGCCTGTTGAGGAAATGCTTGCGAGCGAATAGGGGGGGCTTTGCGTCGGCCCATGTAGTCAAATAGGGTTATAATATTCTTAGTTTATTTCTATGTCTATTTTTCCTTTCTTATTATATATATATTGTTTTCTTTTTTTTTTTCTTGCATAGAGGCTCGCTAGGCATGCATATATATCAATATAAAAATTTATTCACGAATGGTTAAACCTAAAGAGGGAAAGAAGGAGGTCTTATCGATCTTTCGCATTGTTTAGTTCTTAATTAGGTAGCGATTTTGAATTATCGCAGGCTTAACTTATGCTGTAGAGAAATCTCTGGCACGGGGGTAATATAATTCTCTTATTGCTGTCGTTTTTTATAAAAGGAGGAAAGAAAGAAAAACTGCTGTCACCTTCAAGGGGTTTCGTCTTCTTTTCTAAAAGACTATCCTACGATTGGATATTGTTTGTTGGTTACTTAGATTCGATGTTTCTACCTCTATTTTTAATTGTTCTGTCGGGTAGATCGGTGCGCTTGCCGCGTCTTGTGTTTCCTGTAGCGGACTCGGGTCTTGTTCGACGGTCGGGGTTTCGTCGGGTAGGCTATTTTTTAAGTGCAATAGTAAATTAGTTACCGAGTCCCACACGGCTCCTACCAGGCAGACGCTCCAACCGTACACTCTATGCAGAGTGTAGCCGTGTACTACGGTGTCGATTAAAAAGTTCAGTGCCTTTGCCGTAACCCATACACCTACTAGGGTTACGCTGAACGTCCCTATGGTGTTGAAGAAATTATACACCTTTCCCCATGCTTTTTCTAGAGTTTATCTGATAGCAGTTTCATCGATGAGCGGGTTGACTGATATTTTCTGGTCGTCGAGTGCTTGACCTGTCGCTCCTCGTGCTATCGTGTTCAAGATAGCAGGTCTTTCTACAGGGAACATAATACTTTCCCTGAGTCTGTCCATATCTTTCGCCGAGTAGATACCTCCTGTCGCTAAATTGGTAGGGGAGATATATTTCCACGATACTTTTGTTTGGGCTGAGAGTTCCGTGGGTTCGGCGGCTCGCGCCAGGGTGGGTAGAGTTTGATACCAATCGTTATTAATGCGGAACATCGGGGCTAGTAGGGAATGACAGTCTATCTGATTTCCGGTTTTACTATTACATGGGTTCGTGGTAGCATGAAAAGAGACTCGTTCGCTCCAGTAATTGGTAGTTCTTGATAGCAAGTCTTTGTTTCTCGCGCGGTTACTTCCGTCGGTATGCACTTTGCAATCCTAATTACCTCGCCCGCTAAATGTGCTATGTACCCTGGTTTCTTCATCAGGTGAAAGGCGAATTCGGCAGGTGCGAGTGGTGCTATTGCCAGAGAGTTGTGAAGGACTTTGTTTTCTAATTCGCATTGTTGCTTAATAACGTCATTATACAGAATTACTATCTGTTCTTTCAGATGTCTCTCAAGGAATATGAATTTGGTATTGATGTATCCCAGCATGTCCATATTTTGTAACGTGATTCCCTTTTCAATGGGGAGTAATGGACTGTCATCGCTGTCGACGATAAAAAGCTTTGGGTGTTCGGTTCTGATAATTTTGTATCCGCATTTTGATGTTACTCCGCGCGTTGTTAGAGCAAAGGTTATCTCATTAGTTGTTACGGAGTATATCTCTTCTCCGTATTTATTTAGGGAGTTGTCCCTAATTTTTTCTCCTGGGCCTTCGTACAGTGTTGAGTATGTATCGAAATCGCAACCATTTGTTATCATTAAGTTCCAAAATGTGTTTCCTCCTTCGATATCCAAGCAGTTTCCTGAGGTGTAGGTGCATCTGACACCAGATCTTAATATTATTTCATTTTCATTGGTTTTTACTGTTGCGGAATAGTCTTGTAACGTAATCTTAATTTGCCCTTGTACTACTACACTTGACCATGACCCGTAGTGGTCCGAGAAGAATTCCCCTTCACAATTGCCGTCGCTGTCGACTCTACCTGCGAGGGTCAAGGGTCGCGAGGATGTGGCATTGGGAAGTATGTCTATGAAGATTTGCCTGTGTGTTTGGTATGATTGCGTGGAGTAAATGCGTTTGCATTGTTCATAAGTAATTTCTTTTATATACTCCATGTCTGAATTGGATACTAACGAAATGTGAGAGTGCATCCCGCAGTAGAATATAGATCTGTGAATTTCTATTTTGCATTGAAAAACGCTTATTGATGTAAATTCTGCGGTTTGTAGAAGCTGTACTTTTGTTTTCTTAATTTCGGGCTTACGTATCGGGATTTTACAATCTTTAATATTTAAAAGCGATAACGTAGTTATGTTCATCGACGGTGCTCCGCAATCGTAAGCTATAAATTCGGTGGTCTCTTGTTACGTACTGGCCGACATTAAAGGCCCAGTCAATTTTCAAAATTCAGCAATGACCAAACGTCGGTTGCATATGTCCTCTAGTCGGTAAAAGGGCGCTCTGCGTAGTTACCCCTAGTACCGACATACCAGATAGTTCTGTCTGATAGCTAAATAATACGACTTATCTCAATACTAGAGACGGTAAGGAAAAACCAGCCTATCACATCAACTTCCCGACCCTCTCCTAAAGGAAAATCCAAACTCCACCCTAAATCAAACTCCACCCTAAATAAAATCCCTTCCACCCAAAAGTCAGAGCACATATAAAAAGGCACGCTCTGACCAAAAAACTAGCACTACTATCAGACTCTTAGATAATTATTACGCGACTCGAGTCCTCTCAGTCCTCAGTTAAAACAGACTCTGTAAAACGTCTTGCACGACGTTCGGTTCAGTTAAACCGACAGAAACTATAAGAATTACACAATAACCTTGAATCAACTTGAATAAACTCAATCGTTAACTGTTATTCATCGTGTTGTTCTCTTCAACTGCGCATAGCAGGGGTCGAATTTCATAAAGAACCTTTCGAATCTCCGAATCTCCGAATTTCCGAATTTCTGCTCGATCAGAATATCTCACTTACTCTGATCAAACTGAGCGTACTCTTCGTAGTTCGCGCCGATAAAACTATATCGGCGGAGTCAACAGAACGGCGTGACCGTGCTGTTCCGAATCATCATCGAGGACGTAACACTCTCTTACCGCCGATGCTAGCAGGAGCACTCCTAAAATCATGACGTAGTCGACGCCCATTTCGTCTGAAAAAAGAATATGTTTTGCGTGTTTATCTTTCTTTATTTTTTATTTGTGTGCTATTTTTAGTCTATCGCAATGAACTATTTTTCTTTTATTATTGCCCAAATCAATTTCTACGTTGTTTTTGTCTGCGATGATGTCTGTGATTGTGTACGGTCCCAAATAGTTGTCGTCTAATTTGTTTGTCTTATGATTTTTGGTTAAATATACTTCTTGTCCTATTGTCAGTTTTATTGGGTTCAATTTTTTATCATAATGTTCTTTGGATTTTTGTTTTGCTTTTTCTAAATTTTATTTTGCCTTATTTCTGTCTTTTGTGGTTTGTTCTAATTTTTCTTTAATGTAATCATTGAATGTCATTGCGTTATCTAGTGGTGATATGGCTGATGGTATTCTTGCTTCTCTACCGAACACGAGTTTGTATGGTGTAAACTTCGTGCCTTCGTGTACGCTAGTGTTATATGACATCGCTGCGTGTGAGAGCCATTCATCCCAGTCCCTTTTTTGTGTATAGTGTTTCAGGTAGTCTACCAGTACCTGGTGGCTTCTCTCGAGAGAGCCGTTTGACTGAGGGTGGAATGCTGTTGTTTTGATTTGTTGCATTTGATATGCTTTAGCTAATCTCTTCATAACTTGTCCTATGAACGCTGCGCCTTGATCTGTTAAGATTACCTTGGGGCAACCAAATTTATTTATAAACTCTCGGACTAGCGCTTTCGATATTTCCTCTGCTGTTGCGTTTATTAGGGGTATAGCCAAGCTGTATTTCGATAGGTCGTCCTGCATTGTGAGAATGTATTTGTATACGTTCTTAGAGACTTCGAATGGTCCGACTATGTCCATTGCTACTTTATGAAATACATCCGCTGATGTATCTGTAATAATCATTGGTTGTTTTGTCTTTACTCTGACCAATTTCTTTTTCTGACAGCTCGTGCATTTCTTAATGAATTCTTGAATATCTGTTTTCATGTTGGGCCAATAATATTTTTGCCTGATTCTGTTATAGGTCTTGGTCACTCCTTTATGGCCTCCTAATGGGGTCTCGTGACACTCACGTATTATGCCTTCTCTGAGATCTTCGGATGGAATTACGATTTTGTCTTTGCAAATTGTTATCGTGACATCATTGGGTAATATCTCTTCTATAATCTTACTTATTTTGTTCCAGACTGTTGTTCCTAAGTTACTTTCGGCTTGTGAAATGCTGGCTGATTTGACGTTTATTTCTGCCATAATAAGTTTTAAATTTTGGAAGGCCTTTCTGATGGTTGTTTCTGTTAATTGATCTTCGTTGGTCTGTCGAACAATTAACGCGAAAACTTTTCTATTATTTTTTGTTGAGAGTACTACTTCTCCTATTGAGTATTTTTTCAATGGTGTGAGTTTATTTAGCAATCCTTTCTTAATGAGTCTTTTTCCCAATTCGTCTGATACTGTGCCGTCTGCATTGGCAAAGCAAATTATATTGTCGTTCCCTATTTCCAGATTATCTCTCGTTTCGATTAATCTTCTGTCTTCTTCTTGGTTGTCGTCATCTAAACTGCTATGAATTTTCTTTGCAACATTTTCTGAAGGAACTTGTTTTTGTTCGCTATTGGCTTTATCGTTGTCTGAGTTGCTATTTATTTCGTTTATAAAATTTCTTGGGAAAGATTGGTCTATCGATTCGCTTTCGATATTTGAATCAATAGCATCACTTTCTATTGCCGGTGTTGGTAGGGGGTGTATTCTAATGGTCTCATTATTACTTGGGGGGGTTGTTGCTCGTTTCGTGACCCTTGGTTCTTCTAACCTCTCTGTCTCTCTCTCATTTTGAGGTTTTTTCTGGGTGTGTTCTTTCTGTTTTTCTATCGGTGGAATTTCTATTCCTTCGTTTATTGTGGGGATATTAGGGTTTTGTGTTTCTTTCTTATCTTTTTCCCTCGCGGCTTGTGAATGTTTAGTTATTGATTTATGTGATGTGCCATATGTTCCTAGACAGCATGAGCAAGAGGGTTTCTTGGTGACCCTTTTTGATCGTCGGAGCAGCTGGGAGGGCTCTTGAGCGTTTATATTTTCTCGAGGCTTATCGTCTTCTAAATATATGGGCTCCGAATTTTTTTCGAGTACTTGTATATTTTCAGCCTCTTTGTCACTCGATTCCTGCTCGACGTCCATGTCGATATTCTTAAATTCGTTATTTCCACATGTGGCAGATTTTACGACTTCGGTCATCTCGGGTGTCTCCGAGGGTGTTTCCGGGCAATCTGGTTTCGTTGCCGTCTCGTGTGTGATAGTACGGTTCGTGCCTGATGTGAAGTTTCTTATTCCAGTCTGCGCTTTCTCTGAATTGTTATTTGATGCTGTTCCTTTTTTTTTGGTTTCTATATATTTCGAGAGAGTGCTGGTGTGTAGAGTGTTGTAAATTGTGCCGTCTTGTTTTTTCTCCTGATTTTTGTTTAATTTTTTCATCTCTACTTCGTGTTCTGTTGAAGGGTCTACGGGTGGTATATCCCTATTCAGCGTTATATTACCGATTTTCCTTCTCGTTCTTGTCGCTGGGGACGGAGTGAATCCTGCTGCACACGTGGACCTCTTGGTTAACCCTTAGTCTGCCTAGGGGGGTCGTTTGCGTCCGAGCGAAAATCAAATGTCGGTGTAACTCCTAAATCCGATCACGGGAGGCGCTGTTAGGCTTATGTAAAAAAAGTTAGGCCCCTCTAGACCCGACCTGCAAATAGGCGCTATTCTAGTTCTTACCCAGCTGTTGTAAGGAGCAATTGATTTTCGTTCCGGACGCATACGACCCCCCTAGGCAGACGGCGGTTGTCAAAACTGTAAGTAATTTTTTTTTCGTTTTTTCGCTTGAAAGTCTTTATTGAGGCTAACAGTGCCACAAAAAAATTTGGGCGCAAAAAAAAAATTCGATTTTTTTCAATTTTTTTTTTTCGTAATTTCTAACTTTTTCTAATTTTTTTCATATTTTCTACAATAAAAATATATTGTGACACTTAACGAATGAGTTATTACTGATTTTATTACTTAGTTTGTATTTAATACACATTTATTGCCTCTTTACTTCGAAATTTGCGACTAAATTATTGCCAATTTTTAGGTCCCAAACTTAAGGTTAATTTAACAAAAATTGGATACGGTTGATTTTTTTCTCGAAAGCGACAATCTTCCCCTTTAATATTCTTTTTTGGCAGTTTCGATATCTTTATTTGTCTTAAAGTTATGATTTTTTGAGTGAACAAATGCATTGATACCGTTTTTTATCATTTTTTGGATAAATAATATAATAAAAAATAAAAATTTTTATAATTTTATGATCGATACTTCAACTTAAAGGTTTAAAGAAACTCCATGAATTTCTTTAGATTTTTAACCCCACTGAAACTGGTTGAAAAACCGTCAGGACGCCAACGACCCCCCTAGGCAGACTGAAGGTGCCAAAAAACCCTAGGCAGACTAAGGGTTAATTCTCTAGCTAACTCGCGTTGGAAATTATTTGGGTTTGTGTGTTTTATTTTTTATTCTATGGGAATTCTTGAAATTTCTTGAGATGATGAATTTATTGCTACATTTTCTCTCTGACAAAATTTTAACGGATTTTTCAGTGGTGGAGTTTTATCTCCCTGCGAAGAATTTGTTTTTATTGCCGCTACGGCATTTTTCACATCTGATGCAATTTCTTCGTCTCGGTCCACGAATTTTAGGTGTACTGGTTTTATGTTGTCGCCTTTCCTGATTTTTTGTAAGAACGATTCTTGGCTGTGTGGTTGTGGTGTTTCAATGTAATCGGGTAACATTATCGAATTTTGTGATGACTGGGTTGTGTCGCTCTTGTTGCCTGACGATACTGACTTTTCTGACTTGCTTCTTCTAGATAGGTGCTTCTTCCGTTTTATCTTCTCCTTAATTTGCGATTTTAGTATTTCTGTATTTCTGTTCAATCTCATAATTTTTTCTTCCTCATCGGATGATTCGTTTGAGACCGATATTTTACTCTCTTTACTCGCGTCCTGTTCTGGTACGATTTTTTCCCTGCGTGTGTTTTGGCGTTCGGCGGGTTGATCAGGCCCCCCGTGGTCGCTAGTTGCACACCGTTCTACTGGGCTATGCTTTTGTTCAAGTACCGTACCTGCGCTTTCTTTTTCTTTTATTGGTCTTTCTTCATCCGATGGTTTCTTAGACTTCTCAACCGAATTTAGTATTTTAATTGTTTCTTCTACTCGTGGTTCCGAAACTTTATCACTTTCTTCTTGTGATTTTTCTAATTTCTCAGTATCTCGTGATACTTTTGATACAGAATTTCTGAAAAAATTTCCCGATTCTACAATCTCTTTGGATATATTTGATTCACTCCTTGGAGATTTTATTGATTCTGGGGATTTTATTGATTTATCTTCTTCATCGCTCTCGCAAATTTCTTCTAATAATTCGCTTAATTTCGAAAATTCGGACTCTTCTTGTGATTTTTTCAATCTCTCGGTATCCCGTGATACTTTTGGTACAGAATTTCTAAAAAAATTTCCCGATTCTACAATCTCTTTGGATATATTTGATTCACTCCTTGGAGATTTTATTGATACTGTAGCTTCTGGATTTTTTATTGATTTATTTTCTTCATCGCTCTCGCAAATTTCTTCCAATAATTCGCTTAATTTCGAGAATTCGGATTTGTCGTGCACCCTATCGTCTGTTGGAGTTTTCATTTCCACATTAATTTCTGGTTCCCTTTCTATGTTTCTAATGCTTTCGTCTTTCATGGGGAATCCTAAAAAGTCTGAGCCTGATGATTCTGTTTCCATTTTAATCTCCTCTTTGTCAGTATCGTTTCCTTTCGGAAGGCTTAAAAAATTCTTCGTCTCGTCATCAGGTTTTACTTCTTCCTTGTTCTTTTCGTGTTTTTGAACGGTCAGCTTTAGCCTTTTTTCATCTATGCCGTCGCTACCCGGGGGTGAGCGCGGCTCGGCTATTGCTGGTCGTGTTTTTTCTCGTTCGCGGCGGGCCCTTTTCCGCCACTTAAGTTCGACTACATACACTGTCCCTTTTTTTATGATGGGGTTCCTGGACAGTGCGTCTGCATTGGTGTTTACTCGACCGGCTTTGTATTGAACTGTATACTCGAATTCTCTTAATCGTTCTCTCCATCTCATTACTCGTGACGTAGGGTCGCTTACTGTGTTTACCCATACTAGCGGTCTATGATCTGTAACTAGTGTGAATGGTCTACCGTAGAGGTAAGGCCTGAAGGTTTGTAACGCAAATACTACTGCTACCATCTCGCGCTCCGTGGTATGGTATCGGGTTTCCGCGCCATTGAGTACTCTCGATGCATATGCAACCGGGAGGTCCTCGCCGATTTTGCCCTGTGACAAAACTGCGCCTATTGCGAAGCCTGATGCGTCCGTTGTGACAATAAATGGTTTCGTGAAATCTGGGTATTGCAATATCGGTGCTTCACATAGCATATCGCGTAGAGTTTCGAATGATAGTTGCTCTCTCGATGTCCATTCGAATTTTTTATTTTTGCTAGTGAGGTCCGATAATGGTCTTGCGATTTTCGCGAAATCTTTAATGAAACGTCGGTAATACCCCGCGAGACCTAAAAATTCTTTTATATTCTTTTGCGTTTTTGGTGTCGGAAAAAATTTTACCGCTTCAATTTTCTTCGGATCTGGTTTTACGCCGTCTGCCGATATCACGTGACCTAGGTATTTTACTTCTGTCCTGAGAAATTCGCATTTATTGGTCTGTAGCGTCAAGTTGGCTTTTCTCAGTCTGTCAGCAAGCTGTCTGAATTTTACGTCATGTTCTTCTAATGATTTCGAGTAGATGACAATATCGTCGAGATATACGAACAGTTCGTTCCCCTGTAATCCACGTAGGACCATATCCATTAGCCGTTGGAACGTTGCTGGTGCGTTCTTTAAGCCGAAGGGCATTCTGTTGAATTCGTAGTGACCGTGGGGGGTCGTGAAAGCCGTTTTTTGTCTATCTTCCGGGTCCATTTCGATTTGATGGAATCCCGAAGCTAGATCGAATATCGAAAAATACTTGGCTCCCCCTAGTTGGTCTAGAATATCCGTTATCAATGGCAATGGATATGCGTCGCCTATAGTCTTCTCGTTTACTTTTCTGAAGTCGATTACGAGGCGCCAACGCGGTTTCTCCGATGCGTCTGGCTTTTTGGGTACAATCCACAGAGGTGAGTTGTACGGCGAACTTGAAGGTCGTATTATGTTTGATTGTAATAGGTCATCTACCTGTTTCTGTACTTCTACTTTCTGTGATGGTGTATGTCTGTACTGTCGGGTATTAACGGGTATATTGTCTGTGGTCAGTATGCGATGGGTGAGCGTGCTCGTTGCTCGCAATTGTTCTCCGGGGATATGAAAGAGGTCAACGTATTCATCCACTAGGATGTTTACCGCTTTACGCTCTTCTTCATTAAGATGATCGAGTTTCAACAGTCTGATAACTTCTTCGGTACGAGTTCCCTGAGCTCTAGGGATGTACTTAGAGTTGTTATCTTTGTCGAAAGTTTCGTCCTCGTCCATACTTGTATCGAAAGGATACAGAGGTATTACGGGAATGTCGATCTTAATGTCATTCTCCCGGGTATTTATTGCGTATAAGTAGGCTACTCCTTTATTATTCTTGACGATACCCTCTCCTGCGTATATACCTTCGGGTAGGTCAAGCCGTGGCAGGTAGCCTTCTTCGAGCGCGTTTACGACTCTGACAAATATACCTGTCTTTGTTCTTGCTGGCAAGACTATGCTTCCTCTCTCTATGAAAGGGATTCGCGTACCGCTTAGTGTTATCTGTCCCTGTTCATAGTCGATTATGCTTCCTCCCGCTGATAATAATTCGGATCCTATGATGCCCGAATAATTTAACGGAAAATCATCTGAGATTACATGAAAAATCGTTTGCGTGCCGTTCATGTCTATTCTGATTTGTCCTATTGTGCAAGGTTTGTCTTTCTTTGATATTCCCGTCAGTTGATACTGAATGTAATTATTTATGAGATTTGGGTTTTTTAGTGAACTATATTTGATGAGATTTAATTGAGATCCTGTGTCTACCAAAAATGTCGCGCGATCGGGAAGAATATCTTTTGATGTTACTACTATTGCTGGGGAGTTGACGCATGGAGAGACGCATGTTGACTTATAGACTGCCTGCAAGACATTTATCCTCCCTAGTTTTGTTGGGAGTTCACCTGACGCTGGGCCGGCACGTGCCCCATCGGTGCGCCGTGGCCGGGGGCTGCCTGCCCGTTTCCCGACTGACTGTTTTGAGTACCTGCTCGGGCCGCGTTTTCGTTATATATTCTTTTCCTACAAACTCCGATCAAATGGCCCTGTTTTTTACAATAGTGGCACATCATGTTCGTGTGGGAGTTCATTGTTGCTGACTTGTTCGTCTGATTTTTATTTCTTAACGTCCTGCAATCTTCGATCGTGTGGTTTGACTTTTTACAATATGTGCAGAATTTGCCTGATAGATGTGGTTGGTTGTTGGTTTTGAGTGTATTTTGACTCGATTGATCCATTCTATTGTTATTTCTCTGATAATGAATGTTAGATTGGACTGTGAAACATTCTGTTTCTTTATCTGATCTAAATCTTTCTTCGATCTTTTCTGCCATTGTTGTGGCATCGGCAAGGGTTGCGAATTCTGATTCTAAAAATGCGGCTATTCTTTGTGAAACTCCCCTTTTGAAAACCCAGATTGCTAGTTGTTCTGCTATGAATACCCTTTCTACTATCGTTTTCCTTTTCAATTCTATTTCTTCCAATGTCTTTTTTAAGTGTAGTGAAACTCGGTAGCCGAAATCTAAGACCTTTTCGTTTGGTTGTTGTTTGAGCTTTGCAAATTCTATAAACCACTCTTCGACATCTTTCTTTGGCCTATAGTGTTTTGAAAAAAATTCTATGAGCTCGTCTACTGTGGCTACATCCGCTTGACTTGCCCGCCTCAAAGGTTCGCCTTTGCATTTGCTTATCAAAGTTCTTACGACGAGAGATTCGTTCACTCCCTATGCCAGTTCTTTCGCTAATTTGCAATCGCGTAAAAATGAATCTATTGGGTACCCGTCGGTCCCGTTGTCGAAATTTGGAATAGTTTTCAAAAATTCTCTAAAATTTTGTTCTGCTCTATATACGGGTGGGGGGTCTATTGACATGTCCATTCCTGAAGTGGTCGTGTTTGCGGTAGCCATTTTTTATGCAAGAAAAAGAAAGAAACGCTTACTACTTAAGAAGATCTGTGTTGTCCCGACGCAGCTGTTTGGTCGTTGAACTCCGGTGTCGATGACGAGATTTATGGCGTTGCTGATCGTTGACAGATGTCTCGGTGTGTTGCGCCTGTGACGATGGGTCCTTTTCGGTGCGTCGATGGGTTTTTGAAGTCCTTTGCGGTTGCCGCTGCACTTGTTGCGGTGGTGAATGGTGATGTTGTGACTCGAGTTGTCGTCATCCACAGCAGGTGGTTGGTTGTTGTTTTATGCGATTTGGTTATCGCGTTACCGTTCTGACTTTTGACGGGTCAGGACAAAGTAGGAAAAAAAAAATTTTCCAGATTTTCGTGTTGTAGGTGATGTCTTCCAGTCGAATCCCGTTCGCTGCCACCAAATTTATTTATAAACTGAGCTGTTACGTCCTCGATGATGATTCGGAACAGCACGGTCACGCCGTTCTGTTGACTCCGCCGATATAGTTTTATCGGCGCGAACTACGAAGAGTACGCTCAGTTTGATCAGAGTAAGTGAGATATTCTGATCGAGCAGAAATTCGGAAATTCGGAGATTCGGAGATTCGAAAGGTTCTTTATGAAATTCGACCCCTGCTATGCGCAGTTGAAGAGAACAACACGATGAATAACAGTTAACGATTGAGTTTATTCAAGTTGATTCAAGGTTATTGTGTAATTCTTATAGTTTCTGCCGGTTTAACTGAACTGAATGTCGTGCAAGACGTTTTACAGAGTCTGTTTTAACTGAGGACTGAGAGGACTCGAGTCGCGTAATAATTATCTAAGAGTCTGATAGTAGTGCTGGTTTTTTGGTCAGAGCGTGTCTTTTTATATGTGCTCTGACTTTTGGGTGGAAGGGATTTTATTTAGGGTGGAGTTTGATTTAGGGTGGAGTTTGGGTTTTCCTTTAAGAGAGGGTCGGGAAGTTGATGTGATAGGCTGGGTTTTCCCTACCGTCTCTAGTATTGAGATAAGTCGTATTATTTACTTATCAGACAGAACTATCTGGTATGTCGGTACTAGGGGTAACTACGCAGAGCGCCCTTTTACCGACTAGAGGACATATGCAACCGACGTTTGGTCATTGCTGAATTTTGAAAATTGACTGGGCCTTTAATGTCGGCCAGTACGTAACAATTATAACAATGTTTGTCACGCATACGTCTCATAAGTTGGACATGAATAGTGTCAGTTTCATTAGTATTTCGTGGAAGGTTAGAAACAAATGCATTTATATTTACTGGGATATTGACGCAATTTCCTTTAATACCATATTGTTTTTCAAATCCAAGAGTTCGAATTTGTAAAAATGGTAATCTAGGCGATATAAATCTCTCTTCCATAATAGATAAGTTTTGTAAACTATCGTGAATTACTGGAAATTCTAAACCATTGATAAGTGCTAATTTTGGTATATTGGTTTTAAATAAATCCCTTTTGCATGTTGAACAGAGTTGAATTGTATTTTTTTTAGTTGTAATTTTACATATGATTTTCCAATCTGGATGAATTTTTTGTTTCGTTGCCGTATATTCATTTGTGAAGGTGGAAATTGAGTTCTGAAACCATAATCCCCCACAACATGAACATATATAAGTAGGTCCTTCGGTAATAGATTTATTATAAATTTTAATGTCGTCATTTTCATTTAAAATATCATAATTCAAATAGTTTGTTATGACCTTCTGTTTTTTTCTATCGGTTGCTTTAATCAATATAATTTCTTGAATGTTTGTTTTGCGTAAGTATCTTATCATCTTATTTTCATATATTTTATTCATATGTACTTTTTCTATCGAAACAATTTTTATTTTTTGATTGATTATCATTTTCCGTGATGTGTTTATTTTAGTTGGTGCGTAATAAATGCGATTTTTTATTTTCTCATTTACTCTCCAAATAATATTTTGTCGTTGTTTAATTTTTCTCCTTTTATTATTTTGTTTTTTGATTTGTGCGCATAAATCATCACATTCAGTATTTTCTATTTTCTGTTTGTTGATATATTTTTCGCGTGACAGTAGTTCTTCTTTTTTATAATAGCAATCATAAATCCGTCTTTTCCTTTTTGTTAGCATATGTACATGATTTTCCTGTAATGAATTTTCTTTGTTTGACCGCATCATTTGTTTTCTTTCTTTGTCTTTTATTTTTTCGTGCCCTCTGAAAACTTTATTAGAGCGTTTATTTTGTTTACGAATTTTATCTCGTAATTTTTTATTCATAAGGCGTTGTTTTTTAATAGGAATGTATGATTCATTTTCAATATGTAATTGTGAATAATCGTTCCGAATTTTGCGTTTCCCTTTGCAATCTTTAATTCGATTTTCAATTTTCAAATTTTTATTTTGTTGTTGAATTATTTTGTGATTTCGATCTTTTAATTTGAAGACAATCTGTTTTTGTACTAGTTTGGATATATTAGATGGTTGTTGATTTTGTAAATGTTTATTTGAAAGTACATTATTATTGCAATTTATATTGGCTTCAGTGTTACTTTCTTTCATAGTAATTTGTTTTTTCTTGCAACATTTGTCTACATCAATATTTTTACTTGTAAATGTTTGGTTTTGTATTCTTTCTGATCTTCGTAATGTTTGAATATCGTTTTTGATTATTTGATTCTTATACGTTTTTTGTTTATATTGTTGATTGTTTTTTGCTTTTTTCGTCGCAGACATGTCAGATGTTGATTGTACTTCCGTTTTTTTCTTTTTTGGTTTTAAAATGTTTTGTTTTACGGGTATTAATTTCATTTTTTCGAATTGTTGGGATAAAATCGGTATAGAGTAGTTCTTAAGATCGTGACGTTTTCGTTTTTTATTATGGTTTATCTGTTTTATTTCTTGGTTTATATTAATATCTGCAATTTTAGTTTTCATATTTTGAAGTCTCGCTGATTTTCTCAATGTTTCAACTTTGTTTTTGATCTTTGGATTTTGGTCTTTTATACTATATGCAACTATGTTTATTTGATTTGTTGTTACTGTACATTTTTTCGAAGATTCGTTTTTGTTTGGCTTTGTTATTGACGTTTTCAGTAGTTTTTCTTGATCATCCAAGCTAATTTGCGAGAGTTGTTGTGATAAATTCGGTATTGATGAGTGTTCGAGATCACTTTCTTTTGTTAATTTATTATTTTCCCGTTGAACTTCCGATAACATTTTAGTATTGGTTGAGAAAGTTCTGTTTAGTGAAAATTCTATATCTTTGTTACGGACCGATCAACCTGGCAACGGCCAGATTTCGCAACCCGTACTTTTCCACAGCGCGATGAGCGCCTTCCACACCGGCGGTCAACTCCGTGTGGAAATCGCCCAAATCGCCGCCTCAGCAGCACACTTCGGTTTCACCGAAGCGATCGCCGCAACACCGGCCACGCGCCACCCGGTCAGCGCGGCCCACAATAATTTCTCCTAATGCAACGGCCCCGCGAGTTCTTCACGAAACTCAGCGGCCCCGAGAGCCGTTCTCAAAATGCAACTGCCGATTGGGAAGTTGACCCGATTGACAAATCAACTTCCCAATCGACGACCGACATATCGTTCCCGGTAACCCCCACGAGCTCCTTCCCCAAGGCAACGAGGGTCCGGACCGACCAAAACTCCACAGTCTTAATTGATCTCTCAGTCTTAACGAATCTCTCAGTCTTAACAGACAGTGGTCAACCGGTACCAGTGCCTTAGTGGTGTGTACGCTTCACGTACTTAGAGTCCTCGTGAGCGTAACCGTGGGGTTCCGGAGAGCCATTGTAGTATTAACCGAGAATCGTAATATTGTTGTAACGGTGTGTGCGTGTATGAGTCCGGCGAGTCCAATTGTACTCTACCCGCTCGACTTCTGCCGACTCAGCGAAACCTCGGCATCGTAGTGGCAGCGACGAGCGTTAATCTGTATACGCCACTACGAGCGCGGTTGCTTGTGCGAGTAATAAACCATTGAAGCCATCTTGAGCGTTATTTCTACTGCCGAGAAGGCCGGCGCAACCGACCTTCCCAACGATCCCAGCAATCCGCCGACGCCAGCAGATCGGAGACGCACACACACACACAGAACCAGGTGAGGTGCGTTACGCCGCTTCAAAGAGTGACGGAACCCACAAGTCGAGGCCCCTGACCCTCGACTTTAAATAACAACTTAATATAAAAACATTAGGCCCTAAATAGGGTCATAACATCTTCCAAAATTTCGAAATGTCCTGAGCTTCGTTCACCAGAGAATAATAATTTGATGTATGACTCATTGTTTGTCGTTTCATAATGATGATCTGTATGTGATGGGGAAAGTTTTTGAATAAAAACAATTTTATCGTTAGTCTTTTCGTATATGATGATTCCTTTTTGATATTTGCGTATAAACATCGCTATTTCAAAATCAGTACCATAATTTCCATTAGTGTTCATATATGTGTAATATTGATGTCGATTTTGAAACACAAAACTTGGATTTGTAATTTGCAAAAGATATTCATTTTCTGACCAATTATTGAATACGTGATCAACGATATTTTTTCTAATTTCAGCATGTCTGTTTTGATTTTTGTACAACCCATAAGATAAGCATCTGAATAAGCTATTGCCATCTTTTTCTATCTGGACAATTTCGAACTGATTTCGAGACATTACACAGCTTTATATAAGCGATTCAAAATAGGTTTATAGGGCTATTAGCTGCTTTTCTCTTGAGCGTCTTGAGCTGCTTTTTTTTGTTATTTAGCGCTATAAGCTGCTTTTTGTCATTTAGCGCTGAAAGCTGCTTTTTTATATTCAGCGCTGTAAGCTGCTTTTCTCTTGAGCGCTTTGAGCTGCTTTTTTTTATTAAGTGCTATAAGTTGTTTTTTTCAATTTAGCGCCGATAGCTGCTTTTTTTTTTATTTAGCGCTAAAAGCTACTTTTTTATATTCAACGCTGTAAGCTGCTGTTTTATATTCAGCGCTGTAAGCTGCTTTTTTATATTCAGCGCTGTAAGCTGCTTTTTTATATTCAGCGCTGTAAGCTGCTTTTTTTTGTATTTTTTTGTTTTTATGTAAGTAATGATCTGAAAAATAAAAGTAAATGATTAGTTTGGTAAACATTCTAATATTTTACTAATGGTATGGTAAAAGAAACAATAATATTTTTGACATATTTAACAATCATGTGTTATGATATACAGAGTTTATGCATCAGTTCGCGTATTTCAATTATTCACTCTGGTTTTAACACATGATTTTTTTAAATTTTAAATAATATATAATTGTTTAATTTTCATTTATTTGATATTATATGAGAAAATTTAATTTAACCTGAAAATATTATGTAGATGTATAAATTGTATTTAGTTAAAAAGTAAATCATATCATAAAAATGTTGTTTCTTCTTTAATATTTATTAAATTTCGTGACTCATAATTTCGATTATTATATTCATTGCGTAGGAGGTTTTAATATATTTAAATACTTTTGGTGGAATTAAAATTTGCGATTTATGAAAATAGTTATGCATGGAAATTTCCTTTCCTTTATGTTGAAATTGTAATTAAAGGACAACTCTGTGCGACAATTGATGTATTCAAATCAGTTTTGTTTCTTATACATCGTTCGAACGGCTATTCTGCAGCTTCTAAGCATAATAAACATTCAATTTTTGTCCGGCATGACAATTTTAGCTTTTCATTTATGCTGGAGGAAATTATAGGGTTTTTGAACGCTAATTAAAATGAAAAAAAAAAGAAATTGCAACATTGTTTGATTTAAAGATGCTATCGCGGAATTTTTTGTTGTTGTATAATTACTACATTTATGCTCTAATTGAGGGACTATTAACGTGTGTGATCGAATAAACTTTCGTGGAATTATCATTATTTTTTAATTTATTAGCTGATAATCCACGAAAATGCACGTTTATTTTGTCGTTACAATCGCGATAAAAAGACAAATATCGGTGATTCATATTTTATTTAGATACATTTTTTTAATAGTGCAGTTTGAAAGGTTGATTTACTGTTTCCAGGTGTGCAGAACATATAATTTTTATAAAAGATTAAGAATTTCATTATTCACTGACGCTTGAGAAAGTTTAGCGTTCTTTGAAGAAAATTTACATGAGCTGTACAATGCCAGATTTGGAAATTCAGTCTTGGCAATTTTTTTTACAGTTCTTGCATTCGTGTTAGAACTATAGGATCATTAACATAAACGATTGAACGTGATTTCGTCGAATTATCATTTTCGACTTATAAATATGATAATGTGCGAAAATTCACGTTTTTTTTTGTCGTTAAAATCGCTATAACTGAACAATTATCTGCGATAATTGTTTTATTTCGATAATTTTTTTTTTAACGTATAGTTTGAATAGTTATTTTAAAGCATCTAGCTGTGAGGAACATCGAATTTTTCCAAGATAAATATAAATTATCACTTTTCACTGACGCTTGAGAAAGTTTTGCGCATGTGTGGCCGTCCATATGTTTGTTATGCGTATGTACGGCATTGTATATTAAGAGATGCAGTATCATGTCATTGACATCAAAGTTAATTGAGATAAAATATTTTATATACAGAGTGTCCCATTTTAATCTTACACCTGATTTTTCTCGGAAAATACTGCTCCGATCAAAAATTGTGTATAATGAAACTTTTAGGGTTCGAAGGGGGACGTTCAAAAAAAATTTTTTTTTTTGTATCATAATTCAAAATGGCGGCTGTAAGATGGCCAACATGTTTTTTTTAAATAGAAACAGGCCATTTCTTTGTTACTAAAAAATTTGTCGGATCAAAACTAACAACTTTTATAGGAACATTTTTTTGATAAAGTCCATAATTTTTGGAGTAGAACACCATTTTTGACTATTTTAGCGTTATCCAGGATGTACCACGAGGAGGTAAAGTCTTTAACATCCCAAGTGTAAGTGTGTGTGTGTGTGTGTATGTGTGTGTTTGCGCGCGTGTGAGTGTGAGTGTGAGTGTGAGTGTGTGAAACACTCACAAGGATTAGGTCTCTGCGGCTCGTCACTTCCGCAGTATTTACCGACTCCAAAACCACCTCCTTATGAGTGTTCTCTGAACTCTTAAAGGTGTTCGAAGATTCCCCCATTCATGTTTAAGCATGCCCGAACTGTCCTCTCAAAACCATCGACTGTTCGCAAGAGAACAACTCTCGGGATTGCACGGCAGGCAGCTCAAATGATATGGGGTACCATGAAAATTTTCTCTGGAATGTGTCGCTGTTGAAATTTTTCTGTTAACTGGATACGGCAGGACAATACGAATTTTCATGGTACCCCATATCATTTGAGCGTTTCAAGTTCGCTTCGCTTCTGATCGAAATAAGAAAACGAAATCTCACGTTGAACGCCTACAATAGACGCGGATTTGTTAACCGTTTACTGACGGTAATTCAACAATGGCTGATTTCAGTCCCCACGAAATCGTTGATATGCTCCTTATTTTAGGGAGATGCCGGGGCAATTATTTACGAGCAGAAAATTTGTATCGACGCGAATATCCTGATCGTCGTCATCCATCGCGGCAGACAATCCGAACCCTCGAGAGGAGAGCGAGGTCAGGCCGAATAACCCGCCACCGCCAACGTCGCCAAAACGTGAACAATGATTTTGGTGGCCCGCATGAGGCTCGAAACATGGCTATTTTAGCGATGATAGCAATCGATCCTCATTTGAATGTTCGAGTGATCTCGGAGCGACTGGGGTTTCCCGGATCCACAGTGCACCGAGTACTGAGAGGTACAAGGCTCCACCCGTACAGGATACAATTCCACCAAGATACGCCTAATCCTGATCCGTTGCGAAGGATGGAGTTTTGTCGGTGGGCATTGAGACGAATCGAGCAATTCCCAGATTTTTTTAGGTTTGTTATGTTCAGTGATGAATCCACATTCAACAACCGAGATCAGGTAAATCGATGGAACTTTCGGTATTGGACTGATCAGAATCCACGATGGGTGCGACAGATCGATCACCAGCATCGGTGGAGTTTGAATGTTTGGTGTGGAATCATTAACGGGCAATTAATAGGTCCTCACTTCTTCGAGGGAACTGTGACGGGAGCCCGTTATTTTGACTTTCTGCAAAATGAATTGCCGCTTTTGATGGAAGACATTGATTTGGTTACACGTCAACAGATGTGGTTTCAGCAAGACGGTGCACCCGCTCACTGGGCTCGTGTTGTTCGAAATCACCTGGACGCAACATTCGGTCAAAGGTGGATCGGACGAGATGGACCTGTCCATTGGCCTCCAAGATCACCTGATCTTACCTCTCCCGACTTTTTCTTGTGGGGTTATCTTAAAGACGCTGTCTACCGTCAAGCTCCAACCACACAAGAGGATATGAGGGTGCGGATAAGAGCTGCCTGCCGTGCAATCCCGAGAGTTGTTCTCTTGCGAACAGTCGATGGTTTTGAGAGGAGAGTTCGGGCATGCTTAAACATGAATGGGGGAATCTTCGAACACCTTTAAGAGTTCAGAGGTGGTTTGGAAGTCGAAAAATACTGCGGATGTGACGAGCCGCAGAGACCTAATCCTTGTGAGTGTTTCTCACACTCACACTCACACTCACACTTACACTCACACTCACACTCACACTCACAAGGAGGGTTTGTAGTCGGTAAATACTGCGGAAGTGACGAGTCGCAGAGACCTAATCCTTGTGAGTGTTTCACACACTCACACTCACACTCACACTCACACGCGCGCAAACACACACATACACACACACACACACACACACACACTTACACTTGGGATGTTAAAGACTTTACCTCCTCGTGGTACATCCTGGATAACGCTAAAATAGTCAAAAATGGTGTTCTAATCCAAAAATTATGGACTTTATCAAAAAAATGTTCCTATAAAAGTTGTTAGTTTTGATCCGACAAATTTTTTAGTAACAAAGAAATGGCCTGTTTCTATTTAAAAAAAACATGTTGGCCATCTTACAGCCGCCATTTTGAATTATGATACAAAAAAAAAATTTTTTTCGAACGTCCCCCTTCGAACCCTAAAAGTTTCATTATACACAATTTTTGATCGGAGCAGTATTTTCCGAGAAAAATCAGGTGTAAGATTAAAATGGGACACCCTGTATATATAAGAGCTTTTTCGACTGATATTCTCTTGAATTTTTCTTAAGAGTCAGTGTTACAGACGACGAGCGCTTCAAAAATGCGATCCACATTTTGTCTGGCACTGAGCAACTGATCGCGTTAAAATGTTGAGGGTATCTAGAGAATCATGGCACAAAGTGGTTAACAATTTTTTTATCCAAAATTGTTGCCATAATTCCCTCAAAATTTCAATCCGTTCGATTGCTCAGTCCCAGAGAAAGTACGGATCGCGTTTTCGAATCGCTCGTTACTTGTAACACTGTTTTCAAAATTATGGAAAAAACTTACTTTTCATAAATAATTTTTGTATAAAAATACTTTCATTGATGAAGAGGCAGTGTACAGCTTGTAATCTTGAAGCGAAAAAAAACACTGATTCGACGAAAATTGTAAATGTCTCTTATTGAAAAAACAACAATGAACTTGTATGATTACAATGACACATGTAGATCATCGATAATCGAAAGACAGGGAAAACTCATGTTGACGAAGATCGAGTTCCAATAAAGCTCACTTCTTGCCCCAGTGGTAAGATGTCGCTAAAGCTCGCTGCACACGATGCTTGTTTCGTTGCTATATTCTCTGCTAGATTTCTCTACTCGGACGCAAATGAGCTGTGGCGCTGGGAATTGTGATGGCTCCCCAGCTGTATTGGCTTCACACCATGCTTGTTGCTAGGATAACTAGAGTGCGTGTAAAGTGACAGAACAAATATGGACGCCATGGACGATTATGCGAAAGCTGTTGTTAACTCTCTCTTTTGGTGTCACTGTTGACCTTAACCTCATAAGAGCGTTGGCTACCCTATTGACAGCTTCGGCTCGCAGATTTTTATTATGATAATTTGGCGAATTTGTTGCATACAAACACGACTCTCCTCTTTATATGCGTCTATTAATACACCAATTTGCGCCGTAGACCACTTTTGAGTCATTTTGAATTGAAACAATTATAGCGCGAAATTCCTTATCAAAAGTATACAGAGGTGGGCAAAAGTTCCGTAACGGTCAAATATCATGGAAAATAATGATTATGGAAGAAAATGTTCAATACAAAAGTTTTAGTATATCAAGTGGTCTATTACATGGTTACATTGAAATGACCTCCATGTAACCTTGAAGGGCACCGTGAAGGTCAACTTTAATTTCTTAAATGGGAACCCCCATTTTTCAATGCATATTCTTGTAGCTTACCTCGAGACCTTTCCAAAACACTACAAGAAAGTTTATTTTCGTTGAGTACTTTCCGAGTTGTGAGGGTTGAAAGTTACGGTACCGCCGGCATTAGCATTACCCAAGGTGTACCGCGTGGAGGTTGTGTTACGCTGGGAAGCATGGGTGACGCGCACCTCCAGTCAATAAATTAGACTACTACCTTACCTACCTGTAAACCAATGCAGCCTGCCGGTAAAATTTAAACAGTATGTACAACTTTTTTCTCTCTTATTGCTATCTTATTATTGCATTCGTAAACTATATCATTTATCCGTAGAAACTAAACAGATTAGGGGAAAGATCCCAGCTAAGATTACATACATGCACCAAGCAACTCAAAATGATAACCAAAACACTCCATCCAGTCGTAAACACCCTCTCTGGCAAACATCTTTTTTAATGTCTTTTCCACGAACGTCTTGCGCGATTTCGTAGCTCGACTCATTAATTTAAAAGCGAACCATATACGAATTTATAATTATCAAGCACGGAAAAACTTTTCCCTGCTCTCCTTATTTATGTTCACATTTTTACGAGCGCCTCGTTCGATATCACCGCTCGTAAAAACTGACGAAAACCAAACTCGGTATTTCTCAGAACCATAATCAGAAAACACACTTTTCTTTCCCACGATCGCCGTCCAAAAAGCGACGCTCTCAAAACACCCCCACATCTTTGAAACAACCCCTCTGATAGGGAAAACTCGATATCTCGCTAAAGAATCCGACCAATCAATTATGTATAATTTTGTAACTCCGCCCGAACCGAGGCGAAATCGTCAACCAACTTCGACTAGAGAATGAGAATCGACTCAACCTCGAAACCGAAAACATCTTAAGTTAACAAATCTCCGACATCGTGTAAAATCACTCTAAATCCAATTTGTGTTGTAATTTCAAAGTACAATTCCAAACTTGAATAAACTACAGTTGTTATTGTTAATTGTATGAGAAGTGTTGGTGTTGCAATTAATCACGATCTTCCCAAGAAAAAATACATCTTTTCGGTGCAATCGAGAACTCTGGGAAACATCATTCATTCAACAATACGTCTTTGAAGAGGAATCATCCTCGACGATTAATCATAAATCGTTGAGTTGGTACATTGAGCACAAGTAAGTCCCAGGCGGCGAGCTCACGTCCAGCCGAATAGCGCAATCTAATTCAAATATCGCGCGCACATCGAATTATCGACGGAGCTTCAAATTCTCTCCACCTTGGGACGTAACAGTTGCACGGTCGGATTTACACCTCTGGTGTGTGTGTGTGTGTGTGCATATGCATTGAAAAATGGGGGTTCCCATTTAAGAAATTAAAGTTGACCTTCACGGTGCCCTTCAAGGTTACACGGAGGTCATTTCAATGTAACCATGTAATAGACCACTTGATATACTAAAACTTTTGTATTGAACATTTTCTTCCATAATCATTATTTTCCATGATATTTGACCGTTACGGAACTTTTGCCCACCTCTGTATATATAGATATAGAAAACGTCTCTATGACGCGGAATACGTCACCGAAAATAGCACGCGTTCTATCATCGAAATCCAGCAAGCATCCACACTACGAAGCCAGCAGTGCTGTCACTTTCCATCTTCGCAGCCCGCAAGGTAGCCAACCTAGCGCCCAGCAGACATTCTAGCAGCAAAACAAGCATCGTGTGCAGCGAGCTTAATATCGTCATGTGCTTGTTAGTCATTTTGAATTGAAACAATTATAGCGCGAAATTCCTTATCAAAAGTATATATTGTATATATATAGATATAGAAAGTCTCTATGGCGCGGAATCCGTCACCGAAAATAGCACGCGTTCTATCATCGAAATCCAGCAAGCGTCCACACTACGTAGCCAGCAGTGGCGTCACTTTCCATCTTCGCAGCCCGCAAGGTAGCCAACCTAGCGCCCAGCAGACATTCTAGCAGCAAAACAAGCATCGTGTGCAGCGAGCTTAAAAATGGGACAAATCACAAGGAATTTCAAATCATTTTTTTTATTTTCCAAACGCTTTCTCACAAAATTTATATACAATTCGCTTAATACTATCTCGCGCACACGCGCGAAATTAAGAAAGAAAAAAAAATACTGAGTAAATGGGAGTAAATTACTAGTAGATTAATTATTTGCAAATTCCAAAGTTGTGAGCTAACTTCACGAAGGTACGGAAGAGTTATATCTTTCTTGGCGCCATACAACATTACCTCACCTACCCTCACCACCAAATTTTGGTTTTCAATGCTGGAGAAAATGGCGGAAAGTCAAAACGTAAGTGTAACGTACGCTCAAAATTTTCTATTTGTTTTTTATATTAATTCATTTAATCGTAAGTGTATAATGATTAATTTAAATGAATATGTTTATTTGTTTTTTCTTTTTCTTTAGATGGATATACCGGATGATATACCGAATGAGGATAATAACGAACAGCCCGATGACGGAGAGGACGCCGAAGTATCAAGTATGTATTTATTTTATCATTGATGAAAAATTTTACTGAACATTTTTTGAAATAAAGCTTTTACATTTAATAATGAATTTGTTTTATCATTGTAGGGCCATATCGGGGTACGAGAGCAGGTCGGCGCCAGCAAATAGCAAGAGAGCAGAGAGGTGCGGCGGTTATTCGCCTTCTACATTACATCCTCGACCCTTTTCCGTGGCGTCGGAGGTCTGGATCGAGGTGGTATCGCGGCAATACCCGCCGTGCCAATTGAGGTCGGGGTGCCATAAGAAACACCGATCGGCCACCTCAAGAAAATTTAGAATTTAATTGTAATATTAGTGATACTAATTATAATAATAATAATGTTAGAGCCCATTCCTTCGTTGTATTATATCTGTGTGTATTTACGCGAACGGTTCGCCGATCGAACATTCGGGAACGATACGAATGTAAACAAACGGTTCGTCGATCGAACCTTCGAGAAAATTAAAGAAGGACGCCTTAGCGCGAGCGAGCACGAGAGAGAATTGTTAACGTGCGTGGATAAGGGAGTCGCGAATAAGCATCGATCGCGGATAGACGTGTCCCGATCCATATTAGAGAAAGACGGAGAAGAACCGTCTGAGTACCGTAAAGGCACGAGGCCAACGATAGTTCGATGCCGGGTCGATCCGGGTCGATATTAGTCTTAATTGTTCTATATTGTGTGTGTGTGTGTGAACTCATTGTAAAACTAATTTAAGTGTTTTTCTTTCTTCGTTAATAAAATCGATTGTGTGTGTTCGATCAACACGGAAACTCATGTGCCACACCCCTCCTTCACGAAAAATACAGTGCACACCTAAGGATACTAACAGTACCAGGCGCGCATTAACAATCAGAAGTGGGATAGATACGAATCATCAGTGCCGCGTTCAGCCGTGACAGTATTTTTCGTGTCGGAGTAAGAAGTCAACCGCTAAGTGAAAGGGTGCGAGATCGCGTGGTGACCCATTTTTCTGACATCTTTTCGTTGTACGATCGAACGCGTAACCGCCATGATAGGTCTGGAGAGAACGCGCGCGGGACGTGGAAGGGGACGAGGTGTCGTGGAAGGACGGGGAAACATGCAAGATAGTATACAGACTGAGCGAACGGGATCTTCAGAAGACTTTCGAGAAAATTCTGGTATGCCGCAAAATCCTGAAAACGCGACAAGAGCCTCGGTAGAGTCACCGGACTTGCCGGAAAACCAGCTCGAGCGGGAGCAGGTTGGATCGACGCCTGAACCGCCGTTACGAATTCCGTTGGCGCCGAGAGTCGTCGACGTCTCAGCGACGAATCAGAGTATTGCCGCGCAAGCGCAACCGGTGGGACACTCAACGGCTTATGCTGCGCAACCAAACGCTGCGGTGATAGACGCTATGCGAGGTCTACTTGCCGATGGAACCCAAAATGACGCGCTCGCAAGATTGTTTGCGGGGTTGATGACGCAGCAAGGACAGCCCGCGCAAAATCAAGTGAATACGGTGCCGACGTATCACGTGATACCCGATCTATCACGCAATATCGAAGACTTCACCGGAGATGCCGATAGTCTCCGAGCGACCGAATGGATCGAGAATCTTGAAGCGATGAGAGAGACACACGAGTGGACAGAACGTTATCTGTTCGAAGCGGCGCGTATGCATCTGAAAGGTGGTGCGAGAGATTGGTTCAGATCGCGAGTACATGAGTTATATTCATGGGAAGAATTCAGACGTGCATTTCGTGAGACATTTATCGTGAGTGATGACACATCGACACGATGGGCGCGTATGAAAGCCCGAGTACAAAAACGAGATGAGTCGATTACTCAATATTATTTCGCCAAGTATAAAATGTGCAGTGCGTTACGATTGACATTTCGTGAAATAAAAGCTGAGATATTGATAGGATTGTGGTCTCGAGAATTGAGCAATGCCGTGATGCCGACGTCGCAAAGCACGAGTGATGAATTACTACACGACCTGATTTATTACGATAAACTGATAGAACAACGAGTTGAAAGAGTGCGAACTACGCGAGACACGTCGTCGAAGACGCAGGCGCATACCGCGAAGGCGAATAGCAACGAATCGGAGCGTGCGAAAGCCGGTACGTCGCGAGGTGCCGAAGCAAAATCGAGCGTGAAAACGAGAAAATGTTTTAATTGTAATGAAGAAGGACATTTGTCGCGAGATTGTTCGAAACCAAAGAAGGAGTTTAAGTGCTACGGTTGCGGAGAGACGGGTCATGTGAAACGTAATTGTCCGAACGCCGCGAAAGAAACGAAAAGCGCTGTGCAAACGATCGGACAGCCGAATGAGCATGCGGCAGCGAAGTATTTGAAAACCGCGAAGATTAACGGACGTGAGCTTGCAGCATTCATAGATCCGGGAAGCTCCGAATGTACGATACGCGCAACGAAAGTGTTAGCATCGCAATTCAAGATGGAAATCCAGCCATCAACTTTGAAAGGTTTTGGTCCCGCGGACTTCGTTGTAGCGAGTCCAGGAATCGTTCGCGCGAGCATCGAGATCGACGGAGCTGAGGTACCGGAAGTGCCGATTCGAGTTGTACCTGATGACGTGCAACCAACCGACGTTATCATTGGACGATCGTATACGGAACAACCGTACATTGAGTACCGAAAGGTAGGACAAAAGTTGACATTCCACCGAAATAACGAGTTGCCGATCGAATCGACGATCGCATCAAACAGTCACACGAGTACGAAGGAGGTGCCGCTGCCACCAATGACAGTGAGTTTCGTCAACGTCGCCGAGGGACGAGAGCCAATCGTATTGCCCGTAGCGAATACCAGCGACCAATCACGAGTCATGAAGGAAGGCCGCGCCGTACTTCGAGGAACCATCGACCGAGTGATGCTGATCGAGAGAGCATCGAATGTACGAGAGCCAATACCGCTAGAAAATCTCGACATTGGAGAAGGACAGCCGAGCAACGTCATCGAGGAATTACATGCGGTAATTAACGAGTATCGAGATTGTGTATCTACAAATCTGAGCGACCTTGGCTGTGCCAAAGGTATTGAAATGGACATTAAAATTAAGAAAGATGCCGTACCTGTTTGTAACAAAGCCTATCGAGCGACTGAGAAAGAGCGAGTCGATATTAAAAATATTTTGAATGAGTATCGCGAAGCAGGAATCGTCACCGAAACACATTCACCATATGCGAGCCCTGTACTCTTGGTGAAGAAGAAAACTGGCGAATCGAGAATGTGCGTAGATTTCCGAAAGTTAAACCAGATAACCGAGCGTGTACACTTCCCGTTGCCCAATATAGACGATCATTTAGCGCAAATACGAGACAGTTCGTTGTTTATTGTACTCGACTTGGCCCACGGGTATCTTCAAATTCCTCTAAAGAAAGACGCGCGAGAGAAAACCGCGATTATTACATCGGAAGAAACGGTAGAGTTTACGAGGATGGTCTTTGGCCTAATGAATGGCCCCGCTTATTTTTCAAAGGCCATGCATCGTGCACTAGGACCGTTACGTGATAAAGTCGTCTTATATTATCTCGATGATATTCTGATTCCGGGGAAGAGCTGGATAGATCTTAAGCCAAAGCTTAAACTCGTGTTGGAGGCCTTGAGAAAAGCCGGGTTTACAATAAAATTGTCGAAGTGCCAATTTTTATATGAGCGTGTAGCTTATTTAGGGCATGAAATTTCGGCGAAAGGCATCGAGCCAGGAAGCGGGAAGGTAGGAGCAATCCGTGATTACCCTGTACCGCGCAATGTACACGAGGTACGAAGATTTTTAGGACTCGTAAGTTACTTTCGAAAGTTCGTACCCAAATTCGCACATCTTGCTCAAGCGTTAACGAGATTGCTGAAATCTAATGTTGTGTTCGAGTGGGGAGAACCACAACAAACCGCGTTTCAAACGTTGAAAGCGAAATTGGTTGAGCGTCCGACGTTACAGACGTTCAATCCGAACGCGGAAACCGAGATTCATACAGACGCGAGTGCTCTGGGGATAGCAGCGATGCTCATGCAGAAAGACGCGACGAGGACGTTGAGACTTGTATACGCGATTAGTCGAAGGACGAGCGAGCCCAAGAGCCGCTATCAAAAAAAAAGAAAAAAAAAGGGAAAAAGTCCCTTCGAGGTAGTTTATGGATACGCACCGAGACGAAGCGAAGGAGCTGCGAGGAAATTGACGCGCGACGACGAGACAACGTATCGAGAGCCGCGAAAAATTCAAAACGAAGCGAGAGAACGAATTATTGCCGAACAAGAGCGAGCGAAAACACGTTATGATAAGAGTCGTGCGAAAAACGTAGACCTTAATGTAGGAGATATTGTGTATGTAAGAGTGAATCCGACTCCAACCGGAGAGTCGACAAAGTTGCAACCGAAGTATCGAGGTCCTCTCGTCATTGTGGAAAAATTACCGAGCGATACGTATCGAGTAATTCCGTTGAACGCCGAAGCGGACGGCCGACGAAAAGCGTCGACCGCTCACGCGAGTCAAATAAAAATTTGGAAACCCAAACCGCGAGAATCAAATGAAAGTAGCGATACCAATGACGACGACAACCCCGACACTACCGACCGCAACATTAAACGTACTGAAAAATCTGAGATTGTATACGAAAGTGGCTGTGACCCGAGTATAAGAGAAGCACAAGTCGAAAGTGCAAAAACTGTAAACGAAATTGTGAGTGACAGTGCGCGCGGTGTGAACGACAACAAAGCGGACGAGTCAGACGATGAGCTGGTCGATGACGACAACATCCCTGTGCCGATAACGAGTTCCACCGAGCAGCAAGTCGAGCGCCAAAACGAATCGAGAAGCAAGAAGATCGACGATAAGAAGGCTGTGCTAGAATTAAGAGAAAATTCCTGTAAACGAAAGAGTAAGAAGAGTGTGCAGACGACCGAGTTGCGTAGATCGCAACGCTTGAAGCGAATTGTGTGAAAGTCCGATAGAGTAAGATCGAATGTTGAACGAAAGACGCTCGAGGACGAGCGGAAGCGCATGATGGCCGAATGTTAGAGCCCATTCCTTCGTTGTATTATATCTGTGTGTATTTACGCGAACGGTTCGCCGATCGAACATTCGGGAACGATACGAATGTAAACAAACGGTTCGTCGATCGAACCTTCGAGAAAATTAAAGAAGGACGCCTTAGCGCGAGCGAGCACGAGAGAGAATTGTTAACGTGCGTGGATAAGGGAGTCGCGAATAAGCATCGATCGCGGATAGACGTGTCCCGATCCATATTAGAGAAAGACGGAGAAGAACCGTCTGAGTACCGTAAAGGCACGAGGCCAACGATAGTTCGATGCCGGGTCGATCCGGGTCGATATTAGTCTTAATTGTTCTATATTGTGTGTGTGTGTGTGAACTCATTGTAAAACTAATTTAAGTGTTTTTCTTTCTTCGTTAATAAAATCGATTGTGTGTGTTCGATCAACACGGAAACTCATGTGCCACACCCCTCCTTCACGAAAAATACAGTGCACACCTAAGGATACTAACAGTACCAGGCGCGCATTAACAATAATAATAATAATAATAATGAAAATAAATAACTATGTAATAATAAATTTTCTGTAAATAAATTATAAAAAATTATAAAAAAAAATAACAAAAATAACAATTTTTCAAAATAATTATAATAAAATTTAAAAAAAAAAATTGTTTCTTTATTAATAGAAAGAAAAAAAAAAGCTAAATAATACAAAACGTAAGGTAAAAGACTCAATTATTGAACATGGACCAATTATTGAACACGCTTGTATTTTTATTAGGGGCAATTAGATATAATAATAATAAATAATAATAAAAAAAAAAGAAAAAAACAAAAATACAAGAGTATTCAATAATTGGTTCGTGTTCAATAATTGGATCTTTTACTTTACTATGCGTCAGCGTAACAAGCACGCGACGATGTTATCAACATCTTATCACTGGGGCAAGAAGTAAGCTTTGCTGGGACTCGATCATCGTCAGTATGAGTCTTCCCTCTCTTTCGGTTATTGGTGATCCACGCCTGTCACTGTGTTCATAAAGATTCATCGTTGTTTTTTTTTTTAATAGTTTTCTTAAATACTTTTGAATAATATTAATCGCGATAAAATAACAAAAATATTTTTTTATTTTTTTTTTTATTTATTTTTTTTTTATGGTGTTGACCGGGCACTCAGTCCCTAGGACCATTGTGCCCGAGCCCCTTAAGGGCAAACCGTTACCGTGTCGGCCCCAAGGGCAATCCGGCCTCCCGCGCAAAGCCCAGGAGTACTGCCGCCCCCGCGACCGCCAGGTCGAAACCATCTGCTACGCTGGTCCCAAGGATGTCATTTCTGACTTCCTCGAGCCCGGCGCAGCTCGTTATGAGATGTAAAGGTGTATCCATCCCGTCATAGCACCTCTTGCATTCCGGGTCCTCTGAGAACCCCAGACGCGTTCGGTGCTTTTCCGTATGCCAGTGTCCCGTGATCACCCCCACAACCAGTCTCAGTTGAGCCCGGTCGAGGCATGACAGTTCGGTGCCTAGCTTTTCCGTGGGGCCAGAGAACAAGGCCTTAGTGTGCCCCATTCCTGGACTCCGCCCCCAGAGGTCCGCAAAACGTTCCGCGACCCACTTTGAGGTCGCCCGTCGCACGAACTCCTGGGTGATACCTATGGGGTGTAGGCCCGCCATGTCGGGCCGCGAAGCACCGATCCTGGCGAGCTCATGCGCCCTGTTGTTGCCCCGGATGCCGCTGTGACCCGGCACCCAGACTACCTTGACTCTATTGGCACTTCCTACTAGTATCAACAGGTTTATGCAGTCTCTCACCAGCCCGGACCTTACCACTACGCTGTGTAGAAGTCTGAGCGCGGTGCGACTGTCGCTGCATATGTAGATATGCTTATGAGCGTAGCCTTTGTCCCTGATAATTCGGGCACAGGCCTTGATAGCGAATAATTCCGTTTGTAGGACAGTCGCGGTGCTCGTCAGGGCGTAGGACTCCTCCGTCCGTGGCCCCTCACACCATACGCCTGCCCCCGCTCCTGCACCTGATTTGGCCCCGTCCGTGTACCAGACTAGGCCCTCAGGTGACAGTATGCTCTTCTGATCCTCGACCCACGTCTGTTTGTCGGGATAGAGGACCGTATAGTTGTGTTGGAAGTGGTGTTCCCGTGAGCACCAGTCGCCACCGAGTCGGGTTACCTGTTTCAGGTCCTCCGCTCTCGAGAGGATCGCTGCGTGCCCAACAGCCGCGCCCTTCCACTGTCCGCAGATAAGCAGCCGGCTGGCTGCGTTTCTTGCTCCCGCCTCTGCCGTAATGTGCGTCGGCGGGATGTTAAGCAGAGCTCCTATAGCCAGGGTAGGGGTAGTGCGCATTGCGCCCGTCATCCCCAATCCTATCGGCCTGTAAGCTCTGTCCAGCGCTCTCCTGTTATGTTCCCGCTCAAGCGCGGGCCACCATAGTAGGGAGGCGTACGTAAGTTGCGGGACTAGGATGGCCGAGTAAATCCACTTGACCATCCTGGGTTTTAGCCCCCACGTTTGCCCAAACATTCTCCTGCAGGCCCAGAAGGTAGCAATCCCTCTCCGAGCCTGTTCGCAGATGTGGCTCTTCCAACTGAGTTTGTGGTCCAGCGTCACTCCCAGGTATCGTACCTCTGGAGAGAACGCCAGCCCAGCCCCGAAGATCGAAGGGGGCCTCGTTTTGAAGCGCCTCTTCCTAGTGAATAGTACCATCTCAGTCTTGTTGGGATTTACCCTCAAAGATTTTGATGTGCACCAATCCTCCACAATGTCGAGTGCCTTCTGCATCTCGCTTGCCATTGCTCCCGGATGATTGCCGCTGATTGCGATGCAAACATCATCGGCGAAACCCACTACTTTGACCTTCCGTCCCGCGAGCCTTTTCAGGAGCCCGTCGACCACCATGAGCCACATCAGGGGTGAGGTTACTCCTCCCTGTGGGCACCCTCTGCCGACGTGAGCCCTGACACTCGTCCCGCCGAGACTGGCCGTTACTATTCGCGATCGAAGCATGAAGTCCATCCATTTGATGACCGTGTCCTCAACTCGGAAGTCCCTCGCTGCTTCACAGATCGCGTCGAAAGATGTATTGTCGAATGCCCCTTCGACGTCCAGGAAGACGCATAGAGTAGCCTCCTTTTTGCTAAGCGCGCCTTCAATCTCCCGGATCAGGCCATGGAGTGCCGTCTCTACGGACCTGCCCGCCTGGTACGCATGTTGGGACAGGTGCACTGGCTCTCTCACCAGCGCCCCGTCCCTTATGAATCTGTCAACGAGTCTCTCCATGGTCTTAAGAGGCAGTGTCAGTCGCCGAGAAATTTCGACGGCTTCGCCTTCCCAGCGGTAGTGCAGAGCTCGCAGCATTTGGCTACGAGCCGCTGCGAACTACCGCTAGATGTCACGGCGCGCGTCTGCTACGAAGCCCCGGCACAACGAGGCGGGCCGAAGGCCGAGGTGTCGTAGCAGGGCCCGCCGTGATCCGCCCCGTCCAAAAATCTAATACTAACGCTCGGCCACGTATGTGTAACGTACACTCGTGTACGTACACTGCGAGACTTTATTTCTCGCTACAATATGAAGCCGAGCATGCCAAACATTCAAGTTTGGTTTTACTGCAATAACAGCAATAAACAACAGAATTATAATAATTCTGAATATGTTAATTAATAACATCTCCGTCCATTTTAGTAGACGGAGGTGAACAACGGCCAACGCCGTTGGTATCTCGCTCTTTAGCAGAGCGGTTTTATTATACGTAAAGTCTTATCAATTAAAATTATCTCCGTTCATTTTTGCGAACGGGGATAATAAACGACAAACGTCGTTGACATCTCGCACTTTGGCAGAGAGACTTCATTAATTAACAAATTTGTTAATAAAAATTTTCAAACAATAAAAATGTTCTCCGTCCATTCGAGCGGACGGAGATGATGAACGACGAACGTCGTTCCCATCTCGCTCTTCCATAGAGCGAGTGGTAACAAATTTGTTAATACAAATTTTTAAACAATAAAAATTGTTTTCGTCCTTTTGAGCGGGCGAATATTACAAACGACAAACGTCGTTGGCAACTCGGTCTTCAACAGAGCGAGTTTATTAATTAACCTATTTGTTAATTAAAAATTCTTAATAATTAATATTATCTCCGTCCATTTTGCGGACGGACTCACAGCGATGGACATCGCTGGCATCTCGTTCTTGAACAGAACGAGTTTATTAATTAACATATTTGTTAATTCATAATTTTTAAACAATTAAATTTTCTCCGTCCATTCGAGCGGACGGAGATGATGAACGACGAACGTCGTTCTCATCTCGCTCTTCTATAGAGCGAGTGTTAACAAATTTGTCAATACAAATTTTTAAACAATAAACATTGTTTTCGTCCTTTTGAGCGGGCGAACATTACAAACGACAAACGTCGTTGGCAACTCGGTCTTCAACAGAGCGAGTTTATTAATTAACCTATTTGTTAATTAAAAATTCTTAATAATTAATATTATCTCCGTCCATTTTGCGGACGGACTCACAGCGATGGACATCGCTGGCATCTCGTTCTTGAACAGAACGAGTTTATTAATTAACATATTTGTTAATTCACAATTTTTAAACAATTAAATTTTCTCCGTCCATTTGAGCGGACGGAGATGATGAACGACGAACGTCGTTCTCATCTCGCTCTTCCATAGAGCGAGTGTTAACAAATTTGTTAATACAAATTTTTAAACAATAAAAATTGTTTTCGTCCTTTTGAGCGGGCGAACATTACAAACGACAAACGTCGTTGGCAACTCGGTCTTCAACAGAGCGAGTTTATTAATTAACCTATTTGTTAATTAAAAATTCTTAATAATTAATATTATCTCCGTCCATTTTGCGGACGGACTCACAGCGATGGACATCGCTGGCATCTCGTTCTTGAACAGAACGAGTTTATTAATTAACATATTTGTTAATTCATAATTTTTAAACAATTAAATTTTCTCCGTCCATTCGAGCGGACGGAGATGATGAACGACGAACGTCGTTCTCATCTCGCTCTTCCATAGAGCGAGTGTTAACAAATTTGTTAATACAAATTTTTAAACAATAAAAATTGTTTTCGTCCTTTTGAGCGGGCGAACATTACAAACGACAAACGTCGTTGGCAACTCGGTCTTCAACAGAGCGAGTTTATTAATTAACCTATTTGTTAATTAAAAATTCTTAATAATTAATATTATCTCCGTCCATTTTGCGGACGGACTCACAGCGATGGACATCGCTGGCATCTCGTTCTTGAACAGAACGAGTTTATTAATTAACATATTTGTTAATTCATAATTTTTAAACAATTAAAATTTTCTCCGTCCATCCGAGCGGGCGGAGATGATGAACGACAAACGTCGTTCCCATCTCGCTCTTCCATAGAGCGAGTGTTAACAAATTTGTTAATACAAATTTTTAAACAATAAAAATTGTTTTCGTCCTTTTGAGCGGGCGAACATTACAAACGACAAACGTCGTTGGCAACTCGGTCTTCAACAGAGCGAGTTTATTAATTAACCTATTTGATAATTAAAAATTCTTAATAATTAATATTATCTCCGTCCATTTTGCGGACGGACTCACAGCGATGGACATCGCTGGCATCTCGTTCTTGAACAGAACGAGTTTATTAATTAACATATTTGTTAATTCATAATTTTTAAACAATTAAAATGTTCTCCGTCCATCCGAGCGCGCGGAGGCGAACAAATTCTGAAAATAAAATATTCGTAAAAATTAGTATATGGCAAGATGCCATATATTTTGGGTCACGTGGACGACCCGGGCGCATCGTGCCGCGCGAACAATACACCACCAACTCGCATTTCCCCCGCCACCGCTCTCCGTAGAGAGGAGCAACGGGTAAACACAAGCAGTGCCGAGAACCGATCGCAAGGTTTCGGCTACGCATATATACATATATATGTGCATGGGTACTATACACCCAGTCATCTGTAAAGAAATATATATTACACAAAAATGTATTCCTTGCCATCATATTATATGATGATCAGTAATTATAAACTGATATTTTCTCCGTCCGTTTTAGCGGACGGAGGAGAACAGCGACAGATGTCACTGACACTCGCCCCTTAGTAGGGCGTCCTTTATTAATAAAGGCATTTGTTAATTGAGTAATCTGTAAAGAAATATATAGATTATGCAAAAATGTATTTCTTGCAATCATATTAGGTATATGATAATCCAGTTCTTATAAACTGACACTCTCTCCGTCCGTTTTAGCGGACGGAGGAGGACAGCGACAGAGGTCGCTGTGACCTCGCTCTTCAGCAAGGTAGTTTTTATTAACTAAGAACAGTTTTTAGAAACTGTAATCCTCTCCGTCCGTTTTAGCGGGCGGAAGAGAACAGCGACAGGCGTCGCTGATTCGCTCTTTACCAGAGCGAGTTTATTAAATAACATATTTTATTAATAAACTTATAATAATCACAAAAATATATGCTGAAAATAAAATATTAGTAGCAATTCGTTTACGGCAAGTCACCATATCTTTCGGATCGTGCGGGCGACCCAAAGCTCGTGCCGCGCGCACGATATGCCCAAGATCCTCCTCCGACGCACCCCTCTCAAGCGCGTGCTCCGTCCATCGCAAAAGCTTGAAACGCTCGGAATTTTATCTAATCGTAAGTGCCGCCACACATCAAAATTATTAAAAAGTGAATTTATTCTACAATATACAATTGATATTTAACAATAATAATAATGTTGACGGTACGTTAGTGAATAAATTATTCATTGACATACCGTCCTTTTTTCAATGTAGAAAATACATAAAACAATTTTTTTTATGACTTTACAATTTTTTAAGGGGTATTTTATAATTTGTATTTAACAAATTAGAGATGGAAAAAATAGTTTGGTCACCTTTTTTTATACAGTACATTCTGCAAAATTTGCGTTAAAAAAATTTTCAACGACATAACGTCTTATAATAATTTTGGTCTGTAGCGACACGTAGCTAAAATCCCGAGCACGTCAAAGCTTCGCAAAGCACAGAGCAAGCGCTACAGAGGGGCGGTGGAGGGAGAACACGAGCAGTCCCGGGAGCCGACCCCAATGCTCCGGCCATGCATATATATATATACATATAATACAACGAATAATATATATACACATCTGAGTAATATATACCCAGTAATCTGAAAAGAAATATACTATATTATGCAACAATATATTTCATGCAATCATATTATATGATAATCAGTTCTTATAAACTGATACTCTCTCCGTTCGTTGTAGCGAACGAAGGAGGACAGCGACAGACGTCGCTGTGACTTCGCTATTCAGCGAGGCAATTATTAATTAACATGCGTGTTAATTAATAATTCTTACGAACTAAACTAAAATCACCATATTTATCAACTAACAGTTCTTATCTACTAAAATTCTCCCCGTCCATTATAGCGGACGCGGTCGCTGTGACCTTGCTCTTTAGCAGGGAGTTTATTAACTATTATAGTATATTGAAAAACTAACCTTATTCTACTCATGCAAATACAATTTTAGTTGAATTTTGCAGCAAGACCGATTCAAATTCGGTAAGAAATTGAATCGCGTTGTCCCCCATCGCTAGCAATCGAGAAAATCCCGAGTACCGACGTCTCGAAAGGATGGGGGGGGGGGGGGGGGGGGGGGTATGAAGGGAAAAGAAAAGACTGCCAGTGAAAACGTTTTTTTTTAAATAAAAAAAAACATCTGCCGACTATGAATGTTGCGGCATTGAACTCAGAGTAAATCTAAGTTAAACAAAAATGGAAACACAAAAATCGAAAATTGGTTTTTAAGCGATTTTGCGATTTTTCACTAAAAAAATAAAAAATTTCATAGATTATGTCATGAATATATATTTTTTTCTGACAAAACACGTTCAAAAATGAAAAATTTGAATAAAAAATGGTCCCCATTAATTAATTTTTTTTAAAGTTACCGGCGTTTAAAAATGGTTAATTAAAAGAAATTTTTCCAAATTTACAACTTTAAATTAAACTGTTACTAAATATAAATCTGAAATGGACTCGCTCGAAAAAATTATTACGTACCTCAGTTTCCAAACTGCATTGAAACGGGATCGGTTGTACCCCGAGCGCGAAAAAGCACGGTACAACGTCGCTTCTGTTATCCAGCCGTCCTTCTCTTGCTCGCTCATTAGTCCAGTCATTATATACATTTGAAAATGCAAAAAATCCGAGACGGCCAAATTTTGGATATGTTGTGGGGGGTACTTAGAAAAGCTTAAATTCAAATTGTCGACCAAGATTTCCTATGTGCATTTTCCGCCATCTTGAAAAAAGGGTTACATCCAGTTTTTTTACAATAACTCGGTTCTGCGTTGAGATACGAATATTTTAATATAATACTTTTTTGTTGCTTTTTTTACGCTCTACAATTTTGATTCTATACATTTTTTACCTATCGTTCATATTTATTGAGATATTAATAAAAAAAAGTCGAAAATTTTTGTACCAATTTTTTTTTGTCGCTATTTTCTCTTTTCCTATCACAGATATCGAAAAAATATCTATTACCAGACTTGTAGAGCGTATTCAAACCTATCGATTTAATTTGTTAATTTTTAATTTTCGACAAAAATTACGCCCGCTAGCACGCCTCAAAGTCAGAAAGTCCGTGCTGAGATTCGGTGTAGCAGCTCGCACGATTGTATCCATGCGTTGAAAGGGGTTCAGGGAAACATTGCGATATAAAATAAATAAATAAACCAATCAAATTATGAATTACGCCGATAAAATTTATTCAACAAACAATTATTTTGTGAGGAAAATGACAATGAAAGGCGTTTTTTTCTATTAATTTTTGTATCTTTTCGACGGTTCTGGCTGAAGATCTTCCTTCTCGATATATTCTTCGGGTTCTTGCGACTGTTCTACGTACGCAGGAGTTGATGTTCGGGTGGTCGTCAAATAATCAGCATAATCATGGTCGTCGTCATGGAGTAAAATATCATACTTTGGCGACGTTGTTACATGTTTCCCCACTGCAGTGAAGGCAAATGATGGAGCAACTGATTCCTGCTTTCTTGCATCCACAAGCAGCTTCACACTTCCCTTTACATTTGCAAGAAATAAGTTTGAGAAGTTCAGGTGGAGCGGGCTCAGCTGTGGTAGTAATGGGTTGCAGCCCGTAATTTGTTCGTGGCCAAACCCATTCTTGAGGATTTTTAAACAATCCCAGCCACGTTTGCACCTGGAGGTATGTTCGAAAAATGTGCTGGCGGACTGCACTTTTCATTGGTGGGAGGATTGAGAGGTTGTTCGATTTCGCGAAACGGTTAAATCGCAAAGTATTGATGGATTTTTCCTGGTTACCACCATATAGAGCGATGAGAAATTGCTCCCCGGCGCAAATGAGTACCTCTGGATTAACCTTTTCTTGATAAAATAATTCCACCGACGACCGCAGCTGGTTACAAACATGTAACAACGTCGCCAAAGTTGATATTTTTCTCGATGATGACGATGATTATGATGATTATTTGACGACCACCCAAACATCAACTCCTGCGTACGTAGAACAGTCGCAAGAACCCGAAGAATATATCGAGGAGGAAGATCTTCAGCCAGAACCGTCGAAAAGATAAAAAAAAAATGAATAGAAAAAAAACGACTTTCATTGTCATTTTCCTCACAAAATAATTGTTTGTTGAATAAATTTTATCGGCGTAATTCATAATTTGATTGGTTTATTTATTTATTTTATATCGCAATGTTTCCCTGAACCCCATTCAACGCGTGGATACAACCGTGTGAGCTGCTACACCGAATCTGAGCACGGATTTCCTGACTTTGAGGGGCGCTAGCGGGCGTAATTTTTGTCGAAAATTAAAAATATAAAATTAATTTGGTAGGTCTGAATACGCTCTACAAGTCTGGTAATAGATATTTTTTCGATATCTGTGATAGGAGAAGAGAAAATAGCGAAAACAAAAAATTGGTACAAAAATTTTCGAATTTTTTGATCAATATCTCAATAAATATGGACGATAGGTAAAAAATGTATAGAATCAAAATTGTAGAGCGTAAAAGAAGCAACAAAAAAGTATTATATTAAAATGTTCGTATCTCAACGCAGAACCGAGTTATTGTAAAAAAATTGGATTAACTCTTTTTTCAAGATGGCGGAAAATGCACATAGGAAATCTTGGTCGACAATTTGAATTTAAGCTTTTCTAAGCACCCCCCACAACATATCCAAAATTTGGCCGTCTCGGATTTTTTGCATTTATAACCTGTTTTTTTCGACGTAATGACTGGACTACATGCTTTCCATTGCCTTCCTCCGCCGTCGACCAGAACACCGGCAACCGCGCTTTTCGCGAGCTAGGATCCAAGAATTGAAGACGGCACTCGCTCGATTTCTTTTATTTTTTCCTTCCATTATTTTATTTTCACACGCGTTCACTCAATTTACTTTTTATTCTCACGAAATAATTCTCATTCGCCGCCATTCTGCTCGCCGTTTTTGTCTCCTCAATTATAGTTTTCACAAAAATAAGGGATAATTTTTTTATACCTAATAAACGAATACTTTGTAACATGTACAACTTTGCTTTTCTTTCTCGTACGGGCATTCTTTTAAATCTCCGTACGACAAATACTGGTCAAAAGTTTGTATTTTATTGGGTACAAAAAAATTATCTCTTAATTTTGTTGTAAGGTATAGTTGAGATCAAAACGGTAGATGAAAGCAGAATGGCGATGAATGCAAATTGGAAAAAATAAAAAGTAAACTGCAGACTCGGGTTTCGTATGGCCGGATGCCACATGTAATTTTTTTAAGTGTTTTACTTTTTCACCTTTTTCACATATAGGCACTCACTGATATTTTCTGAATAATCTCTGATATCACCACTGCATTATCACTGATATCCTCACTGCACTATCACTGATATCCTCACTGCACTATCACTGATATCCAAAATTTTCACTATATGCACAAATATGATAAACGAATTAACGAATTCGCGTAAAAGTAAATTGCCGTCGCGATCTGACATGCGTATAGGCCCGCATGTGCCAGCAGCGTTGAGCGACTAACCTCGACTGAAATGAAGCGACCCTCGAGCACGTTGGCAAACTATATATATATATATATATAGCGCCCCGCGAGCATCACCTTGGAGCGCAATACAATGGCATCGTGAGGCTCGTGAGCGCCCAATGTTTACATTTTTGACGCTCCTTGTTGTCGACGTGTTACAACGCGTCGCTAATACGTCACAGGCCGAAAGTGTTCAACACATTTCTCCGTCGATTTTAGCAAACGGAGGGGAATAATGCCAAACATCGACATCGCCCTGTCTCACAGAGTGACTTTTATTAGTTAACATATTTTTGTTAATTGAACAATAAAAATTCTCTTCGTCCATTTGAGCGGACGGGGATAATAAACGACACACGTCGTTGGCTTCTTGCTCTTCGAAAGAGCAATTTTCGTTAATTAACGAATTTATCAATAAACATTTTTAAACATTAAAAATGTTCTCCGTCCATTTGGGGGACGGAGGCTGAAGGGGCGAACAGAACAACAAAATATAAAATATGAAATGTAAACGCAATGGTTATTTTATATAGAATAAATTATCGATTGTTCTCGAAGGGTTTTCGATTTCCCACTTCGTCTCTCTCACTCTCTCTCTCTCTGTCTCTAATATGCCTTATATCCTTACAATATTCCTTCCAAAATAAAAATGATTTGATTATTTTTTAGTCGACATCTAAAGCATAAATATCATTTTAAACGAATTTGGTCAATGTATACATATATTAATGTATTGAAACGTGTGGGTTCGTTTCATTAAATGATGAGGTTCGGGACTCGAAGAGAGGTTGAATTGTGTTGAACTCATGGTCAAAATTAACAATTGAATTTAGTCCGAGATGCTGCCGTGAGGGTACAATCTGTACTTATCGGATTTTAATGAAATGCTGAATGGTCCTCTGTTGGTCTTTCCTCTGATGTTGTTGATCGTGGCGTCGATCGTCGCGATCCTCTCCTTCTTCTAAGCAGCTCCTCCGCAATCGACAAACTCGCCTCTGCTGTTGCTGCGTTGTCTCTCCTTTGCAGTATAGTTGATAAACTGCCTCCGCTGTTGCTGCGCTGTCTCTCCTTTGCCTTATAGTTGATAAACTGTCTCAGCTATCTCTGCGCTGTCTTTTTCTTTGCTTTGCAGTAAAGAAACTGCCTTCGGTGTTGCTGCGCTGTCTCTCCTTTGCCTTATAGTTGATAAACTGTACCCGCTGTCTCTGCGTTGTCTTTTCCTTTGTCTTGCAGTAAAGAAACATCCTCCGCTGTTGCTGCGCTGACTCTCCTTTGCATTATAGTTGATAAACTGCCTTTGCTATTGCTGCGCTGTCGTTTCCTTTACCTTGCAGTAAAGAAACTGCCTCCGCTGTTGCTGCGCTGTCTCTCCTTTGCCTTATAGTTAATAAACTGTCCCCGCTGTCTCTGCGCTGTCTTTTTCTTTGCCTTGCAGTAAAGAAACAGCCTCCGCTGTTGCTGCGATGCCCCCTTCGCCAGGGCGGGATGTTCAACGTTTCAGTATACATTCATTAACCAAATTCCTTTAAAATGAGATTTATCCTTTAGATATCGACAAATATCCTTTAGATATCGATAAATGATTAGGACATATCTATTTCATCTCATACATAACAATGACCGTTACCGGTGAGGCTGGCAAAACGATTAATATTTATTTTCAATATAGATAACTAAAATATGGAAATTGAAAAATCAAAAAAAAATGAATCCCATCGTTATCCCATTATCTACCTAGACTTAAAAGTTGTGGAATGAATGACAGTTTTTTAGAAAAAAATTTCAAGAAAATCCTGTTTTTTGTAAATCAACAATTTATATTAAAAACTTGAAAATCTTATGGAAATATGGTTTGAAAATTTTATTTCATATTTTCTTATCAAAAGAAAAATTTCTTTTAAAAAGAAAAATTTCAAAAAAAAACCGTCCACTTTGGTTTGTTTCTCGAAACGTTATGGACGCATGAAAAAAAAAATTTCATTTTTGAAAGACTGATATCGTAAAATCGGGTCGATAAAAAAACTTGAAAAAATCGCGGAGATCTCTTTTCAACAAATACTAGAACATAAAAAATTGTCGAAAAAATCGGAGATGCAAGAGGTAATAGCTGTCCGATTTGGCGTGGAATGCCCCATATGTATATATAAAATTTACCAATCTACCAATTGACCAAAAGCTGGAACATATAATTGGTAAATTTGAATTAATAGAATATATATATATATATATATATTTTTTTTTTTTCTGGCACCGAAAGTATATGGCTCGGCTGATCAAGCTATAAGGCAGCTTCTTCAGGCGAGGGAGCTACAACGTATGATTCCCGAATTTGACTTACAGAGCAATTGACGTCGACGACATTGGTCGTAAATCGTCTTGTTGCATCGAGAATAAAGCTGAAAAATTATAATTTTATCTGTTCACATTTCGTCATTATTGAACCAATAATTTAATAAATTGTTGAAACAAAAAAAAACGATGGCAGAGAAATCCGAACCACGGATCTTTCGGTGCCGCGGCGAGCATGGAACGCCTTACCCCGCTCAGCCACTTCCGTTCACTCGAATGAGAATCTGCGCCAAACGTAGGTAAGCGGCTCGGTGCCCGCTGTACGGCGTTCCCTCCATGCTCGTCGAGACCGAGAAACTCAGCTCGTATTAAAAAACGAGAATCGTAAATACTCGGACACTGAGCGACCAATCGGGTTGAAATTTTGAGGGTACATAGAGAATTATGTCCCACGAAACATGACTGCCTTATTTTTCCGAAATTTTGAAAAATTAACAGTTTTTTCGTCATTGATAAGAGGAAATGTTAAATTTGCCGTAATCGCGCGATTGTATTCGTCGTGGCAAAAACAGTATTTCGTTCACAATGAAAAAACGCACATGTTGGGCTTTGTTTCGTATCAATCGACGAAAAAATGAGCGAATTATAGCGATTTACGTTTTTGTGGAAAGCGGGTCTAGCGTGGATAAGTTCGCCGGCCCAAGCGGCGGGCGCTGGAGGGGCGAGAGTCGAAGGCATAGGCACGCCTCGTGTATACGTTGGCCTCTGCCTCGCACCGAGGCCCAGTGCGACGCGCGTATATATATATATATCTTCGGGAGGCACAATAGCTTGATCGGCCGAGCCATACACTTTATACTATATATATATTTTGTTGCCGAAAGTATATGGCTCACAATCAGCTGATCGAGCTATAAGGTAGCTTCTTCAGGCGAGAGAGCTGGAACATATGATTCGCGAATTTTACTGACAGAGCAATTTACGTCAACGATATTGGTCGTATATTGTCTCGTTAGATCAAGAATAATGATGAGATATTATAATTTTATCCGTCCATATCTCGTCATTATTGTAGCAATAGTTTAATAAATTGCTAGCACGAAAAAAAAAAACAACGTACAGAGATTCGAACCATGGATTCTTTTCGTACCTCGACGAGTACAGAACGCCTTAGCCCACTCAGCCGCCGTTGCTTACTTGAAATAAAGGTTGTGCGTAACGTAGCTAAGCTGCGTCAACGGTTGCTGTACAGCGTTCGCTCGACGCTCCTCGAGGCCGAGAAACTCAGCTCGTGTTCAAAAACGGCGATCGTAAATACTCGGGCACTGAGCGACCAATCGGGTTGAAATTTTGAGGATATATAGAGACTTGTGGCCCGCGTGGGGTGACATTCATATTTTTCCGAAATTTTGAAAAATTAACAGTTTTTTCGTCATTGGAAAGAGGAAATGTTAAATTTGCCATATACGCGCGATTGTATTCGTCGTGGCAAACACAGTATTTCATTCACAATGAAAAAACGCACATTTTGGGCTTTGTTTCGTATCGATCGACGAAAAAATGAGCGAATTATAACGATTTACGTTTTTGTGGTAAGCGGGTCTAGCGCGGGTAAGTCCTGCGGCCCGTGCGGCGGGCGTTGGAGGGGCGAGAGTCGAAGGTATAGGCACGCCTCGTGTATACGTTGGCCTCTGCCTCGCACCGAGGCCCAGTGCGACGCGCGTATATATATATATATATCTTCGGGAGGCACAATAGCTTGATCGGCCGAGCCATACACTTTATACTATATATATATTTTGTTGCCGAAAGTATATGGCTCACAATCAGCTGATCGAGCTATAAGGTAGCTTCTTCAGGCGAGAGAGCTGGAACATATGATTCGCGAATTTTACTGACGGAGCAATTTACGTCAACGATATTGGTCGTATATTGTCTCGTTAGATCAAGAATAATGATGAAATATTCTAATTTTATCCGTCTATATCTCGTCATTATTGTAGCAATAGTTTAATAAATTGCTAGCACGAAAAAAAAAAATAACGTACAGAGATTCGAACCATGGATTCTTTTGGTACCTCGGCGAGTACAGAACGCCTTAGCCCACTCAACCGCCGTTCCTTACTTGAGATAAAGTTTGTGCGAAACGTAGCTAAAGCGTGTCGACGGCCGCTGCACAGCGTTCGCTCGACGCTCCTCGAGGCCGAGAAACTCAGCTCGCGTTCAAAAACGGCGATCGTAAATACTCGGGCACTGAGCGACCAATCGGGTTGAAATTTTGAGGGTACATAGAGAATTATGGCCCGCGTGGGGTGACATTCATTTTTTTTCAAAATTTTGAAACATTAATAGTTTTTTCGTCATTGAAAAGAGGAAATGTTGAATTTGCCATAATCGCGCGATTATATTCGTCGTGGCAAACACAGTATTTCATTCACAATGAAAAAACGCACATTTTGGGCTTTGTTTCGTATCAATCGACAGAAAAATGAGCAAATTATAGCAATTTACGTTTTTGTGGAAAGCGGTTCTAGCGCGGGTAAGTCCGCCGGCCCGTGCGGCGGGCGTTGGTGGGGCGAGAGTCGAAGGCATAGGCACGCCTCGTGTATACGTTGGCCTCTGCCTCGCACCGAGGCCTAGTGCGACGCGCATAAATATATATATATATATATATATATATATATATAGTATATATATTTTCGGGAGGCACAATAGCTTGATCGGCCGAGCCATACACTTTATACTATATATATTTTTTGTTGCCGCAAGTATATGGCTCGCAATCAGCTGATCAAGCTATACGGTAGCTTCTTCAGGCGAGAGAGCTAGAACATATGATTCGCGAATTTTACTGACGGAGCAATTTACGTCAACGATATTGGTTGTATATTGTCTCGTTAGATCGAGAATAATGATGAAATATTATAATTTTATCCGTCCATATCTCGTCATTATTGCAGCAATAGTTTAATAAATTGCTAGCACGAAAAAAAAAAAAAGGTACAGAGAGATTCCAACCATCGATTCTTTCGAAACGCCGACAAACACGGAACGCCTTAGCCAACTTGACCAACGTTGTTCTTTTGAACAAACAATTGTGCGTAACGTAGCTAAGGTGCGTCAACGGCTGCTGTACAGCGTTCGCTCGACGCTCCTCGAGGCCGAGAAACTCAGCTCGCGTTCAAAAACGGCGATCGTAAATACTCGGGCACTGAGCGACCAATCGGGTTGAAATTTTGAGGATATATAGAGACTTATGGCCCGCGTGGGGTGACATTCATTTTTTTTCAAAATTTTGAAACATTAATAGTTTTTTCGTCATTGAAAAGAGGAAATGTTGAATTTGCCATAATCGCGCGATTATATTCGTCGTGGCAAATACAGTATTTCATTCACAATGAAAAAACGCACATTTTGGGCTTTGTTTCATATCAATCGACGAAAAAATGAGCGAATTATAGCGATTTACGTTTTTGTGGAAAGCGGGTCTAGCGCGGGTAAGTCCGCCAGCCCGCGTGGCGGGCGTTGGTGGGGCGAGAGTCGACGGCATAGGCACGCCTCGTGTATACGTTGGCCTCTGCCTCGCACCGAGGCCCAGTGCGACGCGCGTATATATATATATATATATCTTCGGGAGGCACAATAGCTCGATCGGCCGAGCCATACACTTTATACTATATATATATTTTGTTGCCGAAAGTATATGGCTCACAATCAGCTGATCAAGCTATAAGGTAGCTTCTTCAGGCGAGAGAGCTAGAACATATGATTCGCGAATTTTACTGACAGAACAATTTACGTCAACGATATTGGTCGTATATTGTCTCGTTAGATCAAGAATAATGATGAAATATTATAATTTTACCCGTCCATATCGCGTCATTATTGCAGCAATAGTTTAATAAATTGCTTGCACGAAAAAAAAAAAATAACGTACAGAGATTCGAACCATCGATTCCTTTGGTACCTCAGCGAGTACAGAACGCCTTAGCCCACTCAGCTACCGTTGCTTACTTGAGAGAAAGGTTGTGCGAAACGTAGCTAAGCTGCATCAACGGTTGCTGTACAGCGTTGGCTCGACGCTCCTCGAGGCCGAGAAACTCAGCTCGTGTTCAAAAACGGCGATCGTAAATACTCGGGCACTGAGCGACCAATCGGGTTGAAATTTTGAGGGTACATACAGAATTATGTCCCACGAAACATGACTGTCTTATTTTTCCGAAATTTTGAAAAATTAACAGTTTTTTCATCATTGATAAGAGGAAATGTTAAATTTGCCATAATCGCGCGATTATATTCGTCGAGGCAAAAACAGTATTTCATTCACAATGAAAAAACGCACATTTTGGGCTTTGTTTCGTATCGATCGACGAAAAAATGAGCGAATTATAACGATTTACGTTTTTGTGGAAAGCGGTTCTAGCGCGGGTAAATCCGCCGGCCCGAGCGGCGGGCGTTGGTGGGGCGAGAGTCGAAGGCATAGGCACGCCTCGTGTATACGTTGGCCTCTGCCTCGCACCGAGGCCTAGTGCGACGCGTATATGTATATATATATATATATATATATTTATAGAATACAAGTAAATAATATATATAATAATATATATATATACATACTGAAGAAGAATGATAAAGCTGTCATAGTCGTACGATTATTCATATCATGTTGAAGGCAACATTTCATGCTCACTGGAAACACACACATTTTGGGCTTTATTTCGTATCATTTGATGAACAAATGACTGAATTACGAGAATTAACATTTTTGTGGAAAGCGGGCCGACGTCGGTAGTTCGAGCGGCACGTGTAGTCGTCGACTTCGGAGGGGGCCGGACAACGCTCTCTAAGGGATTTCTATATTTGGGCATAGAGGTGTGCCTATGTGACCTATGGGCCGTGACTTTTCAGGCGTGTGTCTCCTCCTCTACCAGTTACCACACCCGTCTCGCGAGAACATTTCGTCAGCGCTCCGTGCGGATTTTCGTCACACTATTTTCTCGTTGTGCCGATAAAAATTTCGATGTTTTCTCTCAATAACTTTGAATCGTAATTTGACAGCCAATTTTGCATCAAATTACATGAAACAAAGTTCAAAATGTGTGTTTTTTAATGCTGCATGGGCTGACTATCAGGAAATTTCGATAGCATAGGTCCAACCATAAAAAATTATCCAATTTCTCCAGTGATAACTAAATCTGCAAAATTTTTTTCAAAATTTTGGAAAAATAAGAGAGTTAGCCACTTTGTGCCATAATTCTCTATATGCCCTCCAAATTTTAATGCGGTTGCTTGCTCAGTGCCGGACAAAATACGGGCCCCGTTTTCGAAGCGCTCGTCGTATGTGACACTGACTCTTAAGCAGGAATGACGTCAAGCTGATAGGTCTAAATGCCTTGGCCAGGTCGTATCTGGTCTTTCCCGGTTTCGGGATAAACACAATGATGACACCTCTCCAAGCTTTTGGCACGTATCTCAGTGCAAGACAGGATCTGAAGATGTAGTTTAGGTGCCTGATCAGGCTCCCCCCCCCCCCTCCCGAAGGAGGGCCGGAAAGATCCCGTCGGCCCCTGGGCTCTTGAACTTGTCGAAGGAGTTCAATGCCCATCGGATCCTGTCGTGAGTGACCACCCTCGCGGCGGTGCCCCAGTCGCCCGGTCTGGTGCCGGCGAGCGATTCCCCATCTTGTGGGTCTCGCTCCGCCAGTCTTGAGCCTGGGAAGTGCACCTCCAGCAGGTGTTCCATTATGTCTTCGTGTTTCTCAGCCACTTCCCCGTTGGGAAGAGTGAGTCCACCAGGCCTGTATTGCGGACCATTAGCGAAGACTCTGCGAAGTCTGGCCACTGTTGGCAGACCCTCGACTTCCTTGCAGAATTTTCCCCAGGCCTCCAATTTCGATTTCTTTATGGACTTTTTATAGGTCCGCTGTACCTCTTTGTACGCAGCCCAGTCCGTTGCAGCCTTGGTTTTCAAAGCTCTGTTGAGTAGGCAGCGGGAGCTAGAGCGTAGTCGGCTAAGCTCCTTACTCCACCATGCCACCTTCTTTCCTTGTCTACGTGTCCTGAGAGGGCACGCTGCTTCGTAGGCTTGGATGATGGAGGAGGTGAGCGAGCTCACGCCCCCCTCGATCCTGCCTTCAGTCCTCAGCCATCCTTCAGCCTCCCCGAGCCTGTCCTCTAGTTCCTTTTTATATAGGTCCCAGTCGGTGGCCCTTGGGTTGCGATAGGTGACCCCTTCGTGGTGGGCCCCTTCGGCTGCTAGGCTGAATGTTATTCGGCGGTGGTCCGAGAGAGTGTCCTCATCCTCTACTCTCCATTCCCTCAGACACTGCACCACTTTTGGGGACCCCAACGTGAGATCGATGACCTCCTGCCTCCTTGCGGTGACAAAGGTGGGTTTCGATCCCCTGTTCATGATCTCCAGATTCGTTGTCGAGAGGTATTCCAGCATGGCTGAGCCTCTCTCGTTTGTGTCCGAGCTTCCCCAGATGAGATGATGCGAATTCGCGTCGCACCCCACTACTAGGTCTAACCCTTCCTTGCGGCAGTGCTCCACTACCGCCTTTAGTTCGGGGGGTGGGTGCTCGGTCGGGCCGTGCGGCAGGTACGCCGATCAGATTATTAGATCCGCCCGCCTTCCGCCCAACCTTAGCCCGACCGATGCCACCGCCACATCCCTGCTGCAAAATCTGCTCAGCTTCAGGGCACTGTGTCTCTTAGCTACAAAGACACAGGCCCTTGGGCCGGGTTCCGCGGGATCGTATATCAGGGTCCCGTTCCTTTGATCTATCCCCTTCACCAGCCCCCGGGTGATCCAGGGTTCTTGAATTAGGGATATGTCTGTCTGCCCCACTGCAAGGTCCCGGCTATGTATAGCTGAGGCCGCAATGCAGTGTTGCAAATTTATTTGGGAGATTGTGGTGCCCGTTACGGCCATTGCGTCCGCAACGTTGGGCCTTCTCCTTTCTGTGTAGGGAGGGGGAAGAAGGAGTGGGATTTGGGAGGCGTGATGGTGGGGTGGTTTGTGGGGTGGGGTAAGGACTGAGGAGTGGGACTGGTGGGGTGGTGAGTGGCCAAGCGCACTAATGCAGGCCATTTCCCTCGCCTATTTGCGTCACAGAGTCCGCCGACTTCTCAGCAGTCCCCTGGGCTAATTTGGGTGAGCCTGCCAGAGACCCTTCAAGTGTCCTTTGGACCCCTCTCTGCGTCTCCAGCTGGCCCATCCTAGCAAGGCCTTGTGCCCTTGATGGCCTTCCTCTGGCCTTTCTCCCTCGCTTTCCCAGACGCCCGGAGCGGTCCCCTGCCTCCGCGGACACCGCGGTGTTAGCCGCCGGCGCCGCATGAGCGGGCCCCTGCTCCATCCTCTCCGGTTGGGAGGTGGCATCTGCGGCGGGGTCTCTCTCCCCCTCTACCGCAGGGTCGATCGATCCCTCCTGCGGTCTCTTTGCCTCCTCTCGAGCGGCCTCGGGGGCGCACTCCCGCCGCACTCCCTCGGTCCTTTGCCGGGCCTCGAAGAAACGGGCCCGGGTGAGCCCGTAGTGAGGGGCGAGATTCCGCTCTTTCAGCGTTTCGAGGAATTTGGCGTCTACCCCAATGACCGCGTGTATCGCCCCTCGGACGACCTTTCGATCCCACACTCTCCACATGGGAGTGCGCAGTCCCGGGTTTTGCCGCTGCATTCTGGCGAGTAGGATGTGCAAGTCCTCGTCAGCCTCAGGGAACACCGCGGTCATTCTGATCAGCCTGGGAAGGCACTCTTTCTCCAGTACTTGGAGTTTGGCGCCCTCCCAGGGTGCCAAGTTTGGTACGGTGGACCGCAACCAGGCCTTTGCCCGGTCGTCCGTGCATGTCACCCAGAGGACGCCCTGGTTGTAGCGGGTACCCTCAAAGCACGGGGACTCCTGTTCCAAAGGAATGGAGTCCAGCGCCCCGAAGATCGCCCGCGCCACCAGTTGGTCCTGCCCCTGCCCGAGAGTGGTGCCGGGGTAATCAGCCGGCGCGATGGCCAGCCTTTTATCCCCGGCGACCGCGTCTCCGTAGCCAGTAGGTTTGGGGAACAGTTTGCTCCTTTTGGGAGCCGTGTAATTTTCGGGAGGCGTGCTATCCGAGGGTCTGGGCCTCTTGCTAGAGCCCTGCCCCTCGGGTGCCTCCTTTGCATTGACCGTAGTTGCAGGCAAGGAGGACGGTCCCATCGCAGCTAACCTAGCCTTGCGGGCCCTCCTCTTTGCCGCTCCACTGCGGCAAGTTTTGCGGTGGTCCGCTTGCGATGGGTCAGTGGTCCCGGCGTTCGCTGAAACCTCTTCCTCAACGCGTTTGACTGGGGCTTCAACAGTCAGCTCCCGCGCTCCCACCGTAATGAGAGCAACGGGATCCGAGCTGTCTTCGCCCTCGGTCGTTTGAGCAGTGGCCGGTGCCCCTTTCGGGTTCCCGGCAACTGCGCAGTTTGTTTCTTTTTGTGGTGTATTATCCATGCGATTCCCACGAGTAGACAGGAACTAAAGGTCCATCACCGCAGAGCCTGTTGCGGTGATAAGGCTAATTACAATGGGGGGGGGGGGGGGGGGGGGGGCGCCTGGTACCCCAAGGGCATCGTATAAGGCACTTAACCCAAGTGCCATCCAGCCCTCGGCACGATAGCTTCCACCTTGGCTTGGGAAGTGGTCCGCGACGGGACCTTCGGTCGCCTTATCCAGGTTTTACGCCGGACGGTTTCCTTATTGCACCCATTGTCCAGAGGCTTCCACGTCCCCCCCCGTCCAAGGTTGCGGTCGCCATGGCGCCCCGTTTCCCTGTCCGTTTGAGGGTCGCTTCTCACTCTGGACGTCCCTCTATCCGCCACCCGAGGACGCGCCCGGTTGGTCTCACCCCCGCTCCCCGCACCTCTTTACGAGGGGCAGGGAACCCGGGAATAACAAAAATAACAATTTTTCAAAATAATTATAATAAAATTAAAAAAAAAAAATTGTTTCTTTATTAATAGAAAAAAAAAAAGCTAAATAATACTAAACGTAAGGTAAAAGACTCAATTATTGAACATGGACCAATTATTGAACGCGCTTGTATTTTTATTAAGGGCAATTAGATATAATAATAATAAATAATAATAAAAAAAAAAGAAAAAAGAAAAAATACAAGAGTATTCAATAATTGGTTCATGTCCAATAATTGGTTCATGTTCAATAATTGGATCTTTTACTTTACTATGCGTCAGCGTAACAAGCACGCGACGATGTTAACGACATCTTATCACTGGGGCAAGAAGTAAGCTTTGCTGGGACTCGATCATCGTCAGTATGAGTCTTCCCTCTCTTTCGGTTATTGGTGATCCACGCCTGTCACTGTGTTCATAAAGATTCATCGTTGTTTTTTTTTTTAATAGTTTTCTTAAATACTTTTGAATAATATTAATCGCGATAAGTGATAATTCGCATAATTTGATCGAGTGCAATGTGATGTAGTTATATGAACATTTTCGTTTTTTGTGAAGAAGTATATTTTGGAAGTGTAAAGTTACGTTCGAGGTTATTTTTTTTTATGTTAAATTAATAATATTTGAGAAGTGAATAATATTTGAGAAGTGAAAAAATATATAAAAGTGTAAGTAATATGAGTGTTAATATGAATAATTTTGTATGTACATAAATAATAAGAGTGTAAACGATATGAATATTCTATTCAATGAAAAGAAACGTTAAAAACTTTTTTTATGGCAAGCATGCTGAAAAATTATAAAGAAAAAAAATTATAAAGAAAAAAAAATTATAAAAAATAAAAAAAAACTTTGTTATAATTCTTTAAATGAGTTGAAACTCTTGGAACACTTAAAAGATGTTAAAATGAAAGTAAGAGAGTAAAATCAAAAAATTTCGTTCACGCGTTTCTGCAACCGGTAGAAAAATGCGAAAAAAAACGTTTTTTCTTTTCATATTGTATGGTTAAAACAATTGTGAAGTATTTAAACTCTAGAAGACACTTCTTTGAGGTCTTATAAAGAAATACTATAAGTTATATTAACATTGGTTCGCAGGTTCCTGAGATCCGGACATCGATGCACCCAAAAATAGCTTTTTAGCTCAAAAATAGGTATGTTTTTAACAATTTTTATATTTAACTAAGTCCAAATGGATTTATATTAAAAAGGTCTGTTCATTATAATAATATACAGATTTGGTATAAATTTCAGATTGATCCGGTCATTGGTTGCTGAGTATGGAGTGCGGACGGACGGCTCCTGTGACATGAATTTTTAGGAAGACAATATTAATAGGCACTTTTTTTTTTTTTAATATTTTTAAAATATTTATATAATATAGTGAGTGCCTAAAAAGCGATCTACCTAGAGTGCTTTGCTATTAAAGAAGCAGTGAAATATTGGCAGCACTGTCTAATAGGAAGATATTTTGAAGTATATTCTGACCACAAACCGTTGGAGAACATGAATATAAAAGCCAGAACAGACGAGGAATTAGGCGATTTAACGTACTATTTGTCCCAGTATGACTTTACTATTAAGTATGTTCCCGGAAAAGACAACACAGAGGCAGACTGCCTGAGTAGAAATCCTGTACTGGAGGCAGAAACAAACGCAGAAGAAACTCTAAAAATAGTAAATTTGATAAAAATAGAGGAGATAAAGTTAGACCAAGAAAAAAATAAAGAAATAGAAAGGTTAAGAGACAAAATAATAAAAAAAGATGGAATACTATACAAAGTGATACGGAACAAAAGAAAGATTATTTTATCAGAGAAGGCTAGCGTGAAATTAATAAAAGAAGTTCACTCGGATTGGTGCCATATAGGTATAAACCAAATGATGAGCAGAATTGGCCCATACTATACCGCTAAAAAGCTGACAGAGAATATTAGGAAAGTATGTAGAGAATGTGAGATATGCATAAAAAATAAAACGCGAGGCCAAAATAAGTTCGGGTGGATGTCACAATTGGGACCAGCGACTAAACCGTTTGAAATAATGTCGATTGATACGATTGGAGGATTCGGCGGTGCCAGATCGACAAAAAAATATTTACACCTACTGGTTGACCACTTCACAAGGTATGCCTACATTGTCACATCAAGAACGCAAAATGCTACGGACTTCATAAAACTAGTAACAGAAATAATAAGATCAGAAAACGTTGATACAATTCGGTTGTATCATAAAAAAAAAAAAACGTTTTTTAAATTATTTTCACAATATTTACGATTAATAATTAATATTCAGAGAAAAAAAAAAATTCATCATTATTAACACCAGAAATCAGCGTTAAAAAAGTCGAAAAATACGAATTTGTATGGCCTCGGTGAAACGCGTCGCTATTGGTCATAGTGCGCGTGACGTCATAATGCGTGTCCCGTTACGCGGGCTTGCTGGGGCTTGCTACCTGACCGTGTTTATGATATCTACGAATGCTTACCATAACCTGGAAGCAGCTGAAAGTATTAGATTGTCCTCGAAGTGAACAAGTGAAAAAATTGAAATGGCTAATAGGTTAGAAGAAAATTTTGTTAAAGCCGATTCTCGAAATTTACCGAAAATCGACTTTTTTGTGATTCACGAATTTATGAAAACCAGTGATTGTTTTAACGCCGAAGAAATTCGGAACGCCAAGCTCACCATGTAAGTGAATTAAACGAATTGCATTTATTTTGTCAAATGTGTGATATATATCTTTAATAACATTCCAATGCGTGAAATCGAATTATAATAAATGATCGATATTTTATCTACATTTTAATTCAACGTTTGACAGGTCATCGCGGGAAAACTATGGTGAACAAGCTGTCGGCTACGTTTGCTTGCAGCGAGACGGACCTATATGCACTGTGAAGTGTACCATATGTCCTGAACATCGAGTACACAATAAAGGATACAATGCGACACTGCAAATTAACGAAGATGAAGAAAAAATTATGAATGTACAATGTCACAACTGTGCAGCAGCAAATGGTAAGTCGATACAAAAGATAGTAAATGCTGGACATTACAGCTCAATACTTAACAGTAAAGAGTTCACATTTTTCTCTTTCTTTTACAGGAGGTTGTAAACATTCAATAGCATTTATAATGTGGCTCCTGCGTAGAAGTGTAATGCCATCCGTTACAGAAACCAAATGCTGTTGGAAAAAATCGGTTTTGAGCTCCATCGGAACAACAAAAAAGTTTATCGCAGCAAAAGATTTTCAGACAGACACCGATCAAAGTTCGTCATCTTCCTCTGCGTCAAATCAAAATCTTGGTGAATTGTTTTTAGCCGATCTTTTAAAAACAGCGGAAGAAAAAGGATTAGACAGTCAAGTGACGAGACATCATTTTACTGTGAAAGAAAGAAGTGTGATGTCTTTGTCGATTCACCAGCTGCTCATCGAATTCAAAAGCCTTGGTCAGCAGTCTGCGGAAGACTTTTTCACCTTCGCTAAGAAGTTTTTGACTTCGGAGTTGTGTTCAACAGCAGAGCGCTTGACACGCACACAGGCAGATTCATCGCTATTCACCGAGGTTCTGTATTTACTCGTTTCCGATTTGGTTGGCAGTCGAAATAATGTGGTATGACATCAGGCTTTAATTTGACAGGAGCTCCCATCAAACAAAATCGCACATAATTCTCCATGTCGTCTTTAAGATCGAAATGATCTTGACAACAACAAAAATTCGTTTTGGATGGCGTGTCTGGACGTCGAGCCACAGTAAACCAAGTTTTTTTCTTTTTCGCGTCGTTTGGCACACAAAAAAATATTTTATCTGGTGCACTCTTCGTCGTATTTTTGCACAACGGCACAAAACAATAATGGTAACTTTTTTTCGGCGTAGACATTTTGCAAACGGTAAAAATACTCAGCTCGTACACGTTTGGTTATAGCGTTCAATTCAGACTGACGCTGTCTACACGCATCGTGACGTCACTGGCGGCTCGGGTGCGCTCGGGTTTTTCCGGAGCGTTCGAGCTGCCCGAGCCTGTTCCGATTTTCAAAGGGCCATAACTTTTTAAATAATGGATGAAAAAAAAAAAAAAAAAATTATCTCAGATTATCATATCTGTAGATTCGATAAAAAAAAAAAAAAATAGTGATACAACCGAATTCTCACAGATCAATACGCTGGTATAAATTCGAAAGAATTTAAGGAATTCCTAAAAGAAAATAATGTTAAACTAGTTTTTACAGCGGTGAATGTACCATTTTCAAACGGTCTAAATGAAAGATTAAACCAGACCTTAGTAAATAAAATACGATGCAAAATAAACGAAGAAGAAGGGGGAAGAAAAGCTTGGACAACTATCGCTAGAGAATGCGTTCACAGATATAACGAAACGGAACATACAGTTACCGGCTTCTCACCAAGGTACCTGTTAGATGGCACAGACACGAGTGCTTTACCAGAAGAAATAAAAGATAAAAACATGAAGAAAGAAGGTTGGAAGGAAAATAGGCAATTAGCCCTAGACAGAACAAAAAGATCTCATTATTACAATAAAAGAATATTTGATAAAACCAGGAAACATCACGAATCCAACGAGGGAGATAGGGTTTACATAGAAAACGGAAACAAGCTCAATAGGAAAAAGCTAGATGAACTGAGAATTGGACCGTATAAAATAGAAAACAAGATATCGAATTCAATTTACACGATTAAAACTGGGAGAAGAAAACAGGACACAAGTATTTTCCACGTCACAAAGTTACTTCCGGCGACGGACGAGTGTGATCGTTGAAAGTCCCAGGTACTTTCACCCCAGGAGGGGAGATGTAAAGAAACGCTTCCTTCCTCGGTTTCTTTAAGGCAGTAGTCTGCTTTACAGGCTTCAAAAAATCGATTTTTCGTTTTTGTCTTAAATCTATTCCAAAACTATCCAAGAATATGTGCTCAAAATTTTAGAGGCCAATTTGACATATTTTCGAAGCTAGATCAGTTTTAGTGGCCGAGCGTCGAGCAGGTGCGAATGCTCGGGTAGACCCGAGCGCGCGCGCTCCACCCCTTCGTGTATTCTATTGTTTGACTGTACTCGTATATACCTGAAAGCATTGAACGGTCCTTTGAAATATTATTTGGAGGTTCTAGAAGGTCTGTGTTGAGTAGTTGTTGGGATAACGGTATACAATATAACGGTAAACTATAGCTCTCGAAATCGGCTTCTACACTGCTATTTGTAGCGTCAGCTTTCAGTTTCATTTTTGATTTTGCCGAGCGCACATCGAAATGTCAAGCTACCCGAAAGGTGATCGATGTAAAAGACAGCGTGCTGCGGAACTGCGAAAGCGAAAATTTCACGGCAATCGTTTTACCAGTGTATCATCGGACGACGGAGACTTACACACGAGTCGCAGTGAGCAAAAGTTGAAGGCAGCAAGCAGCGATGATATCATTATTCATTCATCGCACTGCTACCGCATTATTGAATTTATATCGGTGTTTCTCGCTCTTTCGGAAATCGCAATTTGCAAATCATGCAAACAAAAATTAACGTTTGCAGAAAGCGGTCATCGAGGCCTAGGATTTAAAATTGTTGTTTAGTGTAGGTGTGGTCGACGCGAAATCCAGTCAGGACCATTTATAAATACCGGCTACGAAATCAACAGACGGATTGTTTTTGTTATGAGGCTTCTTGGTATCGGACGAGAAGGGCTAAACGTATTCTGCGGCCTTATGGATATTTCTGCAGGTTTTACAAAATCTACTTATCAACAAATCGTTCAGCATTTGTACGCAGCGTCGAAGACACTGTTCGAGAGTACCTGCGAAAAAGCCGTCACGGAAGAGAAAGAAAAAAACGTTGAACATGGAAGACCTGCGAATCATTTGAAGGTTTCGGGCGATGGATCGTGGAAAAAGCGCGGTTATACTTCTTTGTACGGTGTAACAACGCTCATCGGATACTACAGTGGCAAAGTAATCGATCTCATTGTAAAAAGTGGTTATTGTCATTCGTGTACCATACATAAAAATAGTTTGGATGAAGATGCATTTGAGGAGTGGTATGAGGATCATAAAGACTCATGCTCCTCAAATCATACAGGTTCGTCTGGGAAGATGGAGGTAGATTCCATAACAGAGATGTTTTCGAGATCCGTCGAGAAATTCGGAGTTATGTACAGTAATTATATCGGCGATGGCGACTCCAAAACTTTTACTGGAATCTTAAATAGCAATCCTTACGGGGACGAGTGCACAGTGACGAAAAATGAGTGTGTTGGACACGTGCAAAAGCGTATGGGTACTCGTTTACGGAATAAAAGAAAAACTGAGAAACTTGGAGGAAAGAACGGGCTAACGGAGAGTCTCATCAAGAAATTGACGATTTACTACGGTCTGGCAATTAGTCGAAACGTGAACTCAGTTGAAGGTATGAAGAGAGCTATTATGGCAACATTAGACCATTATTGTTCCACCGATAAAAACCCTCGGCATAAAAATTGTCCAGAAGGCCCGGAGAGTTGGTGCGAATGGCGCAAGGCTAACGCGGCGAATAATCTGGCATCTTTCAAACACCCGGCAAGATTAATTAATGATAATGTAGAGAAGCACATTCGTCCAATTTACGAAGATCTTTCAAATGACGATTTATTGACGCGGTGCTTAGGCGGACACACTCAAAATTCGAACGAATCGTTCAATTCGATTGTGTGGCGCCTAAATCCGAAACACGTAAATTCCGGCTATAAAATCGTCGAAATAGCAGCAAATATGGCTACAGGCATTTTCAACGAAGGTTATTCAGCTGTGCTTTCTACCATGCAGCTCCTCGATATTGTCATCGGGCAGCAATGCAAAAATTTTGCTGACACCGTCGATGCTGAGCGCATAACGCGGGAGAACCGGCGCGCATCACTTTCCAGCAAGGAGGCTCGTACAGCTCGAAGATCGGAAAGCCTCCGCCAAAACGAGTTTTTTGAAGAAGAGGAAGGATTATTGTATGGCCCGGGGATAGCCGATTAACATCTAATTAGTGTAAGTATCCAAAAACTTACATTTTTTTGGACCGAAAACTTTACAGCCCGTTTTCTCGAGTTTTCATTTTCACAAGTTTTGGAAAACGGTGCCGGCGATAGTAAAAACAATATATGTCCGATCGAAAAAAACCAAAGTGATCTAGCTTCAGTATTGAATTATCTTCTATTTGAACTAAAAAAGTTGGACAAAAGTACTATTTAAATTACTTGTTTTGCAACTTAAAGTGAATTTTTTTTTTCACAAAAGTGAATTTTTTTTTCAAACTTCGAAAAAATTTGGAATTTCGTCATTTCTTCGGTATTTTGTTAGTTCATATAGAAAAGGAACTTATAAAAAATAAAAAAAAATTTGGTTCCACTGTTTCAGATGCATCGCACGTCCTCCATCACCGGCACCGATTTACGAGTGCACACTCCAGGCGCCCCAGAAAAATCGTTACAACTTTGGCAAATTTCAATAATTTGTAATAATAAAAATTGTTTTTTAAAGCTTGAACATAATATACTATCGTCTCAAAATTTCGTTTACCGCAATCATTTCCTTCCCTTTCAAAAAAATTGTTGAAAAAACGCTTTTTTTTCAGCTCCTAAAGCAGACTACTGCCTTAATTGCAAGATATCGAAAAAATAAAAAACATGTATTCGTTAATTTCCCATCCTCCACGAGTATGCAAATTTACATCTGAATCGATTAAAAATTCTCGGAGGAATAACTCTCATACGTATGAAAAAATTCGAATTTTGCAATAAACAATATGAAATTTATTGTTATTTGCACGGCTCTTATCTCCAATGTATAGGACGTAAAAAAATAAGGGTTGTTGCGATTTGAATTTTTTTAATATCTCTTACCGTTAAAAAGTTATCGCCGAAAAATGAAATAAAAAAAATATTTTTGAGGGTGTGTTTCACCCCCTAAAACCGTTTTTCCGCCGATAAAAAAGATACGTATCGCTTAGTTTTCGATACTCTACCACAGAACAAAGTTTCAACGAAATCGGAGGGGAACACTTAAGTGATATTCCTTGTAAGAATATTACGAAGGCGTTATGCTGCTAAAAACATAACGCAGTTAATAATGGGTAGGTATTTAACATCGTGTTATAAATGATATTCAATTGATTGTTATGTATACTAGGACCTCGATTATCCGAACCTCGATCATCGGAACCCTCAATTATCCGAACGATGGCTCAGTTTATCCGAACGCTCAAAGCGGCTACATGAAACATGCCCACTTTTCCGGAATTATTGCTCAAGATGTTGTTACGTCCTCGATGACGATTCGGAACAGCACGGTCACGCCGTTCTGTTGACTCCGCCGATATAGTTTTATCGGCGCGAACTACGAAGAGTACGCTCAGTTTGATCAGAGTAAGTGAGATATTCTGATCGAGCGGAAATTCGGAGATTCGGAGATTCGAAAGGTTCTTTAAGAAATTCGACCCCTGCTATGCGCAGTTGAAGAGAACAACACGATGAATAACAGTTAACGATTGAGTTTATTCAAGTTGATTCAAGGTTATTGTGTAACTCTTATAGTTTCTGTCGGTTTAACTGAACTGAACGTCGTGCAAGACGTTTTACAGAGACTGTTCTAACTGAGGACTGAGAGGACTCGAGTTGCGTAATGATTATCTAAGAGTCTAATAGTAGTGCCGTTTTTTAGTCAGAGCGTGTCGTTTTATATGTGCTCTGACTTTTGGGTGGAAGGGATTTTTGTTTAGGGTGGAGTTTGGGTTTTCCCTTAGGAGAGGGTCGGGAAGTTCTTGTGATAGGCTGGGTTTTCCCTACCGTCTCTGTATTGAGATAAGTCGTACTATTTACTTATCAGACAGAACTATCTGGTATGTCGGTACTAGGGGTAACTACGCAGAGCGCCATTTTACCGACTAGAGGACATATGCAACCGACGTTTGGTCATTACTGAATTTTGAAAATTGACTGAGCCTTTAATGTCGGCCAGTACGTAACAATGTAGCAAACTGAAAGCACTTTTCAGCTTGACGTGAATTTAACTTGAATAAGAAATATCAACATTTTTATATTACGTTAATTTTCTGAAAATTATGTCTTAATGTTAAAATAGTTTTCAGTGTGCACGTTGAAACATAAATATTAATATTGTTATTAAACAAATGCTCAAGTTTAATTATTGTTATGCGTGTCATATTAGAATGACTCGTATCTTCTAAAGATTACTAATAAAATATTTTGAAACTATGTATTTTAGTTATTTTATTCGTTAGGGCATCTCTCCTACTCTGTAGGCATCTATCCTTTTTAGCATTTTCATGGTGGCGCATCTACCCTTACAGGTAGGCATCTATCCCAAAATAAATTGTTCCGCAAAAAGTTATTTTTCGGTCAACAAAAATCAATCATATTGCAATATAAAAGATTAAACTAGTTGTAATCACAGAAATTATTCATGGTAAATTAATATTTTAAAAATGAAGAGCCCTTTTCAAAAAGTGCGGTATCTATTCCGGTTTTACCCTATTTCGTTACCACGAAATAATGTCATAGCATCTAATAATAAGTTTTTCATCACGAAGCTATAAATCTCGATTCAAATTTTCATTATGAGAGATATGTAGCAATAATCAACTTGCAGCTTTCACGATAAGGTCGCAATTTTATTGGTGGTCGATTTTTCAGAACGAATACGCGAATCGATGGAGAAGTCGTACATCGTATTCATAAGATTTTAGAGAATTACGATAACGTGAAGTATACTTAGCCGCTACAAACATATTTTTCCACCACACTTTATGCATTTTCGGTACAGGAGAGTAGTTAATCGTAAACATTTTTGTTAATTCCTTATTTCATTCTTTATGGTTTTATTACAAAGAATTTAATAGAGATATTAAAAGCGAGGTTTTTATTTTGGTTTATGCACTTTGCAGTGTCAATTAAAAGATGTCACACTCCGCAAATAATGTTGAACTGTTATAAATATGGTACATTGATATTGCTTGTTAATATTACAAAAGAAAACACAAAATAAAAAAAAGTTGAAAGTCGTGTTAATGTCTTTACTTACATTCCTCGTAATAAGATTGGGTTGTAAATAATTATTTGGCCGTGAACGTGCGTCCAGCGTGATTCTTCTTTTAATGCATCAATGGTGCGACAGATTTTTAGTAATTTAGTTATTGTAGTTTCCAGCAAGGATAAGATCAAACACGACAAGTCTTTGCATGTTTTATTATTTCTTTTACGATTAAATATTGTTCATATAGGTGATACCAAACATCCCATTGTATCATTTTCTCTATTTCAATATTTTTTACATTACATTATCTTATTACGGCTCCAGATATTTTTGCTGTGTTAATTAATTGTTAATAGCAATTATTGTATTAAGTAGTGGATAGCTAGATCAAAAAGTATAAAATATCTACAAAATGGATGGCAAATTTCGTTGTCCTTTCTCCGCAATTTTTAAGTTTAAATATCCTGTATTAATTCGCGAGATTGGTGGCCAAAGAAACAAAAGCCTTGGCGCGGTACAGCGCGGGATGACGCGGGCGGCGATATAGCGGCGAGCGCGGGCAGTCAATGATTGATACATTGCTATGTCTCTATGCCTAGTGCGGGGAGCGGGCGGCTCCAGCCAATGCCCGAGAAAAAAAAATGCCTGCGGAAAAATACAAGCGATCTTATTGACTGCTCTGAATTTTGCAAATCCAAATGTAACGCCCTAATCTATGCTATATCTACGGCTAGGGTGGGGGTCGAGGTGGGCAGCTTCAACGCTTATTGGCACGCTGGGCAAAATTCAGAGCAACCAATGACCGCGAACAAAAATTGACTGCGTACTAATACAATCAATAAAATTGACTGCTCTGAATGTGACAAATCCAAATGTAACGCCCTAATCTATGTTATATCTACGGCTCGATGGGGGTGGGCGGCTTCAACGCTTCTCGGCACGCTCTGATTGGACCAACTTTAAACATTTATATCTCCTAAATTATTAACAATATCCCTAATGTTTATTTGCAACTTTTGTTCGTAATGGCCTCATCTACCTCAGATTTCGGTATGCGTAACTTTATGCGATTCACGCTGTATATGGTTTCTGATCTGAATGTATTCATATATAGTATATATATACATATAATTATATATATATATATATATATATATATATATATATATTGCTGAATGGGTTTGTATGTATACCCAGATATCTTTTCCAAGAATCATATTATTTTGTGAACAGTTTTTATAAACAGCAATTCTCATAATATGCATGACCAAAGCTGCGAGATTACTCGCGCGACTCGATTGTTTTCGCTCCGTCTCATTCCCTCCGCGGGGTGGTGCGGGGGAAACGCTAGCGGCTGGCTATCGGTACGAGGCCTCGGCGCTTGGCCCGTCTTGTCAAGTGTCATACTGGGATTTCGTAGCATACGCGCGCCATGC
>OZ023255.1:26588978-26629962 GCA_964007305.1 Netelia melanura
AAACTAAATTTTGATTCGCGGGTCTCAATAAAATAATGAGCCGGGCAGTATTTCGGGGGGGGGGGGGGGGGGTAACCCGTGCAAACACTTACTCTTGTCGGTGTTCCTCCTCCTCGTTCTGTCCTTTCCTCTCGAATCCTTTTTCGTTGCCTGGTCGTTCGTATTTATCTCTATCCTCTTTCCGTTCCGTATTCGTGGTCCTTTTACTTTGCTTATCATCGTCGTTGTCTTAGTTTACAATTCCTTTCTCACTCTCTCCTTCTCTCTCGCACTCACTCTGCACACTCTATACTCTTTACTCTCTCTTTTCTCTAATATTCACTCTACGCTTTCTCCTATCTACACTACACGCCGGCTCGTCACAAAGTGACGGCCTCGTGGTCTACCGGAAGGTCGCGAATTTTTCGCGAGCGTTGATTGGCTCCCTCGATGATCGAGGCAGCAGCGTCACGGGTCGGCATAGATGGGTCAGACGGGTAATTGATTTTAGGATTGTCGTGAGCGGGATCTATTGGGGACAGGCAGGTAATTAGGTCGGTCGGTAAGTATGGAATATTTGCAGACGGGAATTTATAATTGCTGGTAATAAGGAGGGTATGGAAATCGCCGTGCGCTGCTGCCATCTTCTTCTTTCGCCTCGTCGCCGCTCGGCCGATTGATGGCCGGTGTGCGGGGACCGACGGGTGCAGTGTTTTTGACAGATGGAGAGTGTTGTGTTTCGTGCGAGTTTTCTTGGTGATTTTCGTTGTGTAAGAATTATTGCTGTGGGGGTGGTGAGCGGCAACGGGGATATTCGGTGCGACGGGGATGGTCCTCGGGTCGGTTCAGGTAAGTGAATTTCCATTTGTTTCTTCTCGATTTTCTGGATTTTAACTTCTTCTTTGTCTTTTCAGGTTATGCCGGTCAGACTGGATATGGCGACGACGACGACGACGACGACGCGAGGACGAAGACGACGACGACGACGACTCGAGGACGACGACAACGACGACGACGACGACGACTCGAGGACGACGATACCGATGATGACGACGACGACGATGGTGGTGACGGTGACGACGATGATGACTTGCTGGGTCTGGCGGGGTCAGTCGTATCGGGCTGACTTCGTGCGCAGGTAAGTGTTTGCACAGGGTTTATAATTTAACTAATATAATTCACATACTTAGCTTTTCTCTCTGTTGTAGGTGTGGGATGGCTCCCCATGTACGAGCCGGCTGCAGGGGAGGCTGTGACCCTTGTGGCGCATGGTGTCACAATATATATATTCTTAATCCTAGAATCAACAAAACACCGCTAGAAGTCGTAGTGGAATAATATCGAAACCTAATCATACGCGATGCAATATAATTTATAATTCTAGATGGAGGGTATGTGCCTATATACAGATCGAGCCTTTGGAAGACGTGAACTTGATTCAAGAAGATCAAGGAAAGGTATACGGATATTCCGAGGAATGGCGTATAATATATAGTATCGATTATTCTAGTATAACAGATCAAATAAGTTTCATCGGACTAACCCAAGATCTAGTAGCAAAGGGATGCCGGGAAAACTTTCGTTCGCCCAAGCTAGCCCGACATATTGCTACCGTTGAAAAAAAATTAACGGAACTGTCAGATGAATACGACAACCTATTATCACAAAGCGGTGTTGATATAGGAAAACAATCTAACAGAAGGAAAAGAGGTATTGTCGATGCATGGGGCACAGTACAAAAAGCCTTGTGGGGAACCGCCGATGCTGAACATTTAAGAATAATTAATGGCAATTTAGATAGATTAAGCAACACATCCGAGACAATGAGAAAAATTATAGATAAAGAAACTATGATAATAAAAGAAGTCGTCGATAATATGCGCACGTAACGACTTTGCGATACATAATAGTTTCGACCAGGTCAAAGATTCAATAAACGGTGTCTTGGAACGGCTGAACATGAACGATTTTGCTATGAAACAGAACGACGTTATGAATAATATGGATTCAATGATCAGAATCACACAGATAAAGATTGTATTAATTTCAGAAGCAATAGTCCTTGGACATAAGGGTATTATATCACCGCAATTGTTCACACCAAAAATGTCAAACGAAGTATTGAGTAAGTTCAAAGAAAATGATCAAGACCATTTGATTAAAATAAAGGCCCTAAATTATCAAACGTTCATAGATATGGCTGACATTTATATAACAGCTGCGAATCATTCGTTGCCATATTTGATCAAGATACCTGTACCAGAACTGAAGCCATGGCTTTGGATCCGGAGTATAGCAGTACCGCAGAAAAGTAATACCGACTCATATGTTATTACATTGCCGACATATGATAGTAGGTTACAACGAGAAAATGTAACTCGGGACGCAACACACCTAGATATACGTAAAATAGGAGAAAACTTACAGATTGTAACGTATTCTGGGATTGGTCACAAAATGCAAGGATTAGAGCTATGTGAAAAATATGTGAATGCAGATAAATGTAGAATGACAATATTTAATATTATAGATATCGGAATGATACCCACAAAGAATTTTCAGATATTGATCCCTCATCATCAATCGGGAATACAACAACTTAAAATAAATTGTAAAACTGAGAAAATCCAAGTGGCAATAGCTGGCGTTTCAAAAATTATCACGAACGATTCTTGCGAACTGGAAACAGAAATGTCAGTCATCCAATTAACTAAAATAGTAACAGTCGAACATAAATTCGAATTAAGAATTAGCAACGATTTAAATTTCACATTACCAGAATGGCATGACAGCGAACACCTTGCATACGAACTAAGAACAGAAGTACTCAGAGACTTCAGCAAATCTTTTAAGGACATTAAGAAAGACTTAATTAATGCTAAAGTAATAATCAAACACAATGACTCTTGGGCAAATTTTCATGGAATAACCCTACCCTCAATTGGGGGTATATTTGGCAGCATTGAAATCGCAGCCATCGGATATACATTCTATCAATGCGGCGGATTCTCATGGCTCGCGTCAATAATTAGATCATGCTGTTCCGGTAAGAAACAACGTAGAAGAAATTATGCAGCAAGATTCTTGAAAGAACAGGAACGAATAGATTTACAAAATATTCACAGTCAAAAACAAATATCCGAACTGCGACAACAGTTAGACCAAGAAAAAGTCAAAGGTCTACTTAAGTAAGATCATTCGAGACGAATTTCAATCTAACTTGGGGGGTGTGATGGAAAATCACCGTTTCACCAAATCTGGCTGACGGTGTAAACTCGCACGCTCAACCGCGAGTCGAATATGATAGCGTGCTGCTGTGTCAGCCGCTAATTTCGATCCGAGCCCTATCGCTTCATTTTTCTCACCTGAGAACAGTGAGAACTCTCTCTGTTCTCATGGCAGAAAGACACCTTAAGCCTACGGAGGGAGAAATGATAAGCACGAGCATGCCACCCTCGGCATGGGCTGCAGCGGACAGTCGAGTTAGTTAAGTAAATTCATTGGACGTGGACACAGCTCGATACAGCTTCCCGCCAATTAATAGGTTCCCGCAAATATAAACTCGACGTAACCGTCCTTTTTGTATTATTCCGTAAGAGCTTACGCTCATACTGTAGTCATTGTGCTATGACGATCATACTTTCAAAATATATTCAATAATTATTCAGTATAATTATTTTATTGATTATTCAATCGAAGTCCCAATCGACATCCTCTTTCATCGCGCAACAACACCATCTCCTTAGAAGTATCAGTGGAAAGTACTTCACCATATCTTCTGAGATACAGCTCCCATCGACAAGTAGCAAATACTAAATATCGTGCCTACGAGAAGATCCTAGACAACGAGGCGATCCTGACCAGCTACTAAGGTAAATACTACATCCGCTCGCCGGTTTCCACGTGACACTGCTCTGCTTGTTCCGTCACAGCGACACGTTCTAATCCGTCGAACATTAAAAGATATGGGCTACTCATATGCAGCTGCACCGGAGCTATAGATGAGAAAAATTCTGTTAATTAAAACTCGTCGTGAGAATTATCTCGATGAGACCTCGTCATCGGTATGTAGCCATAAACCCACCCGCTACCTTCTCTGAAAAAAATCTGCTGTTCGGCGGTATCAAAGAATATTTATGCGACGAAATATATCGCGTAACACATAGCGTTAAAACATTATTTATCTGACATTCGGCTGTTGAATAAACAATATGGCCGCTGTTGTTGATATCCGATATTGGTCATCGATGTGAAAGAATATTTATCCGACACTTTTTAAATAAACAGTACGGCTAAGCAAAATCGGATAACTCACACCTCATATCTCATATCAAGAATATTTATTAGACACATTTAAATAAACAATTTAAATAAATAATTCGGCTAAGAAATATGGGGTAACGCGCGGTTGATGCCCCCCCCCCCCCAACCTCCATGGCGTCGTGGAATATTCGAGATGCCCCCCCCCGCGCCGTGGAAGTCGGTGTGTATGTGTGGGTGTGTACGTGTGACGTGTACGTGTGCACTAACACGCGTTGGTCCGGAACCGGCCTTGTTTATCTATTCATGCGAAAATATTGGCATGGTGACGGAGAACGTAACGAGAGGGCAGCAGCGCACAGATCCTTCTAGACCCCCTTTACCAAAAATCCCGATACCTATGAGAGCGACCCTACCATACCGACCGCCTGACCTAATTACACCCATTTCCCGATAGATCTCCCTAGTCCGTCCCGAATGTATTGATTTCCCATCGACCCGTTATCGCTTGACCCGTGCCACTGCTGTCCAATCAAAGAAGGACGTCCCGGCCAATCCGCGGGCGAGAAAATTCTAACAATTTCCGGCAAGAATATGCTCGCGACTTAGCTTGTGACCCCCGGCGTATAGACATCTATTTGAGATACTTAGCGACATAAAAAGTAGAATTAGTAATTCGAGAAGTAAAAGAGTGAGAGTAATTAGAGTGACCGCGAGTGTAATACGAGTGTGAATGAATTATAGATTGAGTGAGAGAGCGAATGGGTGAGTGAGAAAATAGAGTATGTGTGGAAAAGGACAAATTATAAGAGTGAAAGTGAGAGAGGCAAAGGAAGGCGAATGAGACGTGAGCGAGCGAGAGCGAGCGAGAGCGAGATCGAGCCGAGGAAGGAAAGGAGAGAGAGAGGACAGTCGAGCGATGAAATCTCGAACCGTAAGTGTTTGCACAGGTACCCCTCCAAAACTGATAAAGCCGCGAAATTGTGCATTCCCCTCCCCTCGCGTATTTTTGCGCAACTACTAGAGTCATCCCTTGTATCTCCTTTTTTTCCCTTTGCATGCGTTCGAGGAAAATTTTTAAAGGGAAATTTATGCGTCATAGTATAGTGCGTGGAACGGTTGTGCGCGTAGCGTTAGAAGTTTCAGGACTCCCCCCCCCCCCCCCCCTCCTACATACCGACCGGTAGCACTGTCGACAAAGGTCGAGTAAATCACAACAAATTTACTTCCCCGCTACCGTTAGAGTGTCCTATAGATTTCTCCAATATATCGTGAACAAATTTTGTAACGGTCAGTGGTAATAATAAAGCGGCCACACCGTATCGGAGAACCCACTCCCCTGAGCTACCCCTCCCTCCCCTCGAGTTAGCCTTCCCTTCACCCATCCTATAGAACAACCCATCAGCGTAATATTTAAGTATTCTTCGTTATATATTTTGTTTTATATAGTATACGAGTAATCTTTTTCTTTTTTTTTTTGTTGTCATTACCATTTTTGTTAATTTTGTTTTTTTTTTTAAATTAACTGGCACCCATCTCCCCTTATCGAGAACACCTTCCCAGAGATCGTCCGACGAGGTTAAACAAAAAAAAGTACAAAAAACGAGCATTTAAATATAAAACATTGTTTTTTTTGTGTTAAATTTTTTTTATGAAACTAAGGTCCTGCCTCCCCCGTTCTCAGTTGCCCTCCCCCCGATCAGCGTGACAATATATACTGTTGTATAGAAAATACACTCATTCGTGGATGTTCGCACTCGCCCTTCGAAATGCGAGGAAGCATAATTAATATAAATTTTTATTTTTGCCGGTTAGCATGGGAGAGAAGGGAAGAACGGCAGGTGGAATAATGTGAGGTGGTCAGAATGATCGTTAGACGCTTTCTTTTTTGGTGACGGATGGTTTTATTGTCGAGGCGCGGTCGCGGATCACACGAGACGCGTATTCACAATACACGAAGACGTTATGGAGTTTTAGTGCAAGTGCCGTTGCGGCGAATTAAACTGAGTCTAAGCAGCGGTAGCGATTTCGACTCTTATGAGAAGCAGAGAGCGACTGACTACCTGTTATAATTTTCGCGACATTTTGAAAATGTGCGGGGAAGTGAGGACAGGCGGGAGTTACTAATACATAGAAGGCGAGGCCTTTGCAGGGCCTAGTACGCCTGAGTCGCGTTTACTATATTGGTTTACTCTGATTTCGAGTTCGATCGACACAGAATAAGAGCGTTTAACATTTCTCGTGACGAGTGAAATATTACGCCCATGAAATGATCATCTCTCTTATCTAAAATCTGAACAGTAGAGATGGATACGCGGTGGAAGCGTCCCTGGATCTCGATGATCTGTGGCCCCACGGGCTGTGGTAAAACTTATTTTGTAAAAGAGTTTTTGAAGTTCATTGCGCAAATGAACAGGGAGCCGTTCGAGAGAATTATTTTCTATTATTCCAAATAGCAACCAGCATACACAGAGTATGGTAAATCGATAGAATTTCATGAATGGCTGCCTTAGAGTGCCGATTATGCGAACGATCCGCGTGCAAAGCTCATAATAATCGACGATTTGATGCGCGAGGCGTCGAACAATAGCGTTGTTGATCTTTTCACCAAAGGTAGTCATCATAAAAACCTGAGTGTTATTTTTATTACTCAAAACTTGTTCCATCAAGGACACGGTCAGCGCGATATTTCATTGAACGCCAATTATATTGTAATTTTCAAAAATCCTCGTGATCGAGCCCAAATTCAGCATCCGCGCGTCAGGTATACCGGGAAAGCCCGCGATTTCTGCAAGAGGCCTATCACGATGCAACGTCCAAACCGCATGGCTATTTGTTACTCGATTTGAAACAATCAACACCTGATAACTGTAGATATCGTACTTGTATTTTTCCCGATGACACCCATCATTTTATGTACATACCACGGAAAAAGTTAAAAAGTAATACCGGCACATTCGAATTACCAGTTCAGCGCGCGTAATGACATCTAAAGCATCGTCGTGTTACGAAAAATGTGTGTCTATATTGAGCGCATTTCAACAATCCTACACAGCGCATCATACATTTGACACGCACAAAAAACAAGCAAGTGCTAGTCACACCGTTTGTCAGCGTGTGATGTACATTCTTAGGGACAGCCCTGCCCCAAAGACATGTAGCGCAAAGGGGTTTAAAAGGTATGATACATCACGACTTTCTACAGTTCATCGGCCGTAATGACGCGGGGTGGTTCACCGCTCTGCAAAAAGCACGTTGCGATACTGCGTGCTCTTCAACACCTGAATAAGGAGCAGCGTGAGGCTGTTTTACGCAAAGCGAATCCAAGTATTATCCGCTGTATTTGTGAGGGTGCACTGAATATTCTCTGCGGGAATGTACCACTGAAGATCGACCAGAAAAAAAAATTACGTCGATACGCACCAGTTCTCCGTTGTTTAGCCTCAAAAAAGGCTGCTGGAAGAGTAAAAAACGGTTTGTTGTTCAAAACGATGGGTTTCTATCACTGCTATTAGCACCAATACTAGGTACTGTTCTATCGAATTTGGTTGGTGGCCGTGGATAGTGGAGCACGCAAGAAAAATGGTACTCGTACCGGAGGAGCATCTAACGCGGCTGAGCACACAAAATCATACGCAGCCGCTTTTTAATACGGGTACGCCTCAAACACAGCCAGTGCGAGGTATTGACGCTACGCTAGCCCGATTAGACACGGAGATGAATGAAAGTTTGCACTCCAGCGCATACAAGGATGAGAGGGAAAAGTGGATGGCGTACTTGACTGTACTACAACGTTATCTCCACTCCATTCATGATGAGAGAGCTCTGCAGTACCGCGACATTATGCAGAATAAACACTATGTAGAGTCTGATTATGAAAGAAAAAGAGAAGACAAAACCGGTTACGGTATGAATGATACCGCCATACTTCAGAGTATACCAGCTAAATTTCGCGCGAAAGCGAAACTACTTCTTCGCCGCTTGCGTGGCGCTCCACGATCTAATTTTTCTTGGGATTCTGATGGAGTCGTAGAGGTCAGCGGAAAACCAATAAAAGATTCAAATATTGTTGATCTCGTGAACGATGCTATGAGGGTTAGGAAAATACCTAACCCTGCTGGACGTAGTGCCTTTGCCAGAGTTCTACGAACAAAAGAACCGAGAATTGCTCGCCCAAATACGGCGTGGGCGACATCATGCGCATCAGTAGTGTGAAGGCTGCCTTCGTAAAAGGTTACGAACGTGATTGGAGCAGCGAGTTATTTTAAGATTGTCCATGTAGCGCACAGTATCTGTCCTCTGATATACATACTGCGTGATCTCCACGGCGAGGATATTGACGGTATATTTTATGAGCCTGAGTTATCGAGAGTACAAACGAAGGAGTCTAAACAGCCGTCAGCAAAATGAAGGAGTTTTACATGGTTTTACCTAGTAATAGTAGTCTGAATTATTATCCCGATAATGTGACAACAAGGTATACCACGCATTTACCCCAATGTATCTCTCTTCACGGGAGCTGGGCTGTTTCTGTAACTGAAATACACATACCGACGACGAGTTTGCTTGCACCGCCCGATGGTGAGCGGAACTTTATGAATGTCATCACGAACACAGTAGCACACGGTTGCATAGCAAGCACCGACTTTAAGGAAGAACGCGTCTGCGTACCGCCTGGTGTGTACCTCAGCAAAGACACATTACTCGAGGCTATTAACGAGGCATCGTGTGTTGCAGGTCATATGAAATTTAAGCATTGTCGCAACGGATATGTGGCGGTCACGCGTATCTGCGAATCGTCTAAGAATGTAGAACACTCGTTCTACTTCTCCGACGTGTTGAACAAGATTTTAGGATTCACCGAGCCTAAGGATGTGGTGGTCCAGAGCGAGTACACTACTCAGAGACCTGCCAACCTCGCCCATGGGACCCCAAATATGATGTACGTTTATACGGATATCTGCGAGTCCTATATCACAGGAGATGTGCATACACCGCTGCTACGAGTCGTACCAATTGTTGCCGCTGATAAACGTAATTAAGGGTCGGTGAAGATAAGAAGTTTCTCACCACCACGCTATATTTTTCTATTACGTACTAGTTTTCAAACAATAATGATCAATATAAGGGATGATTTTGGCAAACCGATACCCTTCGAGTACGGGACGTTGACAGTGACGTTACAGTTCAAACGTACAGATTAACCTGAACCAATCTAAAATGGCTTATTATGACGAATACTTTGATATGCAAACGGGTGGGGGTGGGGGTCGAGCCGGCTATGGTGGTATCAGTCATGTGTATATAGGGTCACTGAATCAAAGGGTTCACGGTATTGGGAGTTTCCTCGGAAGACTCTCCCGACGAATAATACCTCTCTTGAAACAAGGTGCTCGGGGTATTGGTAAAGAGGCGCTTTGCTCAGGTATGAACGCGGCTACAGATATCATGGATTCTGGTAGTCACCCGCGAAAAGCATTCAAAACACGTCTGCACGAATCAGGGGAAAATCTGAAGCGTAAGGCTGAAGAAAACATTAGTACGCTCATGAAGGGTTCGGGGTATAAAACCGGTAAAATTAATAAACTGATCCATTCCCTTGCCGGGAACGTATCACGACGTACCGGTGTGAAAAAACAGAAGAAGACCGTGAAGTCGCGAAAACGTTTGGGCTCTGTGAAACAGAGGCAGGGGAAGAAGAAAACTCTGAAAAGAAGAGCAACAAAACAGACAACTACGAATCGTTACAAGAAATCAAGAACAGTGGTGGATATTTTCGCTTAACACAATCTTGGAAAAATGGCTTACTTACACGCACACTCGTGTGAGTGCCTTAAGTCGGAGCTTGAGCTATTTACACTACCACCGACCCTGACAACAATCGAGGGAACGCATAGAGTGTGTTACAAGCCGATCTCATCATTAACGGATGATTCACCGATAGAGTTTGTCATACCGGCCAGCGTGATGAGTATATTGATCTTGCACACACCATGCTCAATATGCATGTTAAGATAGATACCCCTGACAAAGTGGATGCACTGTCTCCTAAAGTAGGCCCGGTCAATAACCTATTACACTCAATGTTCAATCAGATCGATGTATTTTTGAATCAGGAACTGGTATCACCTCCTAACAATGTTTATGCGTATAGGGCATACATTGAAACCCTCTTGAACTACGGGCCTGGTGCTAAGACCTCGCATCTCACGAGTACTCTATGGCATAATGATTCGCCGGGTGAAATGGATGATACAGAAGATAATAATACTGGGCTTGCAAACAGGCGAAACGTATTAGGTAAAAATCGAACGACCGAGCTCCTTGGTCATTTGCATTGCGATATCTTCAATCAAGAGAGGTTTTTGTTACACGGCGTTGATATGCGTTTACGTCTTGTACGGTCTGATAACGCTTTTTGTCTCATGAGTTCTTCGAAAGATTGTACCATCCGTATTACGGAGGCATCACTACTTATACGGCGTGTTAAGATAGCACCGGGTATACGTTTGGCCCATGCAAGAGCTTTATCTAAATCCACAGCGAAATACCCTTTGACGCGAGTCGAGGTTAAAGCGATATCGCTGCATGCGGGGATCCACAGTGAGACTCTTGATAATGTCCTACTTGGCCAGCTGCCTAAACTTATAATCATCGGTTTTGTCAATAATGAGGCTTTTAATGGTGACCGTAAAATGAACCCTTTCAATTTTCAGAATTACAATATAAATTATTTTTCTTTATACGCCGATGGATTGCAAATACCGTCAAAATCCCTACACCCAGACTTCGCAGATGCTGATATGTATGTTGATGCATACCACACACTATTCTCGAGTACAGGCATACACTTTCTCAATGAGGGTATGGTATCGCACGTACAACCTGCCCTGCTGGTTATTGTCTCTTTGCATTTGATCTTACACCCGATCTCTCGGCCAATAGTAGCACTCATTGGAATCTTGCGAGGCATGGTAGTGTGAGAATAGAAGTACGTTTCGCGTCTGCCCTAACATCATCGATTAATTGCCTTGTGTATGCGGAATATGATAATGTGTTGGAGATCGACTCCTCCAGACAAGTAATTGTGGATTTTAGTGGCTAGGTCGCAAGGCTTTTAGAGGGGGAGTGTCATATATCCGTAGAATGCGCAATATTTATCGTTAGTCTGTATTCAAAAGCCGCCGTGTTACGACGATCGAGAAGCGCCATGAACATCGTCATTGATATAAAGGATCTGAAGGATGAATATAATCATTTTATACCTAAAGAAGTAACCGTGGTCTCTATAAAAACATCGTACCTGGCCCACTGGATTGTATCGCCGCCCTACGCTTATAACGCTCTACCACCTAGCGTAAAACGTCAACACACCTGGTTACAGACAAATCATCATGTTATAGAGTGGTCCGAGGGCGAGACGCATTTACGTGCAGCCGAACCTTCGTTGAAGAAAATTGCAGCACGGTCTGATCGTCTGTTTACAAGAGGAGCTGATAAAGCGGCTTATTTGCCGCAGGTAACGGATTGCTACGTTATAAATCTAGAAGAAGAAGAAGACGACGATTCGTCATTTCGTAATCTTCCTGAGAGCAATAATGGTTGTGCGTATCACGGTTTACTGCGTAAAAATTGCTCGTTCACGTGTGCCCTCAACAATAAGCAGCTTATGCAGGCCCTACGCAGTATAAAGAGCCGCACTGTAGGCGTATACCCGCAGACCGCATCCCTAAGGTGTGGCCAGCAGCGATTGTCGCCAATACCGACGGCCACAAACAGCCCGGTGCCCACTGGGTCGCCATGTACGTCGATCGAGATGGACGAGAATGGTACTTCGACAGTTACGGACTACCACCAATCATCCCGCAGCATCTCCAGCGTCTCCGGCAGAACTGCAGATTCTTTAGCTACAACACTATACAGGTTCAGGGTCCTGAATCACAGACTTGTGGATATTATTACGTTATGTTTCTTCATTTCTTGTCTACAGGCCTTGGTATTAATATGTTTAGGAGTACATTTTCAACCGATTTAACACGGAATGACAAAAAAGTGTATGATTACTACAATGAGTATATTAATAAGTGTAATAAATCTAAGCCCTTGAATAATGCGATCAACAAGGGTGCTTGTGTGGGGAGCGGTTACCATTATAATAATCTGAATACATTTAGTGTTAAAACTCTGCCTTGTGTACAAGGCTGCTGTTCTCGCGCCCGCTAACTGTACCATAATTGTGGGTTAAAAAATAAAGTATATTTTTTTAAATGTGTGTATTCTTTGTCTTAATATTCTTCAACTTCGCACGACAATAATTATAATCCACATATTTTAGTGATAAGCTGTTTCTCAGAAATCCTTGAAATGGTCATTCGCGCAAAGGCATGCGCCGTCACGAATTCGATCCTCTCGCATCACAGATATCATAAAATGCTGACGTCTGAAAACGATACCTGGTGATACGGTAAACTAATTTTACCACCACCACCGCTGCCGCCACAGCCAAGATGGCTTGCTATTTTTGCAAAATAAGCAAATATTGCATCAATTAAATTCAGACTGCGTCTCTCTGTATACAGGGGGTTTGATAGGGGGTCTGATGTATCTCCGCTCCTTGATAGACAGACATTGTCCTCGAGTCTTTAAAAAAGTAAGCACCGCCAATTGAAAGTACGTTTAGACGTCTTTTTGCGAGATATTACAACAATTAAAGCAAAAATACACGCGATATCAGAGTTTCGTGCTTTAACAATAAAACTGAGGAAACTTAAGTTGGGCAATGGATTTCACACGTATCAACCAAGTGGGGCGTCTGGAGACGGTCCTCCCTGTCAAAAGGTTATCCGAGCTGGAACTGCAAAAAGACTATAATATCACTGATATAAAAACTGTTCAAACTGCGAATCGTCGGCGATGTGAATGGTGAATTTACGTGCTATCTGCCGACGAGATTCGTCAGGGCTTTCAAAGAAACGGCCGAGCTATTTCAACAAATGAGCGACGCTGCCTACAATAAAAACATCATTATGCAGTATCTCGGTACGAAGTTCAATAATATTGAGTTCAAACCTGCTAAGGAATCAGTATAAACAGATATGTACTAAAACCCTGAACAAAATATTTATGTAACAATCCGTATATACGATCCTCTCTCACACCATATGTCTATCTCTGTTTTCCATAGTTAATCATTGGCTGATCAGAGGAAGAGCGCTGTAACGAAAACGGAGCTAACGAAGAAGAAAAACAAGAAGCTAATATTCACTGTTTATTGTAAAATATATATAGCATCGATACGTAAAACTTTATAATGTAAGATTTAATACATTTACTAGTCAGACTATATACAGTTAGTGACGAAATTGAGTGGACACTTTCTAGTATAAAGTGCCGGAACGGTTTTTTATGTCATTTGGCCGGTAATTGGCCTAGGCCAATTTAACCAGCGTCATTTTAAAGAGGAGCAATTTACCTTCATTTTGGATATATTAAAAAAAATTTACGATTTTTTTTTACAATTGGCACCCAGTTTTGAAAAAAAAAATTTTGGCCGTTTTCTTGTTTTTCTTTGAGTGGACACCTTTCGTAGTAAATTTTTTTTAGCACATTTCTTTAACCGTGATCGTAAAGGGAGCAATCCAAGCTTTAATTTCTTTTTTTAGAAAACATGCTACGATTTTTTTTTTCAAAGATATTTCATTTTTTGAGAAAAAATAGACGATTTGAAAATTGCTCTGCAGGACGAAAACGATGAGGTTTACAACAAAATCTCAAGATGTTAAAAAGTTGTATCACTTTTTGGTGAGTTCACGAGAATTTTTTCAGATTTTTTTTTCGAAATTTGTTTCGAAACCGTCCTTAGAGATGAAGTGTACGATCGTGCCTTCGCCGGTTGTTAATTGATCGGGTTTTAGCTCGATCCGACATAATTTGGCGGAATGGTCCTCAAGGTTGAAATTGTCCTCTTCAGAGTCGCTGCTGGAATTATAGAGCTCGTCCTCTTCCGATGATGATGATGATGATGATGATGACGATGGCGATCATGGTAATGGCAGCAACGGTTCGTTGGTTACTGATTTTTGGCTTTTCTCTTCCATGGCTGGCTGTTCGTCGTTAGGCTCGGCAGATGTTAATGAAAATCGTACCTTGCGTGGCGTCGAGCTGCACGCAGATTTGTCTCCCTTGGTTGGAGTTAGCATCATTGATATTCGAGTTGATGCTCGTACTTCCTGCTGCCGAGTAGGGCAGTTTCCGCTGATCTGGCTGGCGTTTCGATTTTCGGAAGTCTGCGTCGCGGTTGTCGCATCGTTGGTGGGTAACAATTTTCTGAGGAGGCTGATAATTTTCCGCGACGTTTCAGGGCTGTCTCCGAAATCTCTTTCGATGATTTCTTCTTGCCGTGGCGTTAGTTCGGGGTTGCTGCATATTGAGCCATCATTGAGTACCGAGCTCGTTTCCATTGGGACCGCTTGATACGGTGGTAAACTGCCGGATTGTCGTCGTAGTCGTCCTTTCGCCTCATTCAAGGTTAGTTGGCTAGTGCCATGTTGGAGGACGACTGATGTATTAAATCGATATCCGTGAGGGTCCGATTGAGTGGACGTATCGATTTCTGCGGTGGTATCGGCAGTGGTTTCGGCAGATTCGTTAATGTCGTCAAGATTCGGTGTTGGCAATATGCTGTGACGTCGGCCTTCTTCGATGGCTTCATCATCGCTTGGTGGCTCTTGGAAGCTTGTTTCGTCATAAGCAGCGGTGGTGGCTGCTCGACCACGGTCGCGAATTCGGCTGGCGATGGTGCTCTCGTTGAGGGCCTGCTGTTGTATACCCTTCACTTTGAATTCATCATCGTCACGGGGGATCACCGGCAATGTCGTTGCCGGATTCCTTGAGAGGGCGTCGGCGTTCAAGTTTGTCTTGCCTTTTTTATAGATGACTTGGTATTCCTCTTCTTCAAGGTGCAGCCTCCATCGCACGAGTCTCGAGGAGGGGTCTTTGACCGAATGTAACCATACCAGGGGTTGATGATTGGTTATTAGGATGAATCTCCTGCCATATAGATGTGGTCGATAATATTTAACCGCATATACCATGGCCAGGCATTCCTTCTCGGTCGTCGAGTTATTTCTTTCTGCCGAGTTCAGCACTCTGCTGGCATACTGAATAGGTAGGTCTTGACCCACTTTTTCTCCTTGACTCAGCACAGCTCCTATTGCAACGTCCGACGCGTCGGTTGTTAAGATGAACGTTTTTCTAAAATCAGGATATTGTAATAGGGGCGCAGTGCATAACGTATCGCGAAGATCTTCGAAGGTGGACTGTGTTTGGTTGGTCCATTCGAATTTGGTTTTCTTCTTCGTGAGATCTGACAGTAGTTTTGCTCTGCCGAGGAAATTGGAGATGATTTTCCTGTAATAACCCGCGAGACCGAGAAATTCTCTCACATTTCTCGGTGTTTTGGGTGTCGGAAAATTTCTGACAGCAGAGAGTTTCTTTTCGTCGGGTCGGACTCTATTCTTGTTGAGGATATGCCCCAGGTAATTGACCGCAAAAATTCGCATTTATCGACTTGGAGGGTTAACCCGTTCATTCGCAGTCGTTGGAAAAGCCGGTTGCCTTGGTACGGTGTTCTTGGAGAGATGACGAGAAGTTTACTATGTCGTTGAGGTACACGAATAATTCTGTGCCTGTGAGTTCCGACAGGACACTGTCCATGAGCCGTTGGAATGTCGCCGGTGCGTTTTTCAACACGAAAGGTGTTGGGGAGGGCGCTAATTTTATTTAGTTTCAATCGGGAATAGAGGAGAAGGGAATTGACTATTAACACTTGTTTTTATTTCTTACACAACAATTCAATTTTATTTCACAGTGCACAATTAACGGTTTTACGAACGGAAGATGAACATGTCTACTCCGAACTTGTGTCTACTCCGAACGCCGGAACACGAAGAAGGCAATTGGCGATAGACGCGACAAGGATCGGCGACGCGCGATGTGTCGCTCGCGAGGAAGTTTTGGATTCGCGAACTCGACCATCGAATCGACTAATGAGGGAAAAGCGCGCGACATTTGGTCTTACGGAGACTCTCTAAATTATTAGACGGTTCCGGAACATACCGCCCGTCTCGAATGGTATTATTCGAAATAAAGACTATAACTAACGCTTACAAACTAAAATGGAAGAGAAACCTTTTTTTTTTTTTTTTTGTTTTTTACAAAGACTGGCGCAATACAATAACTGTTTTACATTAATATATACATCTAGTCGGAGTCGGTACCGCCCGCCGTGGCGGACCCTTGATCGTGTTCGTTGTTGATATCGATGGGAAGGAAACATAGTTTTACGATTGGACGTTTATATTGTGAACGCGCGGTGCGCACGGTAACGACCCGAGTAAGTCCGTCGTCGCCAGGATGACATTCGGTAATGCGTCCGAGCTCCCAGTGACACGGAGGCGCAAGTGCGTTTCGCAAAAGAACGATTCGCCCTACGGTAGCGAGTCGTTGCGCAAGTTTCCATTTTGGCCGCTGCTGCAACGTTAATAAATAGTCGTTTGACCACGATTTCCAAAACTTTTCGGTAATGTGTTGCAACAATTGCCAGCGAGAAAGACGAGATTCGTTAAGATCGAGAACGCTTGTCTGTGGCGCAGCCAGTATTGGTCCTCCGATGATGAAGTGTCCCGGCGTTAATACGTTATAATCGTCGAGATTCTCGGAAACGGAACCAATAGGCCGAGAGTTAAGACAGGCTTCGATACGACAAAGTACGGTGGTTAATTCTTCAAATGTAAGAGTATGTGCCCCGATACAGCGTTTCAAATGGTACTTGACGCTGCGTACGGCAGCTTCCCATAATCCACCGAAGTGGGGAGCGGAAGGTGGTACGAAATGCCATGTTACTCCGTCGGTCGAAAGCATGTTTTGGAAGTCTGATTTTTCGAGAGCATGCTTAATTGCGATTTTAAGTTCGCGATCGGCACCTTGAAATGTAGTTCCATTATCTGAATAAATCGATGCGGGATATCCGCGGCGAGAGATGAAACGATGAAAAGTGGCGAGGAAAGCGTTTGACGAGTAGTCGCTGACGAGTTCGAGATGGATCGCTTTTGTCGTCATGCACACAAAAACGGATATGTAAGCTTTGTGCGACTTATGACCGCGTCCACGAGAGGTTCGTACGAGAATCGGACCGGCATAATCGACACCGGTATGTTCGAAGGCTCGATTTGAACGATTCACTCTAACATTTGGAAGGTCACCCATGAGTTCGGTGGGAATCTGAGCCTTGGCGCGAGCACAGGGTACACATTTATAGAGTACAGCGCGAACTAGAGAGCGTGCTCGTAATATCCAAAATTTTTCCCGAATGCGAGTCAATGTTAATTGAGATCCCGCGTGAAGAGTTCGTCGGTGGGTGTCCATGATAATCATCCTGACCAAGGGATGATCCTTGAGGACAATCGGATTGCGAACGTCATTAGGTAATGTGGCGTTACGAAGCCTTCCACCAACTCGAATTATGTGGTTGTCATCGAGATATGGATTTAAAGACAGCAATGGGCTAGTCTTCTTCAGTGGAGTCGCTCGGCTGAGTGACGACATATCGCATTGGAAGATTTCGGCTTGAATGTAGCGAATCCAAAAGATTTCTGCTGACTGTATCTCAATCGGAGTCAAACAGATTTGAGCACTAGGTTGTCGAATCGTCATGTTGATATTATTGTGTCGAGCTCGGGAGTTATTTACGAATCGAAAGATGTAGGCGGTTATTCGAAGGAGCTTGTTCCACGAGGAATAACGCTGGGATAAATCCCACGAAGTGACAACGGTAACATTAAGCGATTGCTTTTCGCGTTGCTCTTTGAGAGCACGGGGATCGAAATCTGATCGAGAACTAGGCCAATGTTCGACAGATTTTAGAAGCCAATCGGGGCCTCACCACCATTGAATGTTGGTGGCAAGCTCGTCTGGCGAGATCCCGCGCGACGCGCAGTCGGCAGGATTTTCTTTAGTCGGTATGTGACGCCATGTAGCTTCAGGGAGTTTTGTGTGAATATCGGCTACTCGATTGGCGATGAATGTCTTCCATGTATTGGAAGGTCGACTTAACCATGCAAGTGTGATCGTAGAGTCGGTCCAACAATGACTGGTTACTTCGCGAAAGTCGAAAGATTCGCGAATGTATTGGATGAGTCGGGCGAGTAACTGGGCAGCCGATAGCTCCAGTCGCGGAATGCTCATTGTCTTTACGGGAGCGACTTTCGACTTGGCGACAAGTAGATTGACCGAGACCATTCCGTCCACCGTGACAACGCGAAGGTACACTGCAGCAGCGTATGCTTTTGTTGAGGCATCTGAGAATCCGTGCAGTTCTCGATGGAGTACGTGATTGCCGAGTTGAGTCCAGCGTGGTATTGTCACCTCTTCTAATCGTTGAAGACGAGTATGATACTGCTGCCAGGCCTCTAACAGGTTTGATGGGACGACTTCGTCCCAATCACAGTTGGTTATCCACAGTTGTTGTATCAAAATCTTGGCGCGAATAATCACGGGAGTTGCCCAGCCGAGTGGATCAAAAAATTTTGCAATGTCAGACAAAATCTTTCTTTTTGTATTGCCAGGCGGACCGGAAATTGAAACGGCAAATTGGAAAATATCTCGATCTGGTTTCCATGTGAGACCGAGAATTTTTAAACTTTCATCCTCGCGTAAATCTCTGCTTTGAGCGAGGCCGTGGTCTGTTGAATCGATATCGTTAAGGAGTTCGGACAGGTTGCTTGCCCATTTTCTAAGTACAAATCCACCTTTGTTGAGAAGGGAAACAACCTGCTCGCGCGTTTGACGAGCGAGAATTTTATCATCGGCACCGAAAATGAAATCGTCGACGTACATTTGACGATCGATAACGGAGATCGCTAGCGGGAATGAAGAGCCTTCATCGATAGCGAGTTGGTTCATGACTTTCAATGCTAAGTACGGAGCTGACGTCATGCCGTACGTTACGGTACAAAGACGATATTCCTCTATTGGCGAGGATGGAGATGTCCGCCAGAAGATACGCTGGTATTCACGATCGCGAGGATCGACGTGAATTTGGCGATACATTTTTGCCACGTCGGCGGAATAAACGTATCGGAAGATGCGCCAACGCAGGATGACAGCGGCAAGGTCCTTTTGTAGTTTAGGGCCCGGAAGCATATGATCGTTTAACGACGTACCGTTGGAGGTTCGGCTTGACGCATTAAAAACGATCCGGGTTTGCGTTGTTAAGCTGTTAGCGCGGAAAACGGCATGGTGCGGAATATACACGATTTGCGTTGGATCGTTTACTTCTTCGGTTTCTGAGACGCGTTGCATGTGTCTCAGATCGGCATATTCTTTGAGAAAATTGTAATATTCCGTGGATTTCGTTGAATCCGTTTTAAGGCGATTTTCGGTGCGAAGGTAACTTTGCAGTGCGGAATGTCGAGACTCTCCAATGTTGATTGGAGGTCCTTTTTTAAATGGAAGTCTTACGATATAGCGACCTTCGGAATTTCGAGAGTGTGTCGAATTGAAGTGATCGTCGCAAGCCTGTTCTTCGGAAGTGAATTTCGCGGAAGCGGGCACTTCCTCGATTTCCCAAAATCGGCGAAGAGTTTGATTGAGGTCATCCGTGACGGAGATGTGATGTACGCCGACGGATTGTTGCGATGACGGTCGTGGATACGCGGTTGGCCCGGAAATTATCCACCCTAACACTGTATTCTGTGCGATCGAGAATTAATGAGCCGAAAAGATCCGCTCCCATAATGAGTTCGATCGGATCCGATTCTGCGGGATCGGGATCCGCTAACGGAAGTCCATTCAAATGCGGCCATAGCGATTGAATGTCGAGACGATTTGGTAAATATCTAGTAAGATTTTTGAGAATCAACGCGGTGGTTGTATAAACCGGAGCATTCGCGTTGCTTGGCGTAATCGTTAGGTGAGTGGCATGTCGAACGTTTGTCTGCGTTTCGCCGATACCCGTGACTTTAACCGCGGTATTTAATTTTGGAAGTCTTAATGACTGTACTAAACTTTCGGTAATGAAGGATGACGCTGATCCTTGATCAATGAGAGCTCGTGCCCATTGATGTCGACCGTGCATTGTATGCACGCGAACGCGGGCAGTCGCGAGGAGAATTTGACGAGCTTGTATAGCTTTCGCAACGATATGCGAGGAAACGTCAGTTGTCGGTACGGCAGTATTCGATGTCGCTGGGGACGGTGACGCGTGAACAGCTGACTTCGTAGCGTCAACAAAATGTAAAAGCGTATGATGCCTTTTTTGACATTCTTTGCACGAACGGGCACTCGTGCATTCTTTCGCTTGATGCTTCAAACTTAAACAATTAAGGCAACGTTTACTATTTCGAATTATTTCGTATCGCTGTGTCGGAGTTTTTGCGAGAAACGCGGAACATTGATACAGCAGATGATTCGCATCGCACACGGGACACGAAAGTTTGGTAGCGCTCGAGGTATGCGAGGTGATCGCCTTTTGTTTTGATTTCGTGTTTGATTTATCGCTCTGTTTATCGGACGTTGTGGTGATCGGTACAATAGCGTCGAGAGCGCGGATACGAGTTTCTAAGAATGAACTAATTTCGGCAAACGTTGGATATTCAACAGTCTTACCTAACTTAAGTTCCCACGCCTCGCGCGAGAATTTATCGAGTTTTTGCGTGACGAGATAAACGAAAATATCGCTCCAATGGTCAACCGGACGTGACAAATTCCTTAACGCGGCAATTGCGGCAGTTAATTGTCTTTGTAACGCTCGAAGTTCGATCGCCGATTTCGTTGTGACATTGGGCAATGTAAACAAGCGATGTATCTGCGCGTTGATCAACCGACGCTTGTTTTCGAAATTAGACGAAAGAATCTCCCACGCTATGGGAAAGTTAGCGGCGGTAATAGTTAAATGTTCGATCGCTGTGAGCGCTTCGCCGTTGAGACACGAAAACAAATGATGCAATTTTTGAACGTTTGATAAGCTTTTCTCTTCAATAATCATCGAGTGAAAACGGTCGCGAAAGCTCTCCCATTTATCGAACGATCCATCGAAGACCGGCAATGTTACCTTCGGTATGTTCAGTGCCGAATGAGACGTACATTCGTGCGAATGACTTGCGTTAGCCGATGGGGGAGCGGAGGACGGGGAAAGTTCATGAAGAACCTCTGCGAGATAATCCACCGCTGACTCGTAGGCTGTTTCGCACTCGTCGAATTCGTTGTCCGAGAAGTAGGGGTGCGTGGCCTTCTCCTTATCATCCACGGCTCCGTGTAATTTGGCATCCAGGTCACAGCACTGTTCGAAGTTCTTCTCCAACATCTCCATGCGTTTTTTAGTTACTGCATAGGTCATCTTAGCCTGACCTAATTTTTTAAAGTTGGCTATTGCATTAATCACTGAGTTAATCTTCGTAGATTGCTTGTGCATCAACTCTCCGAACGAATCCATTTTGCACAGATTTTTGATGCACAACTACGCGGATTGAGTACTATTTAACTATCGGCAGCGTAGCACTAACACTTGTGTTAACAGTCCAAAGGCAAAAAACCTCGATCCCGATCCGGCTCGAAGGACCAAAATGTTGGGGAGGGCGCTAATTTTATTTAGTTTCAATCGGGAATAGAGGAGAAGGGAATTGACTATTAACACTTGTTTTTATTTCTTACACAACAATTCAATTTTATTTCACAGTGCACAATTAACGGTTTTACGAACGGAAGATGAACATGTCTACTCCGAACTTGTGTCTACTCCGAACGCCGGAACACGAAGAAGGCAATTGGCGATAGACGCGACAAGGATCGGCGACGCGCGATGTGTCGCTCGCGAGGAAGTTTTGGATTCGCGAACTCGACCATCGAATCGACTAATGAGGGAAAAGCGCGCGACATTTGGTCTTACGGAGACTCTCTAAATTATTAGACGGTTCCGGAACAAAAGGCATTCGGACAAATTCGTAATGACCTCGAGGGGTCGTGAATGCAGTTTCGGTTGATCCTTTTCGGCTACTTAGTGGTATTTGGTGAAATCCGCTGGCTAGGTCGAATACTGAGAAGTATTTTGCTCCTCTGAGTCGGTCAAAAATTTCGGTAATATTAAGCAGCGGATAGCTGTCGTCGATCGTTTTTTCATTAAGTTGTCGGTAATCGAGAACCATTCTCCACCGTTTATTACCGTGTGCATAATTTTATTATTGAGTAGCCCCTTTATTTGGTTTTCGATCTCGGTTTGGTGAATTACCGGATATCGATATTGTTTCCTATGTACCGGTTTGTTGTCGATTGTGGGAATCTCGTGCTCGACAATCGTCGAGCATTTTATAATAAAATATTTCCCGGGAGGTGAAACAGGTTCGAGTTACGTTTTACTAGATGCGATTTCGTACGGCTCGAGTTCTTGCGCTGGTACGTCGAGCTCTATTGCATCGGTGTGTGTGTTGGTGGCGATAGCGTAGCAGACGCCATCGTGATTTTTCACCACCGCTTCACCGATGTGTACGTGTGATCCGAGGTCAATGCGCTTTAGATATCCGTCGTAAACGTTACTGTTGCGTAGTGTTAATGCGACCTGTTTTCTGCTACGTCCTTCCAGATGTATTTTAACTTTGGAATAGGTGTGATTGGTTTTTTTGCCGTAACGAGCGTCCGATGTTGATAAGAAATCTCGGCTTGCTGATCGTGAAGAAAGAGCGCTCCGAGAAGTCCGTCGGCTCGTGATAGTCTTTCGCCATCGAAGACGTGGAAAACCACGTCAGCTTTCCGAATGGCGAGAGCGACTGTTCCGAGTGTACGAATCGTCGTAGGAATTATACCTCGGATTTTGCGTCTGTCGCTAGTGTCAATTTTGTTTGGCTCGGTTAAGGCTGTCAGGTGTATTAGGATGATGGAGAAGCCGCCGTCTAGGACGAACTCTGCGTGGCCTTCTCGAAAATCCGCTGATTTGATCTCGATTCTTGCGGGCAGTATTTCCTTGAAAAGGCATTGCGTTCCGCGTTCGGCGGAAACCGCACCATCTTCCTTGGTTCCTCCCTTCTTGGTGAGAATTTCAAGGTGGTTTCTTGAGCGCTCGACCAGGTGATTGCTGGGCAAGTGCCTCGCGAGTTTAAATGCTCGTCTGACTCGCGGGAAGACGCTCGTGAAAATTCACGAGGCGACGGTGACCTCCATCGATATCGTTCCTTCGGGGGTTCCGACGGCCACTTGCTGCAACACGCGCAGTGGTGGCCCGCCTCGCGATTCCAATATCTTGGGGCACGAGGCCCGTACTCCCGCCGGTTGTAGTAAGCCTCGAGGGCGTAGACCTTTCCGTTTTTTCGGTCGTCGTCTGAGGATGAAGAGTCGCTGGTGGCGGAGTCTTCGCTATCAGAAGATGACGACGAACTGCTTGATGAGCGGTTGCGTCAATTTGTTTTTTTCTTCCGGCGCGAGCTTTTCCGGTGGGAAGATTTTCGTTTCGATTTTCCCAAGACACGTCGTCGGTTGTGTCTCTCGCGGTCCTTTTCAATTACTAGATCGAACGCCTGGTCGAGGGTGGTTGGATTCTTGTGTTTTAGCGAAAAGAAAATTTCGTCCGGCAACCCTCTCAAGAAGTTGCTGATTGCAATTTTCTCGAGGTCCTCGAGTCCTGCTCAAGCCTCGGTTGCAGGTCGATCTCCGCGGGTGGCACCTCGCGCTCTTTTTATTCATTTGGCCGTCCGCGCGATATATTCTCGGGGGGATTCGTCTTTTTTTATGTTAAGCCGGTTTATCTCGATTAAATAGGAACTCGCGTTCCTGCCCGGCGCGAATTTATTTTTCAGGTGTTTTATTAGTGCGTTAATGGTATCTATGGTTCTGCCATCGAGCGAATCCCAGGCAGTTCCGGTCAGCTTGCTTTTAACGCCTTTTAAAAAATTTGGCTCGTCAACGCCGTCGAGCATCTCGAACTCGTCCACGACCCTCCAGAGGAACGTCGTGAGAGATTTGGACGCGCCGTCGTATTCTGGGAGGGAACGTACTGCCTCCCGGATTTCTTTACGGCGGTTATCAAGCGTGGTTTGCTCGAGGAGTGACGTTAGTAGTTCTGCCATTTTGTGACGGTTATTTAATAGGTACGAAAAGAAATTATTTGATGAGTTGGTAGACTATACGAGACTCCATAAGAAGCGCTCGCATAGCAACACACCGTACGCGAGTACGCTCGATTAACTCTGCCCGATATACACGCGAGTGCGACGAACTTCATGCTGCTCGCTGCGTACACGTATCGCTGTGGCGGCTCGCCGTAGTTCGCGCGGTCCACCGCTAGAGGGATACGAGCGCAATGTTTCGCGTTAACGGTCAGCACGCGCAACAGCTATATAAGCCGCACCGTCGATCTCCGAAACAGCGATCATAGGATAGATCGTAAGAACGCTCCGCTCGTAAACCTACGATAGTCTATAAATCCAACACTCTCTCTCGAAAGTAACTAGTTGTTTCGGCGACGTCGAGATCGTTTGAATCCACCGCGCGAGGAGGTTGTGGCGATCGATATACGCGCTAGCGTCAATCGATGCGAGCGCCACTTCTCCCTCCAGCATGTCCGGCTCGCACGGTGTTGCGCCGCAACCGGCTTCTCGTTCATTAGCATATTGTCTACGTACCCATGATCAAGCGAATTGAGCGAAGTTATAAATTTGTATATCGACCTGCGTTTTTCTGTATCCGAATGATCTCTGTGGAATTGGTTAACGATTAGGCTTTCTCACGGTATATTTCTTGCTCGGCTCTGTAACTGAATCGGCTGAAGTGCGTAGAAGAAGGTGTTGGGCTCACGAGAGCACTGCGACGACTGTTGTAAAGTTTGACGCCGACATTGTAGTCGACTAATAAAGGTAGTACGTGCAACGAGTGTTGTGAAGAGAACGCAGTGTGTTTTTGTGTCATCGCATCGTCGTCCCTTTCCCGAAAAACCAGATCCTCGCTCGAACATTTTGGTCCTTCGAGCCGGATTTCGGACAAAGGACGACGAGAGTGTGGTGCGCGTTAGCTAACCGTCACGCAACGGTCGGTGACGAGTGACGTCACTCGCGTAACCGATTTTATCGTCAGTTCGGCTCAACCGTGTGCGCGCGTTGCGACCTGCTCTTTAGTGCGCGCCATTTTGGACAGCTCTCCCTCTCTCGCACACTCGTGCTAGTCGTGGTGGGAGATCGGTGAGTTCGAGCTACGTTATACCAGGCGACGCTCGCGGAGCGCGGCAGTGCGCGCCATATTCAGTTATTCCCTCTCTTGCTCTCGCTAGATCACTCAGGGTGGGGAGAGAGCTCGCGTGTGCCGTGATCCGTAGTCGAGGCCCGGTGTCGCGTGTGCCGTTCAGTCCTCGCCATCTTGGTTCGCGTAGTGGGGGAGTGTTGTGACAGCTAAGCGTGGTCTCGGTTTACCGTGCGCACAACTATGAGCCAGCTCGAGACTACGTTTTCACTGCAGGCGTCCCGCGCGGAGTTCATCCGGAGTACGCTGCAGTACGCGAAGGATTCAAAGTTTCCCACACCTCATGGATGCGCCGCGATGGAAGCTCGACTCGGGATGTTGGAGAAGTATTGGGACAAGTACGAGGCGACTCATGAGAAGATTGTGACAGCCGGAACCAAGAATGAGACCCTCGCGGAGCACCCTTACTTCACCGAGAAGCATTTTGATGCTGCACTGGCTGAGTTTGCCATCGCCCATGACCTTCTCATGACGCACATCTCGGCGGAGGGGGGCGACGCGGCATTGTCCAGCACTCGGCGGCCGTCGGTCCCGGTGGAAGGCAGTGGGCGAGTGTCGCGTCGAGCACTGCCGCAGCTCACCCTTCCGGTATTTGACGGCTCTTATACGGCATGGCGCCCGTTCCGCGATTTGTTTTCGTCGTTGGTCGTAGGGAATCCGGATTTATCAAGCGTGGAGCGTATGCACTATCTGCGCACCAGCCTTCGCGGAGAAGCCGCTCGACGCATCTCGAGCCTTCCGGTTTCGGACGACTCCTTCGTTCCAGCTTGGGAGATGCTCACGAGGCCATACGAGAATCCCCGCCTTCTCATGACGGCTCATATGGACCAGCTCCTGTGTTCAGCGCCGATGGCTGCTCCGACTGCAAACGAGCTGCACAAACTCGTGTCTACGGCGGTGGAGGCGCTCGGATTTTTGAGTGCACTTGGGCTTCCCACCAGCCACTGGAACTCGGTCATCGTCCACCTTCTAGTCCGGCGCCTTAGTCCGAGATTTCGCGAGGCTTGGGAGGAAAAGCTCGGCAACTCTCCGGAATTTCCAACATTCGCTCAGCTACAGGAGTTTCTCCAAGGACGTGCTCATGCACTCGAGAGCCTGACCTTCAACGCCGCGACCGGTTCAACGTCAGCTCGAGTTACCCGCGCGCGCTCACCGCAGCGGTCGACAGCTCGGGTCAATCTCACCTCTGCGGCGGTGCCACCGTCGGCTCGAGAGAAGGCCTGGCCTGCAGCCAACCGATATCCGTGCTCTTTCTGTCAGGGTGACCACTTTATTGCGTCGTGCCTCGCCTTCGGAAGGGAGTCTGCTGCAGCGCGGAAAGCCGCGGTGGACCGGCTCTATCTCTGTTTTAACTGTCTCGGGAAACATAGTGTGCGCGTGTGTCAGACCACTCGCATGTGCCAGGTGTGCAATAAACGGCATCACACACTATTGCACCTCTGCATGAAGGACGCCCGGCTCCCTGCCACTGTCATCCCCGTTCCTGACGATCAGGAAAGGACCGTCGATCACGAGGAAGCCAAGGACAGAGAGATCTTGCCGGTGCGCGAGCCCAGCCCCGCTCCCTCTGGATCCGGGGTCGCCGCTCCGCTATGAAGCGAGAGACCCGTAACTGCTCCTGCTCAACCCCATCACGGGGTACTTCTCGCGACCTGCTCTGCTCTGCTGGTCTGGGGGCATGATCGCACGCATCCTGTCCGGCTCATCATGGACTCCGGTTCAGAGATCTCGCTGGTGTCCGCTGCGCTCGTTCGACGGTTTGGGATTCCACGTCGGAAATCACTCATCCAGCTTTCCGGAGCCGGGGACTCCGCATGCGGATCCACGTCGGGCTCTGCTCAACTCACCATTCGGTCGGCGTACTCCGCCTTCCAGTTCGTCGTGACGGCTCACATTTTTGACCGTCTCATGGCCGCTCTCCCGTCCTTCTCGGCCGAAGACCACTATTGGCCACACGTTGCCACCCTGCAGCTGGCGGATCCCGGCTTTCGAACTCCAGCTCCAGTCGACGTGCTGATCGGGGCCGACGCATTTGGCCAAGTCCTGCTCCCTGAAGTGATTCAAGCCGGGCCATCTCTACCAGTCGCCCAGCGCACCCAGCTTGGATGGCTCGTCTTCGGCCCGACCGGCGGTTCTCCAGCGGTGGATGCACTCGCCTTGCACGTGAGGGTATCTGACGACCAGCTCCGCTCGATGCTCAGCCAATTCCGGGTACAGGAAGAAGTGCCAAGCTCACCTGGCGTCCTTCTCAGTTCGGCTGAGCTCGCCTGTGAGGAGCACTTCAAGAGGACCCATCGCCGAGATAGCTCCGGGAGGTACATTGTTCGGCTCCCGTTCCTCTCTTCACCATCAGCGCTTGGCGATTCTCACCGTACCGCCATCTCATGTTTCGCTCGTCTTCAGGCGCGACTGCGACGGGATCCTCCTCTACGACAGCTCTACTTGGACTTCATGACAGAATACGAATCACTTGGGCACATGACGAGGGTGGCTCCGCAATCCGCCCGTACCTGTCGGGTTCCGGGGATGACCTTGGCACATGGAGACTTGTCTCCAGGAGGGTCGAGGGTCCCTGGGGCCTGGCAGCAGGGGGGTAGCTGCGGCACATCTCACCCATACTTCCTCCCTCATCATGGCGTGCTCAAGGAGTCCAGCGCAACCACCAAGCTACGGGTCGTATTCAACGGCTCAGCGCCGACGAGTTCCGGTGCCTCCGTCAACGACCTGCTCCACACCGGCGCCAAGCTCCAGGCTGACATCTCCGACGTCCTGCTCTGGGTTCGGCGACACCGTTTCGTGTTCATGGCCGACATCACTAAGATGTTCCGCCAGATCCGAGTTCATGAGGAGGATTGGCCATACCAACAAATCGTCTGGAGTGCTCACGATGACTGTCCCATCACGTATCAGCTCACGACCGTCACTTATGGGATGAGGCCTGCTCCGTTCCTCGCGGGACGAACACTGTTGCAGCTCGTGGAGGATGAAGGTCTCCGGTTCCCCTTGGCCGTGGCACCGATGCTGCACGGGCGGTACGTTGATGATATTTGTGGCGGCTCTGACACTGTCGACCAGCTTATTGAGGTCGGACAACAGGTCCGCGGGTTGTGCGCCGCTGGCGGGTTCCCGCTCTCCAAATGGCAAACCAACCACCGTCTCCTGCCCGAGTCACTCAGTCTCTCGCCATCTTCCGAGTCTGCTCGAGCCATTGACGTTGCGGGAACCAAGATCCTCGGCCTATTGTGGACACCTGAGGCAGACTCCTTCTCCTTCGCTCTACAGTCCACTTTCTCTGCTCCTATCACCAAACGGGTGATTCTGTCGGAGTTGGCCCAACTCTATGACCCGCTCGGCTTCCTCTCTCCCGTGGTGATCCGTGGGAAGGCGTTGTTGCAGGACCTGTGGCTCGATAAGCTCGGTTGGGATGACGAAGTATCACCGACCGTCTCGCATCGGTGGGATCAGTTCCGCTCGGATCTCCGGAGCCTAGACTCCATCACCATTCCTCGATGGCTCGGTCTTCTAGTTACCTCGACGGTGGAGATACATGGCTTTGCGGATGCGTCTCAGACCGCTATGGCGGCGGTTGTCTACCTGAAGATCACCAACCTCGACTCGAGGCCTATCGTCTCTTTTATATGCTCGAAGACTCGGGTCGCCCCCTTGAAACGGGTGACGATTCCGCGGTTGGAGCTCTCCGCCGCCGTGCTCTTGGTCCGGCTCGTGCGATACGTGCAACGTCAGTTTCAACTTTCAGCGGCTCCCACCGTCTTGTGGACAGACTCTGCGGTCATGCTCGCCTGGGTAAACTCATCTCCGTCACGTTGGAAGGAGTATGTGCGGAACCGAGTGCACCTGATCCAGAAACTCCCGGCTACCTGACGTCACGTTCCAGGACAGGAGAATCCCGCGGACTGCGCATCCAGGGGGGTCACAGTAGACCAGCTCGCAAGACACCCTTTGTGATGGAGTGGACCAGCGTGGCTCCGACTCGATCCGGAGGATTGGCCAATCACCGGAAGTCTTCCTGCTCCATCACCTCGTCTCGAGGAGAAGCCCGGCTCTGTCCTATCCATCCGGGCGCACCAGCCGGTGGAATGGGACCTCGTCAATCGGTTTTCGTCGTTGGCTCGGTTGATGCGGGTCACCGCGACATACCAACGGGCTGTGGCCCGGTTTCGCCGCACCCCGGGCTCGTCGCTCGCTTCCGCGATCTCGGTTAGCGACCTCGCCATGGCGCGGGGATTTTGGGTCAAGTCTACTCAGGCTGCTCACTTCCCGACTGAGCTGGAGTTGGTTGCTCGCGGAGGGTCCGTGCGTGTTGGACACCCCCTCGCCCGGCTCACTCCCTTCCTGGATTATCAAGGGATTCTTCGAGTTGGAGGACGGCTCTCACGCGCTCCGATCAGTTTCGAGCAGAAGCACCCGATCATCCTCCCACGGACGTCCGCATTCACCCAGCTGGTTATCCGCGACGCCCATTTACGAATTCTCCACGGAGGGAATCAGATTACCCTGACTCGCCTCCGCCAGGAGTACTGGGTACTCGGTGGAAGAGCTCCTGTCCGCTCCTTTATACTGCGTTGTGTGATCTGCTCTCGTCAGCGTGCTGCTCGGGCGCAACAGCTCATGGGCCAGCTTCCTATTGCCCGGCTCACCCCGTCGCGACCGTTCCTTCACACCGGCGTGGATTATGCTGGTCCAGTCTCGCTGCGCTCATGGAAGGGCCGTGGTCATCGCTCGGTCAAAGGTTGGCTCTCGATCTTCGTCTGTATGGTCACGTCCGCCATTCATCTCGAGGTTGTCTCTGACTACACGGCGGACGGGTTTCTTGGGGCGTACCGTCGGTTCGTCTCACGCCGAGGGTTGTATCTCCACCTGTATTCTGATTGTGGCACCACCTTCCAAGGTGCCGACCGGCTCTTAAGAACCCTGTTTTCCTCGGCCTCCGCGGAATCGCAAGAGCTCGCTAAGGTTTTGTTCAACGACGGTACTCGATGGTCTTTTAACCCCCCCGGCGCTCCACATTTCGGAGGGAAGTGGGAGGCTGCCGTCCGCTCGGTGAAACATCATCTAGTACGCACTATTGGCGACGACCTGCTCACTTTTGAGGAGCTCTCTACTCTGCTCACCCAGATTGATGCCGTGCTCAATTCCCGGCCGTTGGAGCCCCTCACCGATGATCCGGACGACCTTGGGGTGCTCACGCCCGGTCACTTCCTCGTGGGGGGCCCCCTAACCGCCATTCCGGAACCCTCTCTGGAACATGCGTCGATCTCTCGGGCGGCTCGGTGGCAACTGTTGCAACAGAAGCTCCAGGCCTTTTGGAAACGGTGGTCGACCAGCTACCTCCAGCAGCTCCAGGCCGTCGCGAAATGGCAACGCCCGTCTCATGAGGTGAGGGTTGGATCCGTCGTCCTGCTCAGCGACGAGCGCACTTCACCAACGAAATGGCCTCTGGCTCGAGTCATCTCCCTTCATCCAGGACGAGACGGGTTGGCACGAGTCGCCACCATCAAGACCGCTACCACCACTCTCACCAGACCGCTCGTCAAACTCATCCTTCTTCCAGTGGACCCGGACCGGGACGACGCGTTATCCAAGGATCAGCAGAGTGCTCATGTTAGTCATTCCGACTGACGGTGGGGAGGATGTTTCGGCGACGTCGAGATCGTTTGAATCCATCGCGCGAGGAGGTTGTGGCGATCGATATACGCGCTAGCGTCAATCGATGCGAGCGCCACTTCCCCCTCCAGCATGTCCGGCTCGCACGGTGTTGCGCCGGAACCGGCTTCTCGTTCATTAGCATATTGTCTACGTACCCGTGATCAAGCGAATTGAGCGAAGTTATAAATTTGTATATCGACCTGCGTTTTTCTGTATCCGAATGATCTCTGTGGAATTGGTTAACGATTAGGCTTTCTCACGGTATATTTCTTGCTCGGCTCTGTAACTGAATCGGCTCAAGTGCGTAGAAGAAGGTGTTGGGCTCACGAGAGCACTGCGACGACTGTTGTAAAGTTTGACGCCGACATTGTAGTCGACTAATAAAGGTAGTACGTGCAACGAGTGTTGTGAAGAGAACGCAGTGTGTTTTGTGTCATCGCATCGTCGTCCCTTTCCCGAAAAACCAGATCCTCGCTCGAACACTAGTAAATATGGAGGTGGAAGAAGACCCCTCCACAAACAACGAGTACGCGAGTGAAATCTATTCCCCCACCAAGGGAAAAGTAAAGCGTAAAATCAAAACAAAATAGAAAAATAGAATTTCGGAGAATAAAAAACCCAAGAAAAGCATAAATCTCTTCCAAGATGGGCCTAGCAATAACCATGAATACAGTGAACCTGAAAATAACGCTATCAATGTGCAAAATAGAGCTGAACATCAAAACAAAAATTACGGTTAAATTGCCCCCATCATACTCAAAATGGCAAATTTAACAAATGAATTTAAACAAAACCTATATCAAAACGTGAGGAAAAATTTCAAAGGCACTACGCTGACATACACAAATAGTGATATAACCATCAAACCGCATACAAAGGAAGTTCATGAAGAAATTAAAAAGCAACTAATAATTCAAAAGTGCCAATTTCACACGTTCGCAAACCCTGAAGGGAAAAATAAAAAATACGTTATAAAAGGACTTCCCAATATCGATATAGACGAAATAAAGTCGAACTTAACCGAACAAGGCCTTAAAATAGTTAAACTAGCCCAAATGAAACAAACAGATAATAGCACAAATAAAAACCCGTTTTACTATATCGCTATAAACGACAATGAGGATAAAATAATGTAAATAAAATAAAATACATTTGCTCGATAAAAGTGAGGTGGGAACTATATAAAACTAAGAAAATAGTTACACAATGTTACAAATGCCAAATGTACGGGCATGGCACCGATTACTGTTATAACGCACCAAAGTGTGTAAAATGTGTAGGTAACCACCTAACCATGAATTATGATAAGAACCCAGAAATTCCACCGCAATGCACAAATTGCGAAGGTGAACACACAGCTAATTCCATCAGCTGTCCTCAATACAAGGAACACATAAGCAATATTGAAAAATATAAACAAATCACAATAACACAAGCTAACAAAAGCATAAATAAACCAAATAGAGACTATATACCAGTAAAACTACTAACAGAAGAGAACTTCCCAGTCATGGAGTCATCAAGACTGGCCAAAAAGAAGGCAGCAACCCCCGGCGGAAACGACCAAGAAAATCTACAAGACCATCTCGAGCACCCCAACTACAGCCAGAGCACCGCAAAACTCCAAGGAACCTCCGGCGACTACGCCTCGGAACTCGGCGCCCCCGGCTCAAGCCTGAATACAACTTACAAATACTCCGAACACACAAATACAACAAACCTACCAAGACCTTCAAATAGTAAGTCTTCGTTAAACCTATGTACATACGCCGAAACAACTAGGAAATCCAAAAGAAACGATCAAAATCGAAATAAAAACGAAAACATCAATACTATATTCGACATTGCAAACGAAATGAAAGAAATAAACGACAAATGCAATTTATCCCTTACGCCAAAAATGCTTAGAGAATTAAATCAAAAATTAAATGAGTGCACAGACCATATATCTAGATGTAATGCGTTCTACCTAGTCCTTCTTAAATATGTCCACTAGCGCAACATCGAATAAGGAGGAATTTAAGTTGGCATTCTGGAATGCCAATGGGTTAAGAAATAAAATACATGAAACCACAGACTTTATTTATAATTTCCAAATTGATATCTTACTTATTTGCGAAACTAAATTATCTGCAACCATAAAATGTAATATTCCAGGGTACAAAACCCTGAGAAAGGACCGGAAGAACAAGAAAGTTCCCGCCGGTGGCCTAGCCATATATATCAAAAACAATATACTTGCTACTGAAATCAATTTCAACACCCATAACATAAAATCCCTAGGTGTAAAATTAGAAAACGGTCTGACTATCACAGTCCTCTATTCTAGGCCAAATGAAACACTAGATCTACAAGAATTAAATATAATCATGTCCAGCTCACCAAAAATCCTTGCAGCCAGAGATCTAAATGCCAAACACACAACTTGGCTTTGCCCAAACAACAATAAAAACGGAATATTACTACACAAATACTGTGAACATAAAAATCTCAGTATAATAGCCCCTACAGAACACACACTTTATCCTACAGCCTACCCTTCAACCCCGAGTATAGTAGACATAGCCATAAACAAAAACATAAAAAATATCACATCCATTACAACTACAAATGAGCTAAATTCGGACCATCAACCAGTATTAATCAAATTGGGAATAAGTAATCTAATAAGAAACATACCCCACATATTAGACTATAAAAATGCCGACTGGCAAAAATTCAGACAAGAAATAAATAACAACATATGTACACAAGATAAATACCAAAAAGCACAAGAAATAGAAAATGCAGTAAACTTGCTAACAAACATCATACAAGCAGCAATAAAGAAAGCAATCCCACTACAAAAATCACATAATCACATTCCTCTCCCCCCAGAAATCAAAAAAGAAATTACAACCAGAAATAAACTAAGGAGACTTTATCAAAAAACAAAAAATAAAGAGATAAAGAAATTATGGGCACAATACACCCAATCAGTTAAACTACACATTAAAGAACATACAAATACAACATGGATCAAAAAACTACAAAATTTGCGGGTACAAAACAATACAATATGGAAAACAACCAGAGCTCTAACCAAAGCAGCTAAACACGACATTCCACTATTAATCATTTCAGAAACACACAAGACAAAACAATTAAGCACTACACATCAACAAAAACTAAACATACTAGCAGATCACTTCTATCAAATACATAAGTTAACCCAGGACATGGACTCACAAGAAAACACCCCTATAGTAGAAGCATCATATAAAGAAATAACTGAGACAAAAATAAACAATGAAGACATCAAATACGTAAACATAACAGAACTAAAAAACATAATCAAGACCCTGAAACCATACAAAGCCCCAGGCGAGGATAAAATACAAAATGTTATCCTAAAAAATATTCCCAGCAAGGCAGAAATGCAACTAGTTCATATAATGAACAGGTGCCTAGTAAAAAGTTACTTCCCACAAAAATGGAAACATGCCTTAGATATTCCAGTGCTTAAACCGAGTAAAAATAAACACAATCCAAAAAGTTACCGCCCAATAAGCCTATTACCAGTAATAAGCAAACTCTTAGAAAATTTGTTATTCAATAGAATCATGAGACACGAAAATATTATAAATTCACTCATAGATGAACAATTCGGATTCAGAACAGGTCATAGTACTATCCAGCAATTAGCAAGAATCACCACCTACATATCAACCAATTTCAATACAAATAAATCTACCACAGCTGCATTTCTGGATATAGTGAAGGCCTTTGACACGGTTTGGCAGAAAGCCCTCCTGCACAAATTAAAAATTCTGAGATTTCCAGACTATATACTAAAAATATTACTATGTTATCTAACAAACAGAACCTTCTATGTAACTAGTGAATCAAGGAATTCAGAAATCAAACAAATCCTAGCAGGAGTACCGCAAGGCTCTATCCTAGGACCTGTCCTCTTCCTATACTACATAAATGATATTCCAAAAACATCAAAAACAGAACTAGCCATTTACGCAGACGATACAGTAATATACGCAAGTTCTTGGCAATTAAAAATCTCTCAAATACATGTACAAAAACATATAGAACAAATATTAAACCTTTTCAAAGCATGGAACATCAAGGTAAACAGCACCAAAACAGAATTAATACACTTTACAAGGAAAAGAAAAATGCTAAGCATACCCCCTCTAATCATAGAGGGATCAGCAATAGTACCTAAAAATAACGTAAAATACCTTGACACTGTACTTGACTCCAAGCGACCATATACTGTAAACACCACATAACTAAGGAACAAAGCCATTGGCTTAAAAAGAAAATTATATCCACTACTATGCCCAAGAAATATGTTATGCTTTAAAAATAAACTGTTAATTTGTAAAATGATTATACTACCTATGGTATTGTATGCAGCCCCTATATGGAGCAATACGTCAAAAAGTAATATCAAAAAATTAGCAGGATATTATAACAAAACACTTAGATTGATAGTTCCCCATCCCCGAAATACCAAAAACACCCAAATTAGACAAATTGCCCAAATCAAAGACTTCGAAACAATATTACACCAACTAACTCAAAATTTCTGCAAAACACAAGTAAATGATTTAAAAATCTTAGAAAAAATCAAAAACAACTGTATCAAAAATCTCCTTTTTAAGATAAAATATAAGCTACCCCAACAACTTATATTAAGTTAAAATTGTGATAATAAGACACATACTGTGATAATAAGATATATATATTAACCATATGATTCACATTACAAGTAATTAAATCTAAATATAACTATTATGCCAAACCTATACAACCACAACACAGCAAATTAGGGTTTTTATAAAACTTTTTACCTAAACACAAGGAAAAATAACAAACAACACACAAATACACTATCAAACTAAAAATAGACTAGTAAGGGGCAAACAAACCCCAGGTATAGACCTTATACAAACCAATGTAAATATATGTACATACGAACCAAAATAAAACAGATTTCTAAAAGTAAAAAAAAAAGTCCGAAACAGCACAGCACAGCCAGCAGCTATCAACGTAGCATCTCTCCACCAGGCACTACTATACTTCGCTCAACTATTTCTGCACCCCGATTGCCGTCACATGCATCGGGGCCTCAAACGGAAACACAACCCGCAGCGGAAACTCTCGATCCAGCTCGTCAACGAGTGGAAGCTCATCAAAGTCTCCAGGCCTGTCAACTGTTATCCAGGGTGCCTTACTCGACCACCTCGAGCCACCCTCTGGACCTGGGACGTACGCTTACGGCGTTGGACCTCTCCAAGCTGAGGTACAGCCACTCCTGCACTCCTCTCGCCAATTGCGGCTACTCCAGCGCACTACAGCACAGCCGCAACGCAAACGGAGGTAACTAGAGTTCACCAAGGGACACAATTATCTAGTCCAGCCAACTACACCAACGCTGAGACTCAGACATCGTCGCGCAGCGAGTGGGAACCCCGGTCTCCCAACCAGTCAGCTACAAAAGCCGTCGGTGACTGTCCATCATTCACACCACCGGTGCACCTTCTGCCAGGAGTCCGACTCACCACCACCGTACCTCGACTCTACTGGAGCGAGCGATCACAAACCCAGCGATGTACAGTAGACGAGAATAACAATTAAACGCAAGAGCTTCAACACATCTCTTCGACTCGCCTATTATTTCGCCACCTACCCCATCGCTGCGCCTCCACTACTCAGAAAGTTCGCGAGCTTTCCGAACAGTAGACAGAATCCCACATCTGACACCAGTTGTTACGTACGGGTTTCCGTCGTCATGTATTAATTTGTATGTTATTGTTATTTAAAGTCGAACGTCACGAATTCGACTTGTGGGTCCTGTCTTAGTTTAAGCGGCGTAACGCACCTCACCTTTTGTGTGTATGTGTATGTGTGTTTCCGTTCCTCGACCTGCTGACGTCGGCGGATTCCTGGGAAGGTCCGTGGCGACGGCAGCCTTGGCCGTGGAGATAATACACTCAAGATACGCTTGAAACGTTTATTTCGATTTGGTACAGGAGTGACCGTTTTGGTTTACACGCGCACACTCGTATGCGTCGCTACCGCTACGATCTTGTTGTCTGCGCTGACTCGACAAAAAGGGGCGAGCGTTCGGAACGCGATACGACTCGCGTGACTCTAGCGTTCTCGGTTTTTAGCGGAAGATAATGTTTCGATTTGAGATTTATTTATACTCGATATACTCCGACGCGTAATGCCGCTAAGGTAATTATCGCGGTACAGATGTATTTCGAGGGACGTAAAGCGCCGCTAAGGTTAGCTTACACGTAAAAAGTTCTGAACAGTTGTTTCGGTTTCCCGGACTCGACGTTGCACCCGCGAGACTCTAGGTACGCGAGATGTACTTGCCCTAAGGTATGAGTACGTTCGACCGATCGATCCGTCTGTCCAGACCGAGGTGTTAATTTAAACTGATGATCGTTCGTCGATCGGGATCCTCATTACTATGGGGCGATGGTGTTGGAAGAATCTCGCGGAGGTAACAGGAAGTGTCGGGTTTCCTATTGGGAGTTTGATTGGTTATTGCAATCAAGATTGTTGCGTTCTCAGGAACGCTTGAAATAAGTGATGACTAAGTAGCGCGTGGAGTTGCGTTGGAAGTTTTCATCGCGGATCGATGCGTTTATGGTATTTGATAACAAAGCTGCGCGTGCATCGGTGAATCGTTCAGCCAGGTTGTTGCTAGGCTGATCGGTCCGTAACATTCTCTACAATCACATTCAACGCTCCTCAGGAGAACTTCGTGCCGAGTCGGACCGCGCGCCGCATTTGCGCCCCGATCGGTCCACGCGCCGTCTCGTAAGCACCGATCGGTCCACGCGCCGACTCCGAACCCCGATTGATCCACGCGCCCGACGAACTCTAGAAACGACGCGAACAAAAGTTGAATATTTTTTTAATTTTTTTTTCTCTACAATCACGTTCAACGCTCCTCAGGAGAACTTCGTGCCGAGTCGAGCGACAATGCTTTCCTGCATTTGTTTCCGCCTTCGCCGGTTACCGTAAGAGTCTCCTGAGAAAATTTCGCCAGCGCATTCACGCGGTATTTCGATACACTTTTTTCATATAGGCCAAGCAATAGAGCTCTAAAATCACCAGTTTTTGACAATAATAGCACCCGATAACGGCGAGTGCCATCAGACGCGGAACAGCCTCCCGATCATAACTGACCACTTTTCGACTCTTGATTCCCATTTTATTTTTTGTTATTAACAAATTAGTGAAAAAAAAACACATTTTTTTCGTTTTTTTACTTATAAAACACAAAATAATGAAGGAATCTGTTTAGTCTCAATGGACGAATTGTAGATAATTCAAATACGCATAAAATGAGCGCTGAAAGAAGCCGATCGGTCAATAATTAAGGGAGATACACTGACAGAACCGAGAAAAAAAAACCCTTTTTCAAAAATATATAACTCCGCCATTTTTAAAGTTGTAGGCCAGGCTCTGCGCGAGATAATAGGTATAGATGCGTACTTTTTGTGTGCGAAATCTGGGTGCCGTCGGATAATTAGTTTTTGCGTTATTGCAATGAACATTTAATTATGCCATATTTTGCGGAGAGGCTCGATGCTCTGGAGCTCTTCCGATTTAAGTTTAACAAGCGGCTTTTGAAACTCGAACTGTTGACCTATAAATCGTCAATTTTAGATTTTCGTTTAATTGCGTTTAAGTAGGTAAAAATCGCGCCTAAACATGACCAAAAACGCCCGAGCGCGCGAAAGTGGTCGAGTAGTGGGGGTAGATCGGCAGCCGCGGGGAAGCCGCATATATAGTAATAGAAGCGCGCTCGGCCCAAGTTTCGTATCTATTTATTTGATTATTTCAAGAACCAGTGGGCCTATTTTAACAATTTTTTTTTTCATTTGGGGTAACTCGATCACCGGAATCTGATTCTTTACTCAGATTTCATGTAAAATGAACGAGCAACTTTTTTCAGATGTTTTAACCTACACGTCCTCACATTAATATAATATAATGCAATTATCATTTTTTTTATATTCAATGTTGCACGTCGTACATTGAAAAATTAAGAATATTATTAAATATTATTCGAATAATATTCAAATAATAATAATAATAATATTCAAATATTTGAATAATATTCGAATAATATTCAATAATATTCTTAATTGTTCAATTTACGAAGTGCAGCATTGAATATTACAAAATGATAATTGCATTATATTCTTATATATAAAAATGGAAGAATGTTTGTTTGTCTGTGTGTCACGAGTAATCTCCTATACCATTCGTCCGATTGCGATGAAAATTTGGTGAATTGTAGTCCGCACTCCCGAGAAGGTTTCTGCGTTAGTAGAATAATTTTAATTGCCAAAATAAACGCGTACGGGGCAAAACAAAATTAACATTTATGTATATCTATATATAGAGATTATTTGACATCTTTCAAAGTATGCTACCAAAATGACATGCGAAATAAAAGACACTCATTTGTTTTAACGACTCGATCGACTCGGTACCATGTACATGTATTTAAAACAAATGAGTGTCTTTTATTTCGCTTTTCGTTTCGGTGAAATAATTCATTTGACAGCTAATGTCAAATTAAGGAGGTTTATCTGTTATCGAGTAAGTCAAAAGAAAAATTTGTGTTAGAGATTATTTGACAGCTGTCAATTGACACATTGACACATTTTGAAAAACAATTGCTGGATATTGCAAATGGCAAAATGACAATTGATGGTTCCACGCAATGTATCACATTACCAACAAACTTCTGCACAATGACAACGACAACACACGAATTGATTAACAACGTTTTCCCTAATATATCACATAATTACAAAAATCATCATTGGCTCAGTGAACGTGCTATATTAGCAGCAAAAAACAACGATGTCAATGACATCAATTTCAGGATTCAAAACGAAATACCAGGAGAAGCGAGAACGTATAAGTCCATCGATTCTATAATGAATCAAGAAGACGTTGTAAATTATCCAACTGAATTCTTAAATTCACTTGATTTACCAGGCATACCGCCGCACGTGTTAACATTGAAAATTGGCGTGCTTATCATTCTTTTACGAAACATCAATCCACCACGACTTTGCAACGGTACCAGACTTTCAGTGAAAAAGATGATGAATAATATCGTCGAAGCTACGATATTAAATGGAAAATTTAAAGGAGAAGATGTACTGTTGCCGCGTATTCCAATGATACCAACAGATATGCCATTCGATTTCAAACGTTTGCAGTTTCCGATTCGACTCGCATTTGCAATGACCATCAACAAATCACAGGGACAATCGCTACAAGTGTGTGGATTAAATTTGAAAAATCCATGCTTCACACATGGACAGCTATATGTGGCCTGCTCACGCGTAGGAAAGGCTTCGGATTTATTTGTGCACGCACCAGACGGAAAAACAAAAAATATTGTATATCCAAAAGTACTAGAATAAACATAATTTTTTTTTAAAAATTTGTTTCATTTACATTTGCTGTAAAATAATTGATAACATAAAAACGGCGTTGCAACGCAGGCCGGGTACCGCTAGTTATATTAATGTGAAAACGTGTAGGTTAAAGCATCTGAAAAAAAGTTTTTCGTTCATTTTACATGAAATCTGAGTAAAGAATCACATTCCGGTGACCGAGTTACCCCGAATTTAAAAAAAATGTTAAAATAGGCCCACTGGTTCTTGACATAATCAAATAAATAGATACGAAACTTGGGCCGTGCGCGCTTCTATTACTATATATGCGGCTTCCCCGCGGCTGCCGATCTACCCCC
>OZ023255.1:26630162-26710505 GCA_964007305.1 Netelia melanura
GATATATATATATATGATCCCTTCGCCATATATATGACTACGGTAGCTTGCGGCCAACTTAACGGGGGCACGAAATAGTTGGCGCTTTGGCCACCCAGATGTCGCAGAACAAATTCTCCAGGTTTCAACTTTTGTCGAGCGTTGCTGATCTCCCTACTCATCTCTGTAAGTAGAGTGTGGCCGATGTAGGGGCTCTTCGCTGATTGGCTCCGTCATATTGAGACCAACTTCCGCTATTTCCATATATATAGACATACGTTAGTATGTTGCTTTGTAGTATATGAGATCGTGAACCATCAACTCTTAAAGAAAAATATTTTGGTATGTTAATGTTTCATTACATTACAATTACATTTCATTACATTATATACAATTATGTTTCATTACATTACAATCCAGACAGCACATTTAACAGAAAGATGGCTAAAAGATTACTTTTCAGAGATGTCTTTCAGTCAAGCTGAATACGCTATCAAATAGACGGCTTATAGATATATTTGTAAAAATTGTAAAAATTGGATCCGAGAGAAGAAATGGAAAGTCGTCGGAAAGACGTCTTTCACTAGCGCTGGTGGCGCTAACGACGGTTCCCTGATCTACTGTTACGTACTGGCCGACATTAAAGGCTCAGTCAATTTTCAAAATTCAGTAATGACCAAACGTCGGTTGCATATGTCCTCTAGTCGGTAAAAGGGCGCTCTGCGTAGTTACCCCTAGTACCGACATACCAGATAGTTCAGTCTGATAAGTAAATAGTACGACTTATCTCAATACTAGAGACGGTAGGGAAAACCCAGCCTATCACAAGAACTTCCCGACCCTCTCCTAAGGGAAAACCCAAACTCCACCCTAAACCAAACTCCACCCTAAACCAAACTCCACCCTAAACAAAAATCCCTTCCACCCAAAAGTCAGAGCACATATAAAAAGACACGCTCCGACCAAAAAAACAGCACTACTATCAGACTCTTAGATAATCATTACGCAACTCGAGTCCTCTCAGTCCTCAGTTAAAACAGACTCTGTAAAACGTCTTCCCCGACGTTCAGTTCAGTTAAACCGACAGAAACTAAGAATTACTCAATAACTTTGAATCAACTTGAATAAACTCAATCGTTAACTGTTATTCATCGTGTTGTTCTCTTCAACTACGCATAGCAGGGGTCGAATTTCATAAAGAACCTTTCGAATCTCCGAATCTCCGAATTTTCGAATTTCTGCTCGATCAGAATATCTCACTTACTCTGATCAAACTGAGCGTACTCTTCGTAGTTCGCGCCGATAAAACTATATCGGCGGAGTCAACAGAACGGCGTGACCGTGCTGTTCCGAATCATCATCGAGGACGTAACACTACCAGCAACAGACGCCTATACCAGTTACCCACATTGGTAGGTGCGACTATTTCCAGCAGTGAATAATTAAAAAATATTAATACTAAAGTGATTTTCCATACAACCAGATTATTAAAATTGAAATCAAATCTCCGCACCAACGGGAATAAGGTAAAATTATAGAATAAAATTACGGTAAATGTTTCGACTTGTATCCGTTAAATTTAAGAGCACACATAACCATACTTTCCAAGTTGAAGATACTTGGAATTATAACCCAGTGAACACAGTTATGTTGTTACAACGTAGCAGCAATGTAACGAAAATCACCGGTAATGTTGCATGAACGTTACATGTAGTTTTCTAGTTAGTTACTATTTCCGCTTCAGGAATGTTACAAGTAACATAATATTTGTTACATTACTGCAACATAACTGACGAAGTTCTGATAATATGATATATATATTGCAGGTACGTTTTTAAATTCGAATATGGACGGTATGGTGGTATGGTATGGAACGGTACGAAATGGTAGACACCGACGTGTTTTATAATTAAAATTCATTGAATTTCATATATAAAAAGTCATAATAATACACGAGTTTCTTTAATCTTTAAGAAATTTCAAAAACTGTTGGAAATGACACAAACTATAAAAGAGAAGTGGACAGATAAAAACTATCATGAATAATATCCAGAAAATGCAATAGCAGCCACATTGCACATGAATAGCTGTAGCTGTGCATGTCTTACTCTCGCACGTGATTTCTGCGATAGTCCTGCTTACATTTCTTCCCTTCGGTTCGCGCAAGACGCTGTTTGGCGAATATAAACCAGGACGAGCATACATCGTTGAATTTCACTTCTTGATACGGTGCTTGCGTCTCCAATAATTCTTCTGAAAGAAGAAAAATGGTAAATTTCTGTTGGCTATGCTGAGTAACCATTTTTTCCCATAATAAAAACACACCTCGTATTATAGTTACAATCAATAAATCGCAAACACCGAACTTATTGTTGCGGCCTTTCCAGGAGCACTCCATAGCAAGTTCGTCTTCAAATATTCTCGCTAACACATTCCTCGTATTTTGATCCGGTGAATGGCCCCCAATTTGACAAATGAATGTTCTCTTTAACAAAAGAATCAGTTTTAATTACTGATTATTACATTATAAAATGAATATGTTGATAAAATTCATAGATATTCGGAAAGAATAGATATTCGCCTATAGAATATGAACTTACGAAATCATCTTGAAACTTTCCATCATTCAAACGTTCATTAAAAGTTTTAATGTCATCTGTGGTCTTTAGAGGTAAAAGTTTGATCAGTTCCTTTGATGGTCGACACTTCCCAGGAATTGATCTCACTGTGCCCACTCTTTCTTTTATATCACGGATATCTAAGGACCACGTTGCCATTGTTTTCTCCAGCGATCTAACTTTATCTGTAATATAAATAACATACTGATTATTATTTTGTGGTCATATTTCCTTTGTCTTTTATTTTTGTCTATCAACATACAAAAGAAAATAAATTTTATGGTACATACCGAATATTTTCTCAAAAAGTTCCCTGTCTGTGGATTCATACAAGCTGCGATATTCTGGCGAGGATCGAGATCTTGATATCAGTTCATTCGATTCCAAGAAACTTCTTTCCCGATGAGCTGCAGCATTTGATGAGCTAGATGGTACATAATCATTTCTTCCAATCAGTGAGTGCTCACATTCTGATAATTTCGGTGCATGAGTGCGTTCTTTTGATGTTGATGGGAATGAATGGAGAAAACATCTTTTCGGATTATTTTTTGAAGTGTTTGGGTAATTTGAAAATCTAGATGGCATGTCATCTGTTGTACAATTTGAAGTACGATCTCGTCCGGCTAAAATGTTTTGTTGACTTCAAAATTGTTTAGCTCATCAAAACTTCCGACGGGAAGATTGGCATGTAAATAGCAACGCTCACCCGATATACCGTTATTTTCTCTATCTACATTTATAGGAAAAATGGGCATTGGATTTTGTAGGGATGCCGTATCTTCTATTCTCCTATTTTTTCGTTGGGTATGGTCACGCACCGACGAGATTTTTGGTGTACTGCCTCGTTCGATGAAAACGTCGTTACTTTGAAAATTGCTCGCCTCATCAAAATTGTCTTCTTGAAGATTGGCACCTGAATAACGACGCTCACTCGATTCACCATTATTTTCTCTACCGTTATCAGTAGGAAAAGTGGGCAACGGATTTTCTAGTGAAAAACCAATTTAATACGAGACATTATTGACTAACCGAACCTATGATAAGACTTAACTTCTTTTATTTGGATCGTTTTTTGTTTTGTACGTTTTATAGGGAGCAGAATTTCGTTGCAAGCGTGTTAATCAATTTAAAAAAACACTATTTTAAAGTCGAATTTCATACTGTTTGAAATTTATTTGAATGGCAACGTAAATGACTTACCAATGAATTTCATCCTTTTCTTGCCTTTCGTATCAAGAGAAGGTTGAGGCGTATCTTCTGATTCGGAGTCACTACTGGACAAAATCTTCGGTCGAGGTTTTCGATATCCTCTTCCCCTAAGCATATTGTCCGAGCTCGTATAACTGGCATCGTTGGCAATATTACGAGCTTTTTGCAATGATACTGAAAAATTGTTATCAGATGAAATAATCAGAAAAGTGAATCATAATAAAATATAATTCACAAACATGCAAAAGCTTGACAACATTTTTCACACCATCTGTCCTCTCCAAGATGATTGGAACTTTCTGCCACTTCTCAGGCTCCGGCAGAGCACATTTTTCTATTAGAGAAGTTTTGTTCTTTAAAACCAAAGGTGGCCACCAACAAGTTCTAGATTCTCCATCATTATCCTTTATAAGCCATGCCATAGGCACTTCTGATGTAGTATTATCAGTGAAAACAACTACGGCAAATGACATCTTGCAAACGGCAAATCATGCAATAAAGCTGTGACAAAAAAAGGAGAGTTGGCAGAATAAAATCACGAAATTAAACGTTTTAAGAAAATACTAACGGAATATCACGCTTGGGAACAAATTTTAAGTGATTAATTATATGCACTTTTTCATATTATCGAAGGTGAAAAATAATTTAAAGCCCATCCATACCCCCAGCGATAAGTACAAGGGAAATGTGCGAGGTTTGGATAAACGACGGTTAAACACACCACACACGCATTACCAGAAAATCAACACGATTTAAAAAAAGAAAAAACGCAATATAATGTAGAATAAGTTTCTAATGATGTTGAAACGTACCTACACTATTTCGGCAATTTGAAATTGTGATAAATTTGTCTCCACCTAAACGTATAAAATGACGGGTAAGGTTATGTTATTATCACCGGCGAGAAAAATATCTCGTTTTACTGGTCTTTTAATATTTACCTTTTATTTTAAGTATTCTCTAATACAGAATTATTGATTCGTACGCTCTTATCATTTCAATATAATAAAATTGATAAAATAATGCATATACGTCTATAAAATTATCGCATTTGTGCAAGCGTATCTCTACTTGAGCGTCGGCGTTTATTTTGTTTTCTTTGTTCCTTGACGTTGGCTCCAGTGCAAGTGCAGCCAGATCGCGCGTAAAAGTGATCCCCTTTCTAGTCGCTTACGCGCCCATCACACAATCAAAGTAGCGCGTGTCCGTGAACGAGCGATGCTCGGACATCTTCGGAAAGAGTCGCGCGCGGTCGAAGTTTTCCGACCACGCCTTCGGCAGCTACACCGATACATCACTGCTGAGCCCATTCGTATACGGCCATGTTATTTGTAGCTGCCGAAGGCACGGTTGGAAATTTCAACCGCGCTCGGCTCTTTCCGAAGATGTCCGAGCGTCGCTTGCTCACAGATACGCGCTGCTTGGATTGTGTGATGGAAGCGTAAGAGACTAGAGAAGGGATCACTTTTACGCGCGATCTGGCAGCACGTGCACTGGAGCCAACGTCAAGGAACAAAGAAAACAAAATAAACGCCGACGCTCAAGTGGAGGTATGCTTGTTCAAGTGCGATAATTTTACAGATGTATATGCACTATTTTATCAATTTTATTATATTAAAATGATAAGAGTATCCGAATCAATAATTCTGTATTAGAGAATACTTAAAATAAAAGGTAAATATTGAAAGACCAGTAAATCGAGATATTTTTCTCGCCGATGATAATAACATAACCTTACCCGTCATTTTATATGTTTAGGTGGTAGACAAAACATCTACAATTTCTTCGCATCTTTTAATGGAGAAAGGTTCTCTACAAGATTCACAAGATGCCAAAACCCATCAGATATTTAACGTCCCGTCGAAAAAGACAGCTTATCGCCGCATGGTTGCAAACTCAGGATCATCTAACACGCGACGAGCACCGACGAGAATATGCAATGTGCGCAAATAATTATTCCTCTGCCGAACGATCAGTTATACAAAGAATGAATGATGAATGCGAGCCTGTAGAGCACACTGTAAAATCAATTATTCATAGTGATGATGAAAGCGGCACTGCTGCTGTAAATCCTAATCCGAATGAATCAGTCATGACGAGGGAGTTTTCGTCAGATAATGACTTACTGGAATCAAATGATAACTCCATTTTCATATCAGAAGATGAAGATTCCCAAACTTTAGAAAATTATTTACGGTCGTGGGTATTGTTAGGTAATATATCGCACAGAAATGTAAATAGTTTGTTAAAAATCTTACGTACAAAAGTTGACGACAATCTTCCTCAAGATGTGCGAACGTTAATGCAAACTCCGAGGAACGTTAAAGATAATATTGTCCAAGGAAACGGCGGGTGCACGGTATACTTCGGGCTATGTAATGGCTTATTGCGTTCTCTTAAAAAATATTATCGACAGTGTCCACCAGAAGTTCGAATCCAACTAAATTGTGATGGGGCTTCGATTTCTACTAGTTCACGTAGTCAATTTTGGCCACTATTAGCTACTATAAAATCACATTGTACGACCCGGCCTTTTTTAGTAGCTCTGTATCATGGTGACTCTAAGCCTGAGAGCGCGAATATCTACCTTCTTCCCTTTGTAAGGGAAATGTTGAGAATTGAAAGCCACGGTTTAATCGTCGACGGAAATCGAATTGAGGTTATTATTGATGCGATAATTTGTGATGCGCCAGCGAGATCCTTTATTACGTACACAAAAAATCACAGTGGCTATTTCGGGTGTAGCAGATGTTTTGTAGAGGGAACATACATAAAAAGCGTGACATTTCCTGAAATTGATTGCCCACTACGGACGAACGAGTCTTTCCTTCAAAGATTGCAACCAGAACATCATACCGGACGATCGATTTTAGAACGGTTGAATATTGGAATGGTTTCTGAGATTCCTATAGATTATATGCATTTAATTTGTTTAGGAGTAACTAAACGCATTATCAAATTTTGGTTCAAGGGTCCAAAAAATCTTAGATTGCCGGAAACAAAAGTAGACTGAATTTCCCGAAATTTATTAGCTGTTCGAAAATTTTTGCCATCTGAATTCTCTAGATTGCCACGAGCATTGGATATGATTGAACGTTGGAAAGCAACAGAGTGTCGACAGTTTCTTTTATACACTGGCCCTGTATTATTGAAACCGGTACTTTCGAGACGATTTTATTTGCATTTTCTCGTTCTGAGCATCGCTATTCGAATCCTGTGTGATTGTCACTTGTTCTCAGATTTGAATGACTATGCTAATAAATTATTAAGATGGTTTGTAGTAGAATATATCACGTTATACGGTGACACTTATGTGTCCTACAATGTTCATAATCTTATTCATTTGGCTGATGACGCAAAAAGATTAGGGCCTTTAGATAGCTTCAGTTCATTCAAATTTGAAAACTACATCAGACTCCTAAAGAAAAGGCTCCAAAAGTCGCCAAAACCTTTAGAGCAAATAATCTGCCGAATTGCAGAAGAGAACCGACTGCCTGTTGAACCAAAATATGAAAAGATCTCTCTTGACGTTTATTACTCAAAAAGAACATCGTCAATAACAGCTTTCAAACATAACGGTTTTCTATTCTCAATAAAAGAAAATAATAACTGCTGTCTGTTGACTGATTTGTCGGTCTTCGTAATCACGAAAATTTTCAAAAGCAGGATGATTTTATATTTGGAAGGCCAAACAATAACAGATCTTCAACCGTTTTTTTCCGTGCCGTGTGATTCAAGGAAGTTGCATATTTTTAAAACTGATGACACTTCAGCTATAGTACGCACGGTGATAAAAAGTTCAGCAATTAGTAAGAAGTGCCTCAGAATGAAATATCCTAAGACTAATTATTATGTCATCATCCCGCTTCTTCATAAACATGACAGCAATTGCGATTTCTCCGATGAATAAAAATACTTATATATTTTAGGCATAATTTATACATATTCCACCGAGGAACAAAGACACGCTTTAAACAGTCGAGTTTACATGAATTATATATATAGATACATATAAGAATAAAGTATATGTAGTTTAAATTAAATTGTCTATTATTGTTGAAAAAATTGTATAAATAGCATAAAAATCTATGGAAAATACATACCGCTCATACGCTGAGTGGCGCTGATTTGATTATAACACGTCTACATTATTTATTTTTGGTTTACGCCACAAAACCTTTACCTTCATTTCATTAATTGTCTGTAATTTCAATGCTGAAATTTATTTTGATTCCAGCTGGATACAGAAGTTGTATGGTTTGATTAATACATATTCAAACACTTGTGTCTCAAATTGTGCACTATTGTATTTTTTTCGTAAGCCAATTAAAAAGCTGAAAGCTCGTTTTCATCCCGAGCGTGACAACCCTATTCTATATAGTAAGGATATAACAATATACGGTATGAAATAAAAATTTGCCAAACACGTGTTTTGATATTTTTGCTATGTAGCATGATATGTTTATGCAAGTAGCAAATATTAGATAACTATGCGATCCTTATGTTACATTGCTGTCATGTAACTTTGACAAGTGAAATGTAACGTAAGATTACACTAACGTGTAATATAGCATTATAGTCATCAGTCATTGTAATAGTATAGTATAGTATAGTAATTGTTGGGATATCAATAACAATACTACATTAAACAATGAAATTCATCTAAATGAGAAGGACTGTTTATCGATTCAGCATTCCGTGATCGCTCCTAGACCTGAAAATATTCAAATATCTGTGCTCGATCATAGGCAAGATTTAAGTGAATGTGAACTAAATGAGGAAAAGGCCCAATTAAGTATTGCGAATACCGTTGAATTTCACGAGACAAAACTTTCTATGCGAGAAAAGTTGGTAGTATGGGTAAATGAAAATAATATCGGGCATTGTAGTGTAACGTCATTATTGAATCTCCTAAAGAGTGAAAATCATAACGACTTACCAAGTGATGCGAGAGCTTCGCTGGAGATATCCAGAAGGACACAAATTTTTCAGAATTCAGGCGGACATTATTTCCATTATGGATTGAGACAAGGGTTGATTGATCAATTAAAGCTATTAAACAATATCGATGTGCCAAAGATTATTTTGATTAATATTAATATTGATGGCTTACCAATCTCAAAAAGTTCAAAAAGTCAGTTATGGCCAATCCTTGGTCAAATGTTTATTCGAGAGATAAAGACTCACCCTTTCATAATAGGTGCTTTTCATGGTTATAATAAGCCTGTAAATTCTGAGATCCATTTTTTATCACATTTCATAAACGAATACCAAGAATTACATGAAAAGGGATTTGAGTTTAACGCAGATGTCTATTTCGTAAAAATAAGAGCTATTATTTGTGATGCTCCAGCAAGAGCGTTCGTGGCATGTGTAAAAGGCTTCAATGGCTATTTCGGGTGTAGTAAATGCGTCGTTGAAGGTACGTATAAAAATCATAGGATGCTCTTCCTCGGTGAGAATCATAGTTTGCAAACCGACGAATTATTCTCACGTCGAGAAAATGCGGAACATCATACTGGAACATCTCTTTTCGAATCCATTCCCGTACCAATGGGCTCGACATTCCCACTTGACTATATGCATTTGGTATGTTTGGGCCAAGTAAAGAAAATGCTAAAATTATGGTTAAGAGGAGCACCGAGCATCGACGCTCGTTTATCAGGTTTTCAAATAACTCAATTAACAAAAGAACTAATTGCAATAAAGTCACACGTTCCGTCAGAATTTCCACGAATTCCGATTAATTGTGAAGATTTAGACCGGTGGAAGGCCACAGAATTTCGAATATTCTTATTATACCTCGGACCTGCTCTAATGCACAAATATCTTCCAGAAACGTACATGATGCATTTTATGGCATTTCATACGGCAATTCGCATACTATGCGACCCAGACGATTACTTAACGAATAATGAATATGCAAAACAATTATTGCTCTATTTTGTAAAACACTTTAAATTGCTGTACGGGCAAATTAACATGATATATACGGTTCATAGTTTGATTCATTTGGTCGATTGTGCACAACGCTTTGGCCCTCTAGACTCTTTTAGTGCCTTTCCTTTCAAAAATCATTTGCAGTCCTTAAAACAAATGTGGCGGAAATTCGAAAAACCTCTTCAACAAATCCATCGTCGAATAGTTGAAAATAATGTGGCAAATGCATTTAGAAAAGATAAAAAAAGACTAGAAAACGTCAAACTGATGAGAATGAACAATAAAAAACTTCCATTTGGGTATTCTCTTTCATACGATCTTATCAAATTCACCGATTTTAAAATATCATGCATTAACGAGGCCGACCGTTTCCTTATGTTAAAAAATAAGACAATCATATCGGTATCATCAATAGGATTGAAAAATGGCATCTCTGTAATCATTGGAAGACAATTGAAGAATGCGGGATCTGTCCCTTTTTATCCTTGCTATTCGAAAAATTTGAATATTTTCTTAACTAATGGCGATTGCATGGAACTGCGACTCTATCCTGTTACCGATATAGTTCAAAAAATAGTTGTCCTTCCTTACGGTAGTGAATTCATCTGCTATCCACTTTTGCATTCCGATCTAAGTCCAGGTACATCAGCTTTTGTCTTTGTCCAAAAAAACAATATAATCATTTTTCTGTTCAATTAACTGAGTCTGTGTTCTAATGTTCCACAGATGTTTAACGTTATCATCGTTGACGAGTGGTGTGCAACCTTATGGGTGCATCATTATGGGTGGAGAAAGAAAATAACATTTGTTATTGGCCACCAAAGGGAACGTATATTCCCAAAGCAACGAAAACAAAAAATGAAACCAGAAAGCTCATGGCCAAAACTGACTCCAAAATACATATTAGGACCGTATGGTGCGTATGAACTAATAATAGTAATAATTATTATACTTCATTTGACAGTATTTTGTTATATCGGCAACACGTTAGTATTGCGCGATAAGATTTTATTTTGGGATAATAGCCAATAAGGAGAAAGTCTCGAGTCAGTGAAGTAAAATGAGATAACAGTTTATTGTAAGTTTTAGATTAATAAGTTACAATGTTACGCAAGTTAATAGGGTAAGAGTTTCAATCAAAACCAACCGATTAGCTTTGCTCGTCAATTAAGACTGGTTGATAATTGTCGCGATCGCGGGTCGCTCCCGCGAGTCGCTATGCAGAAAATGCATGTTCCGCATTTTGGTCGTTGTGACCATATATGGTCACAACGACGGTTTCGATGGCGTGTCTCGCGCCTTTACCCTAAAACTGTCTATTTCGCAGTTTGGGGTTTTTGACCTTTACTTGCGCTGTGACCATATATGGTCACACGCTCTTTATTTTATCTTTATTTAATTCTACTGGAATGTTCTATTGGAATATTCCTTCGTTGTACTATGGGGTACAACATCCCTCCCCCCTAAGAGAAAGAAACGGATTTATTTATTTTCGTTTCTCTTTTACAAATTTCTTCCGTGCCGCGCTTCCCTTGGTCGCGGCGCACGAGTCCGCGGGGGCCTCGTCGCTTGAACCGTCGTCGTCGCTGTCCTCTGTGTCGCTCGCTCTGTCTTTCTTCGCGCTCTTTCTGTCTTTCTTCGCGCTCTCTCTGTCTTTCTTCGCGCTCTCTCTCTGTCTTTCTTCGCGCTCGCTCTCTCATCGCGCGACGGTGTGGCTCGGGTTTCCCGTGCCTGTGCGCGTGTTGTTGCGCATATACGGCTGAGCGCGTCGGCATTGGTATTGGTTTTACCGGCTTTGTATTCCACGTTAAATTCATGTTCTGATAATTTTAATTTCCATCTCGTAAGTCTTGAGCCTGGATCCTTTACGCTGAATAACCAAGTTAAAGGTCGATGATCCGTGATCACTGTGAATTTAGTTCCGTATACATATGGTCGAAATTGTCCTACGGCCCAAGCGATGGCAAGCAATTCCTTTTCGGTCGTTGAATAATTTTGTTCCGCCTTATTCAAAGTTCGGCTGGCGTAACTTATCGGCAGATCCTCACCTATCTTGCCTTGTGATAATATTACGCCGATTGCTTTGTCAGATGCATCTGTGGTTATCAGGAATGGTTTAGCGAAATCCGGATATTGTAAAACCGGAGCCGTTGTGAGCATTCTTTTTAATGTTTCGAATGCTTCATCTCGTTCTGCTGTCCATTCAAAGGGAACGTCCTTCTTCAATAACATGGTTAGTCGTTTCGTTATCTGGGAGAAATTTTTTATAAATTTCCGGTAATATCCTGTGAGACCCAGGAATGACTGTATTCCCTTTACGTTTCTTGGTAATGGAAATTCCTTGACCGCTTTGATTTTTTCTTCGTCGGGTTTCACCCCTTCCTCGGTTATTATGTGTCCGAGGTAATGGGTTTCCTGTCGAAGAAAATGACATTTTTTCGGCTGAACCGCCAGTTTCGCTTCTCTAAGCCGTTGAAGAACATCTTGAAGTCGGTCGTTATGCTCCTTCAGCGATGAGCCATAGACGACAATATCGTCAAGGTAAACGTAGCATCGAGTACCTTGTATTCCTGCCAAAACCGTATTCATGAGCCTTTGGAACGTTGGCTGTGCATTTTTCAGACCGAAGGGCATACGAGTATATTCGAAATGACCTTGCGGCGTGGAAAATGCCGTTTTCTCTTTATCATTCTCTGCCATCGGAATTTGGTGAAAACCCGAGGCGAGGTCGAGCGTGGAGAAGTATTTTGCCTTTCCCAATTGGTCCAATATCTCAGAGATATTAGGCAATGGGTAGGAATCTCCTACGGTGGCTTCGTTTAATTTACGGAAATCCACCACGACTCTCATTCGAGGTTTCCCGTCGCTGTCGGGTTTTTTGGCGACCACTAGCAACGGTGCGTTCCATTGACTCCTGCTCGGCCGGATAATTCCGTCTTTCAACATCTCAGCGGTCTGCTTTTCGACTTCCCTTTTGTGCGTTTCAGGCAGTCGGTACGGGTGTACTTTAATTGGTCGTATTCCCTCCTTCAGGGGAATTTCATGTTTCACCAAATCGGTGCATTGTAGTCGATCTCCGTCTAAATGGAAAATATCTTCCAAATTTTCGCAAATTTTTAACAGTTCGAATTTTTCTTCTTTGTTGAGATGAGCCGTGTCGATTTCTTTTCGCAGATTTCTTAGGCGGACAGCTCCACTTCCAGCGGCGACTGTGTATATTGCTCGCTCGGACTCGGCGTCGTCCGGTAATTCAGCGAGCGTCAGCGATTCCAGTGTTATGACAAGTCGTGCCATCTCGACTTCCTCGTCGTTCGTATTTATAATGCTCACGATACATTTACTGTTTTCGGCTTCTGTTACGCACGATCCAACGACGATCCCGTCGGCTAATTCGCGCTTTTCCACGAGTCCAATGATATTCTCTAAGGTTTTAGCTCGTACAATGTTCTCGCTTCTCGGAGGAAGTTTAATTTTTTCTTGCGCGTTCACCAAACGCTTCGTATCTCCGTACATTTTTATAAACTTGCCTCCCAATATATCGACGTCGTGCTCTCGCATAAAGTCCATTCCCAATAACCCATCGGTTGACATCGGTACGGAGTCACTCACCACATAGAAATCATGTTCTATCGAGATAGCTCGGGTATCGAGTATCACTGTGGCCTTGCAGAGAGCCTTGAACGTCGTGCCTTCGACTCCTCTCAGCTGGACGGTCAAGGGTGTTATCGGTGTCTCGGGTTTCAGCGCGCCTTTGCGCACCACGCAGCATTGCGCGCCCGTGTCGGCCTTTAAGGTCAACGTACCGGCTGGGGCATGCGGAGAGGCGACGGTGAAGTCACTCATTGCTCCTTCTATCCAGGGCGAGCTGACGTTGCAAATTTTTTAATTCTCTGTTTGTTTTTCGGTCTCCTTAATTTCTTCTTCGGAGATAATCGTAATTGTGCCGAGTTCCAGTGATCCCAGTGTGGGCTTATTCTCACGATTTCTTGGCGGAAAATTATTTTGCTGTTTCGGCCAAGCATTTGGGTTCCTTCGCCCGTAATCGTTTTGCCACTTGTGCGAAGGTCCTGTTTCCTTCTTCATCCCTTCGTCTCTGATCCGCTTTCGACATTCCGCTATGACGTGTCCTGGCTTTTTGCAGTAGTGACACGTGACGTCTACCTTCAGGATTCCTCTGCTCGGTCCTGGTGCAGGCAGACTCATGCGGACTTGCGTGCTCCTGCAGTCGCGAGCTAAATGCCCGTGCTTGTGACATTTATGGCACGTGATTTGAGACGTGTGGGTTGGGACGTGCGTTTGTCTGGCGATTGATTCGCCACCTTGGACGGATTTTTCTTCCTCCATTGCGCCTTTCATGGCTGTGCCGAGATCCGTGAAGTTACGAGCCTTTACTATGACCTGAAATTCCCTTTTGAGTCCTCTCTCAAAATTGTGTAAGGCTAGTTGTCTCACGTAGCCTTCTATTGTCTTCTTGCCCGCGGCAGTGGTTTCGCTCGCGGTGCTTGCGTCGACCAATTCCATCATGACGGCCTCTAATCGTTGGCCGTAAGCTAACACGGTTTCGTTGTGCTTTTGTTTGCAGGTATTAAATTCGACCTGTAATGCAGCTACTGTTCGACGAGTACCGTATAGCGCGAGTAATTCTTCTTTTAATTTCGCGAAAGTGTCGATTTGTTTATATCGGAGATCACGTTTCGCTCGGCCAATGATTTTAGTGCCTAAGATGGCCTTTAATAAACTGGCTCGGTCGTTTACGGCAACGCTTTCGTAAGCGTATTCGAATGCTTCGATGATAGCGTAGACCGCTTCGGGCCTTTCCCCGTCGAAAGGCTGGATTAAGCTCCTGGCCTCTTTCAGGGTCATATTGTCGGCCTGCATTGTTATCGTTCGGTAGTGGCGGTTGAGTAAAGGGAAATCTGTAAACGTCAAATGTCGTCCGCGTACTATTTCGACGGCGTCAGAGAAGTCATCGTCCGTGTCACCGGAGGTATTAGGGGAATTTACCGCGGAAGTTCTGCGTCGTTTGATTGATAATTCGTCGCAAAGGGGTTCCTCCCTCTTATATTCTAACATTCGGTCGAATATTGAATTTTCTGATCGCGATAAACAATTCTTTCCCGGCAAACGCAGAGATGCTAAACGCTCTTCATCGGACATAAAGTTTCCCTAACTGGCTTTGATCTATAATTGTAAAATTTTTGTGCCGCCACTTACATTAGGATGGTCTTGTACATAGTTGAATGCTGCTGGTTGCGATGTAGGTTGTAGGCTGGTTCTTGTTCGGATCCTCGGTGTTCTTTCCTTCTCTGGGATGGTCTTTGGTTGGTTCTGCTTCGTCGATCCTCGGGATGACGGTTGTGTTCCGGCGACTCGATCGTTCGCGGATTCCTCTCTTGCCGTGACGTGAAGATGTCAGGCAATTTCTACTAGAAACTCAACGACTGCGTGTTGATTTCTCTTCGATTCCTTTTACGCAATGCGTTTGGTAGGAGATCGGATAACTTTTAGTTGTCACTGCTTCTAACAACTCTTCTATTCACTTTGCGCACAACTTTTTGTTATTTACTTCGCGAACTTTGGCTATCCCACCGCTGCCACCAATGTTATATCGGCAACACGTTAGTATTGCGCGATAAGATTTTATTTTGGGATAATAGCCAATAAGGAGAAAGTCTCGAGTCAGTGAAGTAAAATGAGATAACAGTTTATTGTAAGTTTTAGATTAATAAGTTACAATGTTACGCAAGTTAATAGGGTAAGAGCTTCAATCAAAACCAACCGATTAGCTCTGCTCGTCAATTAAGACTGGTTGATAATTGTCGCGATCGCGGGTCGCTCCCGCGAGTCGCTATGCAGAAAATGCATGCTCCGCATTTTGGTCGTTGTGACCATATATGGTCACAACGACGGTTTCGATGGCGTGTCTCGCGCCTTTACCCTAAAACTGTCTATTTCGCACTTTGGGGTTTTTGACCTTTACTTGCGCTGTGACCATATATGGTCACACGCTCTTTATTTTATCTTTATTTAATTCTACTGGAATGTTCTATTGGAATATTCCTTCGTTGTACTATGGGGTACAACAATTTTATAAACAATACATTGGCATTTACAGCTTCATACGATTATGCTAAAAAAGTAGAAAAACAGGCTGAATTTCTTTCTTCGGATGAAATTGTAGCAGAGAGTATGCAGGAAGATACAGAAATTGAAAAGGTTCCGGTCAAACGGATACGAAAAACAAAAGAAATTTTCGATGACGATACGGACGATTCTGACGAAAATGAAAAAGTAGTGGCCCATTCAAATGTTCGTAATCTTTGTAATAAGACGGATTCAAAGGAGGATTGCTGCATACCCGTTTCACAAAAAAACTATTAAAAAAAGAATAGACTTTGATTGTAATTCAGATGAGGCCTCGAGGCATAGTAAATTTATCATGTTTTTTGTTCTCGATGATTTATGTGAGTGAATGTCGTATATTCAAATTTTGTATATTTAGTTCCAGATCCGCGAGATAATTACAATTCAGTCGAATCAGACGAAAAAAACTTAGCGGCGATTTTAGCACCAAAGGTATTGCAAGGTTTGTGATTGTCGATTTATTATGATTTTATCTCAGATTATTAATAGTTTTTCAATACTTAACTTTGAAATGATTACAGATTACGGTCGCGAGTTGAATAGCTTTCCGCCCAAGGCCTTGCCTCAAATAATAAACGGTTTATATAAATAGTCCTTTTTACGTGATGTGTTTTGTATACCATTTAACACACAACACTATATATCACTTTTCTTCCCTATACTAATGCATTTTTTCAGTGACAAATCCAAAGATTCCACCTGAAAAGTTGATCGGAATGTGTTCACGCAAGCCAAAAATTCAAGGGTCTCCTCCGCAAGATTTCACTCATGATTCTTCGAAAGATTTAGAAAACATTTCCATGTGTGAGTTGACATTTTTGAAAAGCTTAATATAGCATGGAAAATATTTTGTAAATCATATATTTTTTTCGTTTATTTAGACGAGCTTCTGAATCAATTTGTTAGGCAGAGCGAAGACCGGTTTGCAGTAACAAACCGTAAGCTCAACCAAATATTAGGTTTGCTTAACCATACTCAGCGCGAGACGGACATTGATGAAATGGTCGACAATTTACCAAATTTTCCACTACGCTGTATCGCAGATCTGGAGAGATTCTCCGCTGACTTGACACAGGATCAAGAATTGCGACAGCAATTTGTGAATGTGCAAAAATACTTGCCAAATTTTGGAAACCTCGCGGAAATTAATTAAAAACAGAGGAAGAACAGCCTCGGAACACATGGGAAATTGTGTTTCGGCGTTTTAGACAAATAAGTTAGGAAAAAGTATTACCTGGGACGGACAGAGAAACACCAACGGCATAAAGGATTTGGCATTTTCAACGATTATTATCGGTATATTAGTTATTACTAAGCTAAAAAATGTTTGTACAAATTAAAACCGAAAATTTAAAACAAATATGGTTTCTAATTAAAAGTTATAAATTACGGACATTTTTAGTGACAGAATCGCAAGTGTTTCCAGGAATAGTCTTAAGAAGACACGAGAACGCGACAGAATCCGAGCTGAGTCGTGCGTTTAGTCAAAGATTGCGCCGCGCAGGTGACAAGTACAACTATCACCTAAGAAAATACGGCCACGAAACATGAAATAAAAGATGGGTAAAAAGAGACATATTTATATTTGTCTGCATATGCTTCTCTTTCTAATGTTCTATTATTATTCCTATCATCTTTATAATTGTATCAGATATTATTACTATGCTTGTTTATACCTATGATTAATGTGCAATAAATAATAAAAACCATTGTTTAAAATTTTCCTCATTTTCATAAATTCATTGAACTAATAAAATCAGTAAAATGAGCAGATGGAAATATTTCGCAATTTGACGTCTGTCGGGATTTTTAAAAAGACGTCGTTCAGACATGCTTGCAAGACGTCTTCGAATCTTGCCGGAAAGACATGAAAAATCGGGACATAAGACATCTTTCTAGTATGTTTTAGACATCTTTATGCCTTTCTTGAAAGTCGACTTTACATATATTACGTCGTCTTTTAGTCGTATTTTAGTCACCATCGTGCTGTCTGGGAAGTTTACCATAATAGGAAGGAACTTATAATCCATGTTGTTGTTGTTTGTGGCGGACCCCGTGCACTGAGCCATCCGGCCATTGTGCACGAGCCCTGAGGGTGCCGCATTTTATTCCAGGATGGGGGTCCTGAGGCCCGCTCTCTCCGCAAAAAGCAGGAGATTCCGGATGCCCAGGCCCTCCATCTCCGTATTTTCAAAGCCCACTGCCCCAAAGACCTGGTACCTCACCTGACCCAAGGCTGTGCAGTGGGCGATGATGTGCAGGGGCGTCTCGTCCGCCAGATTACATCTGGGGCATAGCGTCTTCTGACTCTGTCCTATACGGCTCATGTGTGCCTTAGTGAACCAGTGCCCCGTGAGCAGGCCCGTGATGCACCTGAGATCCGTCCGGCTCAGTCCCACCACTTGGCCCGCAAGCTCACGGGACGGCTTTCTAAGCATTGCCTTCGAGTGACGTGAGCCACTGGCCTCCCTCCACAATTCAGCGACCAGTTCGTCAGCCTCCTTGCGGAGAAGGTCGTCAATGGCTCTCATTGACACTCCAACATGGCACGGTTGCCCGGGTGATTCCAGGCTTTGCCGTGCGAGATTGTGAGCCTTCATGTTACCTTCGATGCCGCTGTGGCTTGGCACCCACAGGATTGACACCCTGTTATGAAGGATTATCTGCTCCAGTCGTTCCTTGCAGTCTTTGATAAGCGGCGTCTCTATTTTCGCTCCTCCGAGAGCTCTGACAGAGGCCATGCTATCGCTGCAGATGTATATGTGCCTTCCCTTGTCCTCTCTGGCTAGGATCAGCTCAGCGCAGTACTTCAGGGCCACTAATTCTGTTTGTAGGACCGTGGCATGGCCGGGCAGGGCCAGGGACACTTCCGTCTTCGGTCCGCCCGACCATACCCCGGCCCCGGCTCTCCCACCCGACTTGGCGCCGTCCGTGAACCAGACTAGCCCCCCCGGTGTGAGTAGGTCCTTACCGTTTGATCGCCATTGGCTCCTTGTAGGGCAGTGTTTCCCAACCGGTGGTCCGCGGACCAAAGGTGGTCCGTGAGAGCCTACGGGGTAGTCCGCGGGAGAGTCCGGTCACTACTTATAAAAAAGTAATATTTCCCCGTGATTAAATCAAAATTACGATTTTCATTGAACGAGATTAAGTAAATACATTTGTTCTGATGAATATCAGATATTTATGGAATTATCTTTAACATAATAAAATCATTAGAACATACCATAACTAACACAATCATAATAATTTTCGTATCATGTAGAAAATGAGTTTTCAACATGATACAATATAGCCTACCTTCTGAAAATGACCAATTACATGTTTGTATTATTGTTAATTATAATAGTTTCTTAATTAATAATAATAGTTTGTTTTTGAAAAATTGTTGTATTTAATCAGCTTTCAATTTGGTTACAACTCATAAGATGTATTAATAATGTAATGTGTGGTGGGTGGTCCGTGGTAATTCACTATCAGGCTGAGTGGTCCGTATACATCTACGGCTTGGGAACCACTGTTGTAGGGAGACAAGTGGTGAACTTGTTCTGAAGAATAAAGGACCGAGCACACCTGTCCACGCCGCCGCTGACAAGGATCCATATTTCCCTGTTCCGATTTAAAATGGACGTGTGACCCGCGTTCCTGTTGCCCTTCCATTCGCCGCAGGAGAAGACCCTTATAGCTGATCTCACCGCGTTTCTCTCCGCCTCATAGTGAAGCAGGGGAAAGTGAAGTAACGCTCCCAGCGCTGCCGTGGGAGTGGTGCTGAGGGCGCCCGTTATACCGAGCCCAGCCAGCCTGAATACTCCTTCTATTTCCTTCCTGTATTTGGCCCGCATGAGCGCCGGCCACCATACGAAGGAGGCGTAGGTGACCTGTGGGATCAAGATGGCCTTGTAGATCCAGTTCACCATTGCTGGCCTAAGACCCCACGTTTTGTTAAACATCCTTCTGCGAGCCCAGAAGGTGCATTTAGCTTTCGCGGTTTGGGTTTTAACGTGCTTGTTCCACGTCAGCTTCGCGTCGAGCCATACCCCCAGATACTTGACCTGCGGGGACAGCTCAAGCCGTGTTCCGAACACAGTAGGTCTCTCCATCCTCTGCTTTCTTCTTTTTGTGAATAGCACCATCTCAGTTTGTTGTACGCCGCTTCTCGGCCCACACCGTTTCCGTCGAATATTCTATCCCCAACCTTTTCTGTACCACCACAATACGTACAACCGCCGCGCCAATCAGCGCTCGCGGCCGTCGCCTCCCCCATAGCGTATCTAGCGGCCGACCGCGCGAACAACCGCCGCGCTAATCAGCGCTCGCGGCCGTCGTCTCCCCATAGCGTATCTAGCGGCCGACCGCGCGAACAACCGCCGCGCCAATCAGCGCTCGCGGCCGTCGCCTCCCCATAGCGTATCTAGCGGCCGACCGCGCGAACAACCGCCGCGCCAATCAGCGCTCGAGCGCGCTCGACTACACGGCGTATATATCTATACCACGCTCAACGGTCGAGTCACGCGCTGATTGGCGCGCCGCTTGCGCTCCGACGGGTATTTAAGCGGCTCAGCCTCGAGCACTAGGGACCAGTCTCTGGACGAGCGCGCCGAACCAGGAGCCTCTCCCGCTACCTCCGACTTTACTGATAAGCCCGCTGTATAGTTTATTTCAAAATAAATTCTATCAAGGAGTAACACTACTTCGCTGTCTCGGCTCACCACTCAATTTTACGACCCACCTCCTCATCCCCGATGCCAAGGAAGCGACGCCGGACCTCCTCGTATTATAGACGCTTGGACCATCGCGCCGAGGCTCGACGGACGGAAAAAGAAACCAACGGACCTTCTCAGGTCCCTCACAACGTGATTAACTTCTCTCGCCCCGCTCTCACCAAGGGCACGACCGAGGCCCCTCGGCCGACACCCCGCCGCGCTATCCCGCCCCCGGTGGACCGACCACGCGCCGCCGTCATAACCCACGAGGTCGTATCACAAGCCCTGGAGCGGAGGGCCACCAGACCCGCTAGGCCGGCGGTCGTCACAGCGGGGGTTGCTGATAAGGAGGCGTTCCGGCTCTCCCCGAAGAAGCCCCTCCGCCCCACCGAGAGAGCAGACCCGCGGGCTCTACAGGAGGTGGTAAACCGGATCGGGAAGCCTGCGGACCCGCGTCCCCGAATTTGCCTCCTCGAAGGACCGCTTCCCCGGAGCCATCGGTCATAGGCGCTCCCCGGATCCCGGCGGGCTTCGTCGTCTTGAAACCGCTCTTGTCAGAGCGACCAGATCAGCCTAACCCTCCACTCCCCCCCCCCCCATCTCCCTGTCCTTCCGCCTCTGGAAGAGGGGCTGATAGGGCGTTGGACGTAGGAACCTGCAAAGGCCACCCAACCCCCACCCCTCGGGACCGAGCTCCCTCCTACCCTGCCTCTCCGACCCTTGGGGTTACCAGGGGGTCAGAAGTCGGAACCTGAAAAGGCCACCTGATTCCCCCCCCCCCCCCCCCCCGACGGTCCGAGGTCCACCCCTAACCCTACACCCCCTGACATTGTAGTAATAAACGGCTACCCGCCATCTCGATTACTTAACAAGTTTTTCTCGGGTTTACCCTGAGCCTCTTAGATGTGCACCATTCTTCTACTTTGTTCAGAGCCTTTTGCATCCTGCTGCTCAGCTCCCTCACGTTATCCCCGCTGATCATGATGCAAACATCGTCACCGTATCCTATCGTGTTCACCTCTTCCTTCCAGCGCGGCCAAGAGTGCGTCGACCACGAGTAGCCACAGGAGTGGTGAGAGAACCCCTCCCTGCGGGCAGCCTCTGCCGACTAGGGCTCTGGCCTTGACGCTCCCGAAAGATGCGGTGACGTATCTTTGGCGAAGCATAGCCTGGATCCACCTGTCGATTGTTTCCTCAACGGCGAATCTCCTGATCGCTTCCCTAATTGCCTCGAAGGGGGTGTTATCAAAGGCCCCCTCGATGTCCAGAAAGACGCACAACGTGGCTTGCCGGTTGCATAGAGACCCCTCCACCTCGTAGACGAGGCTGTGGAGAGCCGTCTCCGTTGATCGGCCCGCTCTATACGCATGTTGTGAAGTGTGGATTGGTGTTACCGCCAACGCCCTAATGTGTCGTCCAACCAGTCTCTCTAACACCTTCATACTGAAGGATGTGAGGCTGATTGGCCTGAAATCTTTGGCTCGGTCATAGCTGCATTTCCTTGGTTTAGGGATAAATACCACCCTGACTTCGCGCCATAAATTAGGGATGTAACCCAGGGCTAGGCAAGCTCTGAACAGCAGCAGCAGCCTGCTGATCAGCCCCTCGCCGCCCTCATGCGGCAGAGCCGGGAATAGACCGTCTAGACCGGAGCTTTTATACCTATCAAAGGTGCTCAGGGCCCTTCTCAGCCCGTCCCGGCTCACTACCCTCTTTGCTGTTTTCCAGTCAGCTGGTCGCTGTTTGACAACTGCGGTCAGCCCCTGGCTTTCAGCTGCGACCGAGTCCGGGAAGTGCACTTCAATCAAATGCCGAAGTATCTCTTCCTGGCCCCCAAGTACGTTGCCGTTTGGTACCACAATATTGCCGATACCTTGCGGCGGTCCTGAGAAGATCCTGCGCAGCGCGGCTACCGTGGATACGGCCTCTAGCTCCGAGCAGAATCCCCTCCACGCTTGTTCCTTGGAGCGGCGAATGAGTTTTTTGTACTCATTTTGGACAGCCCGATATCGAGTCCAGTCCTCGTCCCTCCTTGTTCTCATTGCCCTGTTATGTAGGCTCCGTGAGCGACGGCGAAGTCTACTCAAATCGGAGCTCCACCAGGCGACTTTTCTGCCTGCCCTTGGTGTCCTTGCCGGGCAGGCGTCTTCGTACGATTGTATCATGGCCGAGTGGATGATCTCCATCTCGGCCTCAATACTACTTTCCCTGTCCAGTCGCAGTCCCTGTGAACCTAACCTGGCCGTGAGCCTCTCTTTGTAGAGGGCCCAGTCCGTGGCTCTGGGCTTCCGAGTGACCGTTATCTGGGCATCAGGTGCCGTTCCTTGTACTTGGAAGCTTATCCTCTTGTGATCCGAGAGGGTGTCCTCCGCGTCCACCCTCCACTCGCCACAGAAGCTCGCTATGCGACTAGTCGCTAGCGTCATGTCGATCACCGCCTTGCAGCGGGATGTGACAAAGGTAGGTAGAGACCCTCTGTTGAGATTCTCCACGTTTTTTGTAGCTAAGAAGTCCAGCAGCGCCGTGCCTCTAGCATTGTTCACCGAGCTGCCCCAAGCCTGGTGCATTGAGTTTGCATCCAGGCCTGCTATTAGCCCTAGACCGTTGATTTCGCAGAAGCTGATGAGCGCCTCTAGCTCTCTCGTCGGCGGTGGGGCGAGGGATTTCGAGGGCTGGTAGGCTGAACACCAGACCGTGTTCACTGTCCTCCCCCCTAAACTTAGCGCTACCATCACCGCTGCCAAATCGTTACTGCAGTACTTACTCATTTTTAGAGCGCCGTACCTCTTGTGTATGACTACGCAGGCTCGTGGACCGGTCCCTCCTTCCTGGTAGGTGAGGTCCCAGTCCCTCGCCGAGAGTCCTCTTATCCTGCCCTCGTGCACCCACGGCTCCTGCACGAGGGCGATGTCGAGCCGACCCGCGGTGATCGTCTCCTGCAAAAACGCTGTCGCCGCCCTGCAATGTTGAAGGTTTATCTGACAGGCCCTGATGGGGGCTCTGCCCGGGGGATGATTAGTTCGGGGGGGGGGGGGGGGGGGGGGATAATGCGGGATGGGGATGGGGGTGTGGGTGTTGGGGAGGGAACGTTCACGGGGGAAGTGAAGCGTCCGAACTGCCTATGTTGGGGGGGACCCCACTGGAGCCTTCCCCTCTAGTGAGTCTAGGGAAGGACTGGGCCAGGGTGCGTTGCCGCCCCTGGCCTGTCTCTTCCCTGCTTTTCCTTATGAGGTGGGTTATTTTGTTGGGCCTCCCTCTACTCTTCCTTTCACCCTGATACCCTGGTGCGGGTGGACGGTGATCCCCGGCTTGGGTGGCTCCGGTTCCTGCACCGTCCTCACCCGCCGCCGCCTGATCCTCCGACCCCGCCGCCTCCGCCACCTCCATCGGGATATCTACTACGGGCACCGCCTCTGCAGGGGCCCCTGCGGGGCAGGGAGCCGATTTCTCGGTCCCCTGCTCGCCACTGGGTCCACTCTGCGTTCTGGTTGGCTGGTGGTAGAACTTTGCCCTCCCTAGCCCGAAGTGGGGGGACCGGTTTTTGTCCCGGAGCACCTCCAGCGAGGCTGGATCCACTCCCAGGACTAGATGCGCAGAGCCATTCACGAGCCTCCTGTTCCATACCTTCCACAGGTTGGTTTGTAGTGACTCATTCTGGATCTGCAGCAGTTTCAGTGCCTGTTCGGTCCTGCACTCCGGCCCGCTCAGCACTGCGGTTACCCTTGTCAGCCGCGGGAGCTCCTTCCTGCAGCGAACCTGCAGGGAGGCCCCCTCCCAAGGACTGAGTGTGGGCGTCGTGGTCCTCACTCATGGGAGGGCCGCCGCGTCCGTACAGGCGATCCAAAGGATCCCCTGATTGTGTCCGTACCCCTCGAAGCAGGGTGCGCCCCCTCCAGAGAGCTGACCCAACGCCTCGACAAGTTCGGCGACGATTTTGTCGGCCTGGTCTGTTGACAGGGTGCTTGCGGGATAGTCCGCCGGCACCACTGCCACCCTGCCTCCCCCTTTCGCTGCTTCGCCGAAAGAGGTTGGGCCGACCGTGTTCGTTTTCCCCCTTTTTGGGGGGTTGCTGACCTCCGGTGGGGTCGAGTCCGAGGGTCTATCCCTCTTACCTCTACCCCCGACCGGGGCCGAAACCTTCGCGGCTGATTGCTGCGGGGTAATCGTGCCCGTCAGAGCCTCCCGCGCCTTCCGAGCCCTTTTCCTCGCCGCTCCGCTCCTATTCCTCCTGTTGGCCCGGCCGGTGGGCCCCCCTTGCGAGGTGCCCGCGCAGACCGGGTCCGCAGGAGTGACGTTATTGATGTTGGGGAGGACGCCCACCGGAGAGTCCAAACCCTCCTGGGCTAGGCGGCCCTCTCCCTCCACCGTTGTGCAGACCTCGGGTGTGCTCTTGTTCAGAGCGCCACCTTCGGCCGAGTTTGAAAATCTTATGTCTTTCTGAGGTTCCATATGGTTCCCACGAGTAGTCAGGAAAGGGCGGTCCACCCCCGCAGAGCCTGTTGCGGGGGTAAGGCTAGATACGATGGGGTGTCGCCCGGTGCCCCAAAGGCATCGTGAGAGACACCATATCCCCTGGTGCCATTCAGCCCTCGGCACGATAGCTTTCACCTTGGCTTGGGGGGTTTGGTCCGCGACGGGGTTTTTGTTACCTAGACCCGGTCTTACCCGGGTTGGCTCCTTATGGCACCCGTTGGCCTGGGTCCGTCCGGGACGCGGCCGGACTCCGCGGTCGTGGGCATTTGTGTGCCCCCTTCCCCGGGCCCGCCGTTCCCTTCCTCCCCAGGTCGTCCTCCTATCCGCCACCTGGAGACGCGCCCGGTTGGCAACCAGCCATCTCCGGTCCTCTTGTGAGGGCCGGAGCCGAGTTATAATCCATATGTTAAATTCAAAATTTTGTAATTAAATATTGGAGTTGACCTGTTTAATATTAATTATGTGTAGAAAATTTATTACTACAAAGTAAACAGATATGAGGTTAACCTCAAAGTAAACAAAAGTTTTATGAAATCATAATTAATATTATTCTGATAGATGAGAAATGAAGTAAATTTCCAATTACAAAGATGCCGAGTTGTGCAGTAAAAGGCTGTCAAAATTCATCCCGGAAGGGTGTCAAAATGAACAGATTGCCAAGAAACATAACAAAAAGGAAAAAATGGATAACAAATTGTCAACAACTTGGTGGAATGAAAAATTGGTCTCCACTTGACACAGCGAAGCAGCTTTATGCGAAGTATATTTTCTATCAATTTTAATTGATATACCTTATATTATTTAGTATATATTATATATTCAACTTTATAGGACTTCCGTTTCCGGCGAGAGTGTGGAAGGACGTGTGTGACAGGTGAACGAAAGAAAAGTGAGGAAAAGTGCGATAAGAAGGGGAAAAAGTGAAGAAAGGGTGTAGTGAGGAAGGAGGGGGGAAGGGAAGAAGGCAGGGGAAGTGTAAAACAGGTGAAAATAGGAAAATAAGGTAGGAAAAGGACGGAAGGGAGAAAGGCGAAAATTGAAAAGAGGTTAGGAGTGAATAGGAGAAAACGAGACAGACGGGCACGAGAAAGAAAAGTGGGGAGAGGAACGAGCGAGCGGCGTCGCGGTGTAGCGCCGACGGCGGAAGGCAGAGGTAACTAGAGAGAGAGGGAAGGTAGAGAGACGGTAGGTAAAGAAGGGAGTAGCGGTAAAGAAGATAAGGTAAAATAAAACACAATAAAATAATAAAGTGAATAAATAAATGAAACGAAGGTAGGGAAAATAAAGTAAAAAAGAGATAAATAGGTAAATAGGAAAAGAAGGGCAAAGAAGTGTAAATAAATAAACATAAGAAAAAAAAAAGAAAAGAAAAAATGGAGGCAGAAGAAGGTAGGGGAGCGGAGGAGGAGGGGAAGAGGAGGGGACGAAAACCAAATGCGGAAAGGCTAGTTATGGAAAGAAGCGCGAGTGCAGGGGACTTAATAGGAATAAAGGAATGGTGGAAAAGGAAAAGAGAACACATGGAGGAGAAGGAACAGGAGGAAGAGGAGGAAGGAAGGACGGCATTTCAAAAAAACAGGAAGGTGCACCGATCACCGGAGAATAAGGGAGAGGAAGAGGAGAACATAGGGACGATGATAAGAGGAATGAGAGACGAGATAAAGAAAGAGTTGCAGGCGGTTAAACAAGAGATAAAGGGGCAGAGGGGAGAAATGAGAGAAATGAAAGAAGAGATGGAAAAGATAAAAGAGGAAATAAAAAAGGGAGAAGAAAGATGGAGAAGGGAGAAGGAAGGAATGGAGAAAAGAATAGGACAATTAGAGAGGAGGTTGGAAGAAAAGGAAAAAGAGAGAGGAAGAGTGGAAGAGATAGAAAAGAGAGTAAGAGAGATAGAATTAGAGGGGGAGAAAAGCAAGAGAGGGGGGAGACGGAGAGCGGTCAGGAGAGGAAAGGAGCAGGGAGCTAGAAGAGAGAATAAAGGAGATGGAGAGGAAAGTAAAAAGGAAAGAGAAGGAGGAAAGACGAAGGAGGATAATAATAAAAAGCGTAGAAATGAGGGGGACGGTGGTAGAAACGGCGAGGGGGATACTAGGAAAAATAGGAGTGCAGGCAAGAATAGCAGGAGTGAAAGAGATAAGAAAAGCAGGCGCAGGGAGAAGAGACTCGATGGTGGAAGTGACAATGATGGAAGAGGAAGGGAAAAGAGAGGTGATGAGAAAGAAAGCGAATTTAAGAGGAAGGAGAGAGATAATACAGGAAGACTTGACATGGAGGGAGAGAAGTATGCAGTGGAAAATAAGGGAAATAGGGGAACAAGAAAAGAGGAAGGGGAAAATAGTAAAGGTGAGACATGGAAAATTATGGGTAGATGGCAAATGGTAGTTTTGGGATGAGGAGAAGGAAAACATGAAGGATGGAAAAGGAAGAGAATGGGGGATGGAGACGGGGAAGGGAGACGAGGGCAGGAGAGAAGAGTGGCGAAAAAAGGAGGAAGTGATAGGGGGAGAAAAAGAAGGGCCAAAAAACGGGAGATAGGCGGGAAAGAAAAGAGAGGAGAAAGAAGAGAGGAATGGAAAATAGCGTATTGGAATGTGGCAGGATTAGGGAACAAGGACGAGGACTTTTGGAAAGAAATGGAAGATTGGGAAGTAATAGCGGTAACGGAAACGTGGGTAGAGGAAAAGAACTGGGAGAAAATAAGGCGTTAGTTGCCGAAGGGGTATAAGTGGACAAGACAAGGGGCGAAGAAGAGGAATAGGAAAGGCAGGGCGATAGGAGGAATGCTGATGGGAGTCAGAGAAGGGATGGCGATGGAGGGTGAAGAGGAGGAGCAGGAGGAGGAAGAGGGAATGATATATAGGAAGGTGAGAGCAGGGGAAGAGGTATGGATGATCGTAGCGGTATACATAAATGGGGATATGGGAAGGAAATTAGAAAAAATGAGAGGGTGGATGGAAGGGCAAAATGAAAAGGAAAGAGTGATAATAGGAGGGGACTACAATGCGAGGACGGGAACAAAAGGAGGTAGGGCGGGAACAGAAGAGGAAGAGAAGGAAGGAGGAAGAAAATCAAAGGACGAAAAGGTAAATGAAGACAGGAGAAAGTTGGTGAGTAGGCTGGGTAAAGTGGGGTGGGAGATTATGAACGGGAATATAGAGGGGGATGAAGAAGGAGAATACACGTATGTAGGAACGAGAGGAGAGACGGTAATTCACTACATACTGGGAGACGAGAACACGAGGAAGGCAATAAAAGGCGTAAAGGTAGAAGACAGGGTGGAATCGGACCATCAGCCACTCGTGGTGACGATCAAAAGAGGAAGGAGAGAGAAGAAGGAAAAGGAAAGGAGGAAAAAAACGGGGCCGAGAAGAGGCAAATGGTCGGAAGAAAGGAAGGAGGAATATAAGAAAGGAATACAGGGAATTAAAGTAGAAGGAGAGGAGACACAAGGAGCGATAAGGGAAGCAATAGAGTAGATAAGAGGGGCGGTTAAGAAAAGTGAGGAAAAGGCAGGAGAGGAGGAGAAGGGGGGACGGAGAGAGGGGTGGTGGGATGAAGAGTGCAAAGAGAAGAAAGCGGAGGTGAGAAAGGAATTAAGGAAGGGAAGGAGAGAAGGGAGCTCGAAAGAAAAGTATAGACAGAAAAAGAGACAGTATAAGGAGCTATGTGAGAAGAAAAAGGAGGAGGAGAGAGAGAGAATAATCAGAGAAATCGCACAGGCGAAAACGGAGGAGAGCGTGTGGAGGATAGTAAATAGAGGAAGGAAAAGCAGGAAGAGGGTAACGGAGGACATAGGAAAAGAGGAGTGGAAGGAATACTTTATGAGGCTGTTAGGGGGGGTAGAGGAAAGAATAAGGATGGGGACGGAAAAAGAGGAGAGAACAGGAGAAGAAGAAGAGGTAAGCATAGAAGAAATAAGGAAAGTAATTAAGGGAATGAAAGAAGAGAAGGCGGCCGGGGAAGATGAGCTACCGAATGAAGCATGGATGTGGGGAGGAGAAGAAGCGGTGGAGGTGGCATGGGAAATATGCAGAAGAGTGTGGAAAGGGGAAGGTTGGCCACAGGAATGGAAAGTAGGGATAATAGCACCGATAGTAAAAAAGGGAGAAGGGAGAAAAGTGGAGGAATACAGAGGAGTAACGCTGATGCCAACAATTTATAAAATATATACTACAGTGCTAGCGAGGAGATTAGAGCAGGAGGTGGAGAGAAAGAGAATAATCCCACCGAATCAAACAGGGTTTAGGAGGGGGATGGGGATGGTAGACAACATTTATGTGTTGAATTATATTGTAAATAAGAAACTAGCGGAAGAGAAAGGTAAGGTAATAGGATTATTTGTGGGCTTGAAGGCAGCGTTTGATATGGTGGATAGAAGGATACTGATAGAGGCAATGGAAAAGAAAGGGGTAACAATAGGGTTAAGAGAGAGAGTGGAAGAGGTATACAGAGAGACAATGAGCAGGGTGAAAGTAGGAGGGGAGATAGGCGAGGAGTTTTGGACAGAAAGAGGCGTAAGACAAGGGTGCCCGATGAGCCCGGTACTGTTTAATATTTTAACAGCAGACATGGAAGAGGAATTAAGAAAGGGAAGGTGGGGAGGAGTGAGAGTCGGGCAAAGGAGAATATGCTCCTTAACGTATGCAGACGACGTGGTGGTGTTGGCAGAAAGAGAGGAAGAAATGGAAAGCATGATAAGGAGAATGGAAGGTTACTTTGGAAAGAAAAACATAGAGGTTAATGTGACCAAAACGAAAATTATGAGGTTCAGGAAGGGAGGAGGAAAGAGTAAGGTAATGGAATGGAAGTGGAAAGGGAAGAGGATAGAAGAAGTGAAAGAATTCAAGTACCTAGGGTACGTATTCACAAAGAACGGGGGGCAAGAGGGACAACTACGGGACAGGATCAGGAAAGCGGGAGCGGTAATGAAGCAGGTGTGGGGCATAGGAAAGAGGAAATTTGGAAAAGATTTTAAAAGGAGAATGTGGTTGTTCAACACACTAGTGTGGACAGTAATGGGATATGGGGTAGAAATTTGGGGATGGGAGGAGAGGAAAGGAATAGAGAGCACGCAGGAGAGATACATAAGGTGGACACTGGGAGTAGAATGGAGGACGCCGGGATATATGGTGAGAGAGGAAGCAAAAAGGGAAAAGCTAAAGACAAGAGCGGGAAGGAGGGCGTGGAGTTATGAGGCAAAGTTGAAAAGAGGTGGAGGAAGTGAAATAGCGAGAGATTGCTTAAAAGAAATGGAAGAAAGGGAGATAGAAAACGAGGAAAGGTTGTCGAAATGGGAAAAGGAGAGAAAAGGGCTGAAAGAGAAAGGTAGAAACAGAGGAGGGGGAGAGGAAACGGAGACGGAAGGATACGAAAAGGTAGAGAAGGAGGATAAAAAAGAGCAGGAAGAAGAGAGATGGGAGAAAATCAGGGAGTCGAGATACAACAGATGGTATAGGGAAATACGGACGGAAGAAATTCCGAAATATTTGAAGGCGGGATGGGCAGAAGAAAGGTGTAAGAGGATAGCGCGATATAGACTAGGCAACGAAATGAGAGAAGGAAGATATTGGGAGGAGGAGGAAGAAAGGAGATGCAGAGTGTGCAGGGGGGGGGGGAGGAAGAAACGTGGGAGCATGTATTAGAGAGGTGTGAGGGAAAGCAGGAAGAAAGGAAGGGGACGGGAGAGAGGATAAGGGAAATACTGGAAGAAACCGGGGGAGGAGAAGGGTGGATGAAAAAACTGGAAGAAACAAGGAAGCGCAAGAGAAGGGGGGAGCAAGAAAATGAAGAAGGGGATAAGTAAGGAAAGGTGTGAAAGAAGGAATGGAATGAATGGAAAGGAAACGGAAGTCGGAAGAAGGAGAGAAGGAGAGGAAAGAAAGGCAATAGATAATAAGAAAATGTAATAAGGAATTAAGAAAGAGAGAGAACGGTGGCGAATAAGAGACACAAAGGCGAGCGAGCGGCGGAGGAAAAAATAGAAAAAAAAGAAGAAAAAAAAGAGCGAGCGTGCGAGCGGAGGCAGAGGCGATAGAAATAAGAAGTAACATAAGGAAATGTAAATAGATGTAAAAAAAGAAAAAAAAGAAAAGCGTATTAGGATAAGGAAATGTAAATAGGATAAGAGAAGAGAATGTAAAGGAGAAACGGAAGCCTTGTAACCCAAGGGGAACAATAAAGAATTACATACATACATACATACATATATTCAACTTTATATATAATATGTATACACATTGATGATTTTAAGTATCGATATTTGTATAATTATGTTCTTATTGTGTATTTTGACATACATATCAGAATTCTAATGTAGTTTATGTTATTTCTGTCTCAATTTTGTAGTATCACTTCACAGCTAACCAATGGGAAAAACCACGCATAGATGGAAATAAAAATTGAAATTTGACGCTGCTCCAACTATATTTGGAGATTTGGTGTATCAAGAGAAGGGAAAAATGAATGAACGTTAGTGTGTGTAACATCCGCGTAGATGTAGTTTAATTGTATTTCGCGCCTCTTCCTCAGGATCATCGTGTAGTACTCCTACTCGCCGCTAGATTTACCACAGTTTAAAGTCTAGGAATTTTTTTCTTTTTCTCTCTCCCGGTCCCGTCGACCCTCTGTGCTCCTCCGCTATATTCTTCTTCTTGTGCTAGAGGACCACAGATATATCTGCGTAGTGCGATACAAAAATTCGGAAAACAATGGGAAAAAAGCGGCGTAGGGAACATTCGGAGGAGTTGAAAAAATTCGAAGAGCGTTTGGAAAAAAGAATTCGTGGCCTAGAGCGACTTCAGGAGAAGGAACGCCGTCAGCGTAAGTATAATCTGTTTTTAGGTTAGGTCTCCACGTGGCACATCAATAGATACGCGCAATGCGCAGAGAACGGAAAAACGTTCGAGTTCTAACCTGGAAAATAAGAAAAAGTATATGGAAAAAGCTCCTATACAGGCTCTAACCTGTCGAGCGACAAATTTGATTTCTTGGTTAGGCTCTAACCTACCAAGTATCTAAGCGCTAATTGCTCGAAGTAGCAGGGAATATGCAACTCGGGGAGGTCTAACCCGACTGAGGAAGGGCGCAGCCCGTGCGAAAATAGCGCCGTTCATCCAGGCTCTAACCTGTGAATGTTCTTTCTGACGGGAAAAAAAAAGAAGGGTGCAGCCCATGCGGAGAATGCATCGTTATACAGGCTCTAACCTATGAACATCTCATGGACAATTTCCTTATTTTTTCTTTCGTGCTTGTTAGGTCACCGTCACGCGACGGACTCCGAGTCGATGGATGCAAGCAGCGGCAGTGAAGATCGTTCAGATTCAGATCGTCTCAGGCGTGACAGATATAGCGTCAGCCTTTCCAGATCGGACTCATCTCAAAACACGCAGAGAGAGGAACCGTCTCAAGTTGTCGTAGACAATGTTGAGGCGACGAGAAACGATCCAACGACAGAAAACCAAACACAAGGCCTCGAGGTGGCAAACCCCGATAATGATCTCGATCCTCGAATCGTCGAAATTTTGGGAAAACGGATAACGGAGGATCGTCAGTTGGCGACCAAGATTCCTGTCGAAGTCAGCGTACGTTGGGAAGAGATATTGAAAAACGGCTTACCAACCGAGGAGCGTGATTTAATTATTAAAAAATATCCGCCTCCGGAAAACGCTGTCTTTATCGACCCTCCGATTGTCAATCCGGAAGTCAAAGCGTCCCTTGGCGAAAATACCGCAAAAAGAGATGAGAGAATCGTCTTGAAACAAAAAAAGATCGCAGCGGCTATTGCGGCGGTTGGGAGTGCTTTCCGTGAAATAATCAGCGGAGAAAAAGACGATCTGAGTATTGTCGAAAATCTCAGCGACGCTGGACGTGTACTTTCAGATTTACAACGCGACGAGTCAATAATTCGTCAGAGCTTAATTCTGGCAAATATTAATACGTCTTTTAAAGACGTGTTGAACGCGTCTACCCCAGACGAATTTTTGTTTGGAAAACAAGTCGAGGACAGAGTGAAGGCGGCCAAGACTCTAGAGAGTACCTCGAAGGAGCTGAGAATTCCGAGAAAATCATTTACACCGAGGAATTCAAAAAACTTGCGGGGCCCGCCCCGTCGCACGCCGGCAGCGCAACATCGTCAGGGAGCGACGGAACAGGGCGGGAAGAAACAAACTGCATCGAGACGTTCCCGGAGTTCACCGAACACGTCGCGGACTCAGCGTCGAGAGGACAGGGGTCGCCCGGCTTACAAGCGAGAAAGTCGACCGCGTCGGAGATGGTAGAAGGACCTGTAAGTTCGATTGCAGGCCGATTACGTTTTTTCAAAGAACAATGGAAAAATATGACAGCTGATCGGTTAATTCTATCGTGGATAGAAGGCTATAAAATTCCTTTCGAGTCAACACCTTATCAGGATAGATTCCATGAGCCCCATAGATCAGCAAAAGAACGGAGAGAATTGCGTGAGCTGATAAACGAATTAGAAGATAAGGGCGTCGTTCAGCCATGTCACAAAACAAAAGGCCAATTTGTTTCCGATATTTTCTTAGTCCCGAAATTGGAGGGAAAAAAACGATTTATTTTAAATCTAAAAAGATTAAACGAGTTCGTTACATCTTATCATTTTAAACTAGAAGATAAAAAGGCGGTCATAAATCTCGTAGAAAAGGACTCATTTTTTGCAAAAGTTGATCTAAAGGACGCTTATTATACGATTTCCGTCAAAAAATCACACCGTAAATTTTTGAGATTTCAATTTGAAAATCAACTGTACGAGTTTGTTTGTTTGCCCTTTGGACTATCCTCAGCACCATACACATTTACGAAAATTCTCAAACCTGTCATAACAGAGTTACGTAAGAAGGGTCTCATGCTAGTCGTGTATTTAGACGACATTTTAGTAATTGGGGAGTCGTTTGAGAAATGTAAAGAGAATGTCCGGAAGGTTTGCCAAATTTTGAGAAAACTGGGCTTCGTATTGAATGAGGAAAAATGCCAATTGTCACCGTTGAAGAGATGTAGATATTTGGGTTTTATTTTCGACTCGGAAAAAATGAGAATTCAACTCCCGGAGGATAAGAAAGAAAAAGTAGAAGCGTTGATAAAAAAAATTCCAACGAAAGACGTCATGTAAAATCCGGGAATTTGCAGAATTCATCGGGACATTAATCGCATGCCTTCCAGCCTTGCAATACGATTTGAGTCATACGAAAAACTTTGAGAGGGTTCGATATCTGGCTCTCGAAAAGAGTTCAGGGTGTTACGAGAGTGTAATGAGAATACCGAACGCGTTACAATCAGAGTTTTCGTGGTGGTTAAAGGCCATTCGTTCTCCGTACTGCTCGTTGAGATCAGAAAAATTTAAATATGAAATTTTTAGCGACGCTTCTCTGTCTGGATGGGGAGCGGTTTGCGGAGATGAAAAAACACATGGTTTTTGGAGCCAGGAGGAAAGATCGCTTCATATCAATCTTTTAGAGTTGATGGCAGCCTTTTTTGCATTAAAATGTTTTGTTGAGAGAGAAAGGAATTGCAAAGTCCTTCTCCGAATTGACAACACAACAGCCATCGCGTATATAAACAAGATGGGTGGCATTAGATTTGAAAAATTGAGTACCCTGGCTAAACAGATCTGGGTATGGTGTGAGCGTCGCAGGATCTGGTTAACTGCGTCTTACATTAACACCAAGGACAATATAGAAGCGGATTTTGAGTCACGGAGACTTGAGAAGGAGACAGAGTATAGATTAGCCGATTGGGCATTCGATGAGATCGTGAATGTTTTTGGGCAGCCGGAAATTGATCTCTTTGCATCGCGCGTTAATACTAAATGTATTCGCTATGTCTCATGGATCAAAGACCCGCAAAGTGAGGCCGTAGACGCTTTTACGATCGACTGGTCACGGTTTTCTCTTTTTTATGCGGTCCCTCCGTTTTCACTCATATTACGCATTTTGAGGAAAATAAGAGAGGAAGGCGCAAGAGGTATCTTGGTTGTACCAGATTGGCCGGGGCAACCATGGTATCCATTCTTTCGTTCCCTCATTCCTGGGGAAATAATTGAAATCGGTCCTAAAAAATCATTAGTTTTGTCTCTCAACAGAGATCCTCACCCGCTGTGGGAACACCTTACCCTGGTGGCCGGAGTTGTTTGCGGCAGGCTTTCACACGAAAAAGTATTCCAGAAGGGGCCATCGATATAATGATCAGCTCGATACGAGAGTCTTCGCTAAAACAGTACGACGGTGCACTTCGGAAATGGTGGAGTTTTTGCAACAGAGAACAGATCGATCCTTATAAGCCGTCAATTCCCGATGTGATAAGAATAATAACAGAAGCGTTCAAGGAAGGAGCAGCTTATAGCTCTCTGAATACGCTTAGATCGGCGATATCTCTTCTTGTTGGGCCACATATTGGACAAGATGCTCATATCAGGAGACTATTTAAAGGAATAGCGGAGGCTCGTCCTTCTAAGCCTCGATACAATAGCACACGGGACCCACGAATGGTTTTAGATTATTTTAAAACCCTAGAGAGGAATGAAGATCTTCCCTTGGAAAAACTGGCGATGAAAGCGGTCACGTTATTAGCCTTAGTGACAGGGCAGAGGATGCAGACACTATCCTTGATTCGCGTAAATAATATGAAGTTGCAAGGAGAGGCGTTGTGGATCGAAATTCCAGACCCGATTAAGACGTCAGGGTTAAATAGAAAACAACCTCTCTTAAAATTGCCGTTTTTCAAGGATGATGAGGCTATTTGCCCAGTTTCTACCGTTCAGAGCTACCTTAATCGGACGGAAGAAAATAGAGGAACATGTGAATTCCTTTTTATAGCTATCAAAAAACCTTTCAAGGCTGTGGGACCCCAAACCTTTAGCAGGTGGGTGAAGAAGGTTCTCACCGAAAGTGGAATCGACACGCGGATCTTCTCAGCCCACAGTACGAGACATGCGTCATCATCCTCAGCCAAGGTTAAGGGAGTCAGCATCGATACTATTAAGGAGAGTGTTGGCTGGTCCAAGAGGTCAGAAACCTTCGCTAGGTTCTACAATCGTCCAATAACAGACGAGAACGATTCTTTCGCGAAGGCAATTTTAAAAAGTTGATCTGAAAACATTGTATCGCTTGGATATTGTTCATGTTTTTTTTCTGTCTACCATTGTCTTTTGTTATGTTCAATAAACCATTAGAATACACGCAGATTATAGGAAAACGCCACAATAACTTTAAAAATCTACACGATGATCTTGAGGAAGAGGCGCGAAATACAATTGAACGATTAAACGAGCTTACCTGTAAGTGATGTTTGATCGTAATTGTATGTAGCGCCTCTTCCGAAAGATCAGAGTCCCACCCTATTTACACAGGATATAATGCAGAACCCATCTCCGGGTCGGAGATTTTCCCGAATGATTGTGGCTATACACTTTCAATATGAATATAGCGGAGGAGCACAGAGGGTCGACGGGACCGGGAGAGAGAAAAAGAAAAAAATTCCTAGACTTTAAACTGTGGTAAATCTAGCGGCGAGTAGGAGTACTACACGATGATCTTGAGGAAGAGGCGCTACATACAATTACGATCAAACATCACTTACAGGTAAGTTCGTTTAATCGTTCAATTTTTCTTTCATTATTCTTAGGCATATATATATTTTTGAGAGTTGATTTTCCCGTCAGGAAAGCGACCGTAATTTTATCGCTTTCCGAGATAAGTGCTAGCGGGGCCACATGGCTGTACCCCGTCGATTTCTTATGTTTATCGAGAGGCCCTTTTTCGCATCGAGAAAAGGGACCGTAAATTTATGTCTTTTCTAGGATAAGACGAACACGAACCATATGGCTATTGACCGTCGACGTAATCCGATTCTTTTTATTTACGTTTTACATAACATTTACTTTCCCAGAAAAACATATCCCTTCCACCCACGATCTTAGTATCCCTCCGAATTCTCAACCCTCCAATCATAGTAATGATCCTTTCATAGATGTTAAGAATTTTAACGAATAAGAATGCGAACCTCCCTACTATAAGCACTTCCAAATCTGTTAGAACATCGCTGTCTTTCAATAGAGAATAACTTTTAGTCAGTCTTCTCCAGCCAGTCAACAGAGTCAGTAATCAGTATTTCCATATCTAGTTCTCGTATTCATTCCTTTCTCTGACTCTGATTATCAATAACTTCTGTTATTGTAAAACACTATTATAGTTAGTCAGTAAATTCAGTACACTTCAACAACACCTCAACATACAACAACAGAACAAACACAACAACAATTTCATCAATCGACACCAACCAACAACGATCCGACAACGATTCAACAACAATACAACAACAACTTCATATCCAAGTAAGGCAACTACTGTAAACCGCGCTCGAAATGTCAAACAGAAATCACTTTAAATTTCAACAGAACTTTTGTATATCGTTAAATAAATAGTAGTTATATTTTTGTTACATAATTTCTTGGAATTATTCTTAATTCAATTCCGTACAAAATACTCTTCTCTTCCCAATCCCGTGCTATTGCGCTTGGCGTAGGCAAAAAATAGGGAAATTAATAAATATTTATGTACATTCACTCTGGATGTCACATGTGTAATTATTATCATAAAAATATCATCCGTACAATAATAAATAATAAGTACAATTCCTGTTTAAAAGTTGTGGCAGATGTTGGCACCGAACGAGTTATTTGTGCACAAACAAATTCTTTAACAAAAGAAATTCATTTACTTCCATTTTCAATTGAAAGAAAATGTGAAGCCATTGCATCTAAAAAATGTGAAGTACCGAAGCCGATGAATATTGGTATGTAGTATTATGTGTATAGATATATGCTCTACACTGTTCGTTTTTTCATTTGGATTGCTGTAAAATTAAAATTTATTTTTCAACCTCCTAAACTTTTTAATATTTAGATAATTGTAAGCAACCTGAACATCCTTGCATCGAAGAAAATAAGCAGCAAAATTCTGTGGAAGTCTGTGGAGTTCAACTCCCAATGAAAAGTCGTCTAATGGTTTCATTGAAGATGAAACGAGTTTTTCCAAATCCGAAAATCACTTTCAGTCTTCGGATTCAAACACAGATATTTTGGAAAAATATCAAAAACTTCAGAAGCTATATCACAATAATGAAAAAACAAGAATAGCTATGAAAAAGAGTACATGCAACAATCTACAAAGCCTTACAAAGGAAGATAAAAAATCTCGAAAGACAAGTATGCATATTACAAAAAATACCATCTGCAGCTAGCAAAATTTTCAATAGTGACCAATTAAAAATTTTAACTGGACAATATAAAAAAATTCCGGTGTGGTGCGATGATACATTGATAAAGGCGTATCAAACAAAATTTGCTTGTGGGATTTCTGGTTATAAAGAATTATTGCATGCAGGCCACCCTTTACCGTCTCTTAGAATATTACGAAGAAAGCTAGAAAATTGGAAATTTTTAAGTGGAAGTCCTGACGAAATTTTTCTGTTTTTACAAATCAAAGTTAAACAATTTTCAAATCAAATTCATAAAGACTGTTTAATTATTATGGATGAAATCAGTATAACACCTGGATTGTGTTACGATAATTCGATCGGGACCTATGTTGGTAACGTAACATTACCAGAACACGACTCTACTGAGGTTGCAACACACGTACTTGTGTTCATGCTAGCAGGAATATCACAACGCTGGAAGCAAGCCATTGATTATTGTTGGGATATATAGGTTTAATAAAGATAGACGAATGCTTTCTTTGTAACTGTCAGGTCTTTTATTGATACGTCCGAACTCTTTCGGTGTCGACACTAGACTGACTTACAGCCCAGACAAAGGAGGAAGCGTCCCCACTCACATAACCATATATCCATAAGATGGAGGAAACACAGTAGCGGGCGCTCTCATATTCTAACACTCCCTCCCGACTGCTCCATGTGTTTTCCACATCGCATCTTTGGATGATCTGTTGGTCCTCGTTTAATTATTTCCTGCAACGTTACATGCATACTGAAACATTTCAACTTATACATCTCTGTTCATTATCTTATCGCTTAATTGTTTGTGGAGTTCAAAAGCTAGTGGCTTTGTAAATATGTCAACCAGTTGTTGTTTCGAATTTACCCATCTAACTTTAATCAACTCTCTTTTTACACATTCTTTAACATGATGTGCTTTAACTTCAATAATATGCCTCAACTTGTTTCCACCATTGGTCTCAACACCAGCAATTGCTGCCTTGTTATCGCACCATAAAAGCATAGGCAATGGGGGTTCAATCAAAATCAACTTGAGTGAGTTATACATTGATAGCATCTCCTGACTAGCCTCACTCATCGCAACATATTCTGCCTGACAGGTAGATAATGCTACATATGGCTGTTTGTGTGTTCGCCAAGCTATCGCATCTCCAAAGAGGTTGATTACGAAACCACACGTGGTCAGAGATTCTTTGCAGTCAGCAAAGCTGGAGTCTGAGAATCCTTCAATCTCATTAGTTTCTCCAGTATATGTTAGTTCTAGACTTGCCGTCCCCCTCAAGTATCGGAAAACCCTTTTAACCATTTTCCAATCTTCTGCTGTAGGATTTACTTGATGTCTACTCAGGACATTTACAGCATATGATATATCTGGTCTTGTCGCACATGCCAGATAAAGCAAACTCCCCACCGCTTCTCTGTAGGGATAATTTTGCTTCGACTCGGTCATATCATACCCATCAATTTCCTCATTTGTTTCTCTCATCTTTCTTTCCTGATTGGTGGCTTGAGTCGTTATCATTGGCGTTCTCTGTGGATGCGACTCATCGAACACAAATCGAGCAAGAATTTTCTTCGTATATTTTTCTTGATTGAGCTCTATATAACCTCTCTCTTTATCACGTCTTAGAGAAATGCTCAGAAACTCTTTTGGCTCACCTAATATTTTCATTTCAAATTTTCTGCTCAACTCGTCTTTTAACTCATTTAATTTTTCCTCATCATTACTCGCCATCAAAATATCGTCAACATAGACAATCAGGATTAGGAGTTTAATTCCATCTCTCCATACAAAGAGGCATGGTTCCAAATCTGAATTGGTCAATCCCATCTTTCGAACCACTTCAGTAAACTTGTCATTCCAACGCTTTGGACTGATACGTAAGCCGTATAGTGCCTTTTGCAATTTACACACCTTTGCACGTCTTTCTTTATTTGTATGGTTTGTACCCTCAGGTATTTCCATATAAATTTCCTCGTCTATCTCACCATTTAAAAAGGCTGTTTTCACATCTAATTGCCAGACCTTCAAACTGTATTTATTAATTATAGCAAGTACCGCTCTCACTAGAGGCAGTCTTGACACCGGAGCATATGTTTCTCTTAGCTCATAATTATTTGTGTCTTTGAATCCTCTGATGACTAAACGAGCTTTATATCTCACGTCATTATTGGATTCAATTTTCCTTTTAAAGACCCATTTGGAATCTATTATATTCAGTTTTTGCCCCTTACTCATCTCCATTGGTCTGTTCACCAATTTCCAAACTTTATTTTTCTCCATTGACAACAGTTCCTCATCTATTGCTGATCGCCAAAGTTCTTTCTCGTCTGTTTGGATCGCTTCTTGGTAATTCACTGGATCTTCATTTATACTTGAGAACAATGCATGATAAATTGTGTCATTCGTCTGATTCATGTCGTTCCCAGTTTCAACGTCAATCAGATTCGAGAAGCATAGATTTGCTCTCGCTCTCTCGTCTAAGTTTAATTTATCAAAGCTCGTGTCATTTATAGCATCATTTCCTTTAATTCTCTTATCAGTTCTTTCGCATTCACTACCAGTCTTACTCCCGTCTTTTCTGGGCCTACCTCTTTTCCGTCTTATCTCTCCCTCCGGTTTTAAAACTTCGTCGTTTTCGTTTTTATTTGTATAGAACTTTACAAACCATTCCTTTTTATTGATTTCCTCATTTTCATAAGGGACATCTTTAATGCACGTCTTATTATATCTGTCCCCATATACCAGTTTTTCATTAAACCTAGCATGTCTACTCTCATAGTATTTGCCATTTTCGGGTCTCAGGAATTGGTAACCTACTGGTGTATAACCAACCAAAATTACTGGTACTCCTTTTGCTCTAAACTTTGGACCAGTGTCTTTCTGTACTTTGATATAGGCTACGCACCCAAACCTTTTAATTTGATTTATATCAAACCTGTGTTCTGGAGCAAAACTCTGAAGAGGAGTGATCATGTGGTTTGATTTATGTGGAGTTCTATTGTATGAATACACTGCTGCATTCATTGCAATATCCCACATACATTCGGGGAGTTTTGCATCATACATGTATGACCTTATTTTCTTTTGTAGTGTTTGATTGAAACGCTCAGCCACACCATTAAGCTCAGGTGTATCTGGACATGCCAGTTGAAGCTCTGCTCCTAGTTTCTTTAGAACATCCACAGTGTAACCCCCTGTATATTCTGTACCTTGATCACTTCGTAGATAGCATACTTTCGCGTCATATCCTAGCAAATTTCGTGCACTTCTTACGAACATTTCTAGACAGTGACCAGTATCACTCTTTGCTTTCATAGCGTATGCCATAGCAAATCGTGATTTATCATCTACAAATACAGAAATATATTTGTACTTCTTTGGATGAGATACAGGTGATATTGGTCCCATGACATCTGAATGTATAATTTGCAAGGGGTTGGTTGCTCGCTTACGTATGGAAAGAAACGGTAATTTGTCAAACTTTGAAATCAGACACACTTCGCATTCTTTGATGAGTTCATCAAACACGACTTCTCTTAGTTCTTTATTGTCTGGGAACTTATGTTGCAATTGTTTTAAATATGCAACTGATGCATGGCCAAATCTGACATGCCATAACATTGCTTTTGACAGAATCTTTACTTTGTTTTCAACTGGTGTCACATCTTCAGTTGATTCTACAAGAGGCAACTCATCCACATCATGGATTTTTCGATCCCAGATAGTTGTATCGAAATTTGAGTGTTCATATAGAGTCTTTCCCTTACCCCTAAACTCACTGCTTTCAGACTTTTCTTCAGACACTGATTTGCCCTCATCTGTATCTGTTGTGATATTTGAATCACCCATCTTTAATTCTGATTCTTCATTTTTCTCATTATTCGATTCTTTTTCTTTTGCTGCGGTGCTACGAGTAAAATATCTTCCCATCTGAGACTCTTTATCTGCCAGGTTTGCAAACACACGTCTGCTTATTTTACCACATTCTGAATTAATATCTCCAATCTTTAACTCTATAATCCAATATGGTCTTTTGTATACACCGGAAATAAATGTTTCATTCGAATTTGGATCAAATATGTTAATTTGCTCGTCATCTAAATAGATTGCAAGGCCTAGCTCTGCAAATCTCCTGAGCGACAATAAATTTTCTTTTAATTGATCAGCGAATATTACATTTTCGATTTCAACACGCTTACCATTTTCTAATCTCAATTCGATTTTACCCTCTCCCTCCGTTCTTAAATTCGCTGATTCGTTTTTATTCGCGCATTTAATCACACCGTGTCTCGACTCATCGAAAGTTTTGAAAACTAATTTTGAATTTGTCAGATGCTCTGTGGCTCCGGAGTCAGCCAAGAACTCTGTAATTATTCTATTTCCCTTTACGTATGATGCATCGGTATACATTGTTTCTATAGTATCTAAGCTTTCATTTCTCGTCTTCTCTATCTTATTATTGCTCAACAAATAGTTTTGCTCACCCCTTTTGATATTACTGCTCTCTGCAAGTTTCCCTGGAGGCTTTTGACTCGTCGAATTGTTGCCTTGAGGTTTTCCATTTTTCTCATATTTCTTGAATTTGAAGTTACCTTTAGGCTGACCCTTATTATTTAGAAATTTGAATCGCTTAGGGTTGTTTCTATTTGGATTATTATATTTCCTTTTATATGAATCCCGCGGGTTGCCTCTGACCGAATTAGGAATTCTACCGGCACTCCTGTTTCTGTTCTCTCTCTTCGGGTTCAAGTTTTCATTGGAAACACCGATTGAGTTTGCTGTTGGAAATGGACAATTTGATGCTATGTGGTTGCTGAACTGATTACAGTTATAGCATAAAATGCCGCGTCCCTTATTTGGGCAGTCATTAGCAATGTGTCCAACAGCTTGACACTCGTAACACCTTTTTCCTACCGTTGCCATGTTTGCAGCTCGAGTTTCTACAATATCCGCGCCACTTGAATCTTTTTGTGCAGCCTCATCTTGCATGACAATTAATTTTAACTCTTCATATGCTGGACTCTTTCCTTTGGTACTTTTTGACACATACTCAATGATCTGGACCGTAGGGACTGACAACATGACTGCATTATAAAATGCATCACGTTTTTCATCTTCGTGTAATGGTTTTCCACCTGGAGAATTCTCAAACGTGCGAATTGTCTCTTCAAATCGCTCACAGAACTGAGCAGCTGTTTCCTTTCCAGTTATGTATTTCATACTATACAGCTGTTTTCTCACTGAGTGAGATGTCACATTCGTTTCACACCTTTTAATTTCTTTAAGCCTGTTCATTATATCCACCGGATCTTGCAGTTGAGTCACTTTGGAATGATAATTTCTGTCCAAGTGATTTATTAAAATATCCCGAACCTTGAACTTTTGTTCTTCCAAAGTTTTCTCGTCTACTCTTGACTCAATCTCTTTGTCGATAACATGTAGCAAGCCATGTGACCTCAGCTCAGATGAGAAATAGTCATAGAAGTGTTCAAACTTACTATTATTGTCGAGTTTATATTCTCTTCTCATATTTCCACCTTTGTTCACAATCTCAAGCTTCAATGCTTCGGTTACTTTATTTGCTAAAGAGTTTGTGGTCAAACTCCCAGTTTCACTTGCCTCCTTTTGTTTGAGATCTGTTAATTTTGCTTCAATCAATTCCGCTACTTCATCTCTCCAATCCATTGCGTCAGTGTCACTGTCTTGGACATTTTCCTCATCTGTCACCTTCTCATCTATATGTCCAAGTGTTGCTTTAATTTCACTCATCAACTCAGTTTGTCTCTCATAATTGTCATTAAATTTTTCCATAACCTTACACAATTTGGTTATGTCACATCTCTCCTTTTTCATCTCACCCAATTCTTCTTTCAAGGTTTTTATTGTTTCCCAATTTAGTTTTGTAATTTCACTTGATGAACTACAGAATCTATTCATGGTGGTTATCAGGTTTCTTATTTTGTTATCATGCTCATCAATTCTCTCAAGAGCTGACAGTTTATTTTTATTTTCAATCATATTCTCATCTGATGATTGATTCCTGCCCTCCTTCGGAATTACTTTAATTGTTGAACTGAGATTTTCAACGGAAGTAATTTTTACTTTTGAATTGCCCGACCCATGTGCTTCTCTGACCGCCGATGGGTTACTTATCTCGCCTGACCCTTCCAGCCTCATCTTATCATTTTTCTGTTTATCGTGCTGTAACTCATCTACCGCACCGTTTCCCGCACCTTCATTCACGGCGTCAGAAATAACCTCTGAAATTTTCTTTGGTACTAAGAGTGGTTTTTCAAGTTTGATCATCTCCTCTTTCCACACCATCAGATGATCCCACATCTTCTCATCCATTACACTCTTCCCTGCAATTAATACGGAATTAATAACTTTTGTACCAAATAGAATTGTCCTGAGACTAGTTGACTGAACACAAGTATGACCAGTCCCAAGGACGAATAAACGCTTCAAAAATCCGAACGCAAGATTTTCTCCCTGTTTATTCCAGCTAATCAGATCATATGCACCGAACACAAGTGTAAATTCCTTGATTAACCGTTCAGAGTAAATGAAATTGAATTCTTTAAAAATTCTAATTTCTAGTACAGTGATCGTGTAACAATTGGTGAATTACCGACACATATGTACTTTGATTTACATGCATGAATTTTGTTTTCTCTCTCTCACCCACTCGCATCTACACGTCTTCCTCACCAAAAATCTCGTCAAATCTCACCTGTCACATAACATTTGCCTTTGTCTGTTGTTATTGCAATTTCTTCCTCTTTAAATTCAAGTTTAATATCCAAACCTTCATCATACTCTTCCAGTTGGAATTTCTGAATTAACCAATTCCAGACAACTGTTAAGTCATGTACATCTGTAAGGTATTAATTTATTTATTGCGCATTTGCTCAACTACCATTTCTCTTTTAATCGATCGAATTTTATTTTTAATATGAGATAAAGAGGGAAAACAAAAACTGGAATCATCTTATTTCGAACATATTCGTTTCCCGTGCGTAACTTTCGAAACCTTGCGTGTGAGCGGACAGAAGACTTTATTCTTTCTTTGTATTTTCCGTTTATTTTGGTTCTCGCTTTATGCTCGAGCAACGAGTGACCGCTGTCGTCTCCTCTGCCCCCTCTACCGCACCACTCACGCCGGTTCGAACACGCTCGCGCGCCTTGCCTTTGTCTCACCCTGGCGATAGCGTTCCTGTTTTATTCCTCTTTATGAATTTCACCTCTTTTTCTCTTTTCTTTTATAATTTCAACTTCTCTCTCCTCTTCCCTCACTCCTTCACCTCATACACCCGACAATTTATCATTAACAATTACTCTGTTAATTTTTCTTTAATTTTTACTTACGTTCATCCTTTCCATTGTCATCGGACTTCTTCCGAATTTTATTATATATCTCACCTTCCATTCTCTTCAATTTTCCTCTCCTCTATTTCTTTTCGAAGCCGACCAATCACTTCTCTGTTTGTACTTGAACTAATGAACCGGTTTTTCCTTTTTCCTAATGACTAATCATTATTGGCGTAGTGAAAGCGTGAATATGCACTACGCGACTGTGCCCATAACCTGTTGGGATATATAGGTTTAATAAAGATAGACGAATGCTTTCTTTGTAACTGTCAGGTCTTTTATTGATACGTCCGAACTCTTTCGGTGTCGACACTAGACTAACTTACAGCCCAGACAAAGGAGGAAGCGTCCCCACTCACATAACCATATATCCATAAGATGGAGGAAACACAGTAGCGGGCGCTCTCATATTCTAACAATTATTATTATACTGGAAAACATACAGATGGCAACAAATTCAAACCACTTATCTTGAATTTTATTGAAAAAGCCCATGCAATAGGATTAGATGTGCATGGTATTGTTACGTACTGGCCGACATTAATATAAAGGCTCAGTCAATTTTCAAAATTCAGTAATGACCAAACGTCGGTTGCATATGTCCTCTAGTCGGTAAAAGGGCGCTCTGCATAGTTACCCCTAGTACCGACATACCAGATAGTTCAGTCTGATAAGTAAATAGTACGACTTATCTCAATACTAGAGACGGTAGGGAAAACCCAGCCTATCACAAGAACTTCCCGACCCTCTCCTAAGGGAAAACCCAAACTCCACCCTAAACCAAACTCCACCCTAAACAAAAATCCCTTCCACCCAAAAGTCAGAGCACATATAAAAAGACACGCTCTGACCAAAAAACCACACATTTAGACTCCGACTACATATATAGATTTCGTCTTTTTAGACTCGTAGATAATTATTACGCAACTCGAGTCCTCTCAGTCCTCAGTTAAAACCGACTCTGTAAAACGTCTTGCACGACGTTCAGTTCAGTTAAACCGACAGAAACTATAAGAATTACACAATAACCTTGAATCAACTTGAATAAACTCAATCGTTAACTGTTATTCATCGTGTTGTTCTCTTCAACTGCGCATAGCAGGGGTCGAATTTCATAAAGAACCTTTCGAATCTCCGAATCTCTGAATTTCCGAATTTCTGCTCGATCAGAATATCTCACTTACTCTGATCAAACTGAGCGTACTCTTCGTAGTTCGCGCCGATAAAACTATATCGGCGGAGTCAACAGAACGGCGTGACCATGCTGTTCCGAATCATCATCGAGGACGTAACAGCTCAGTTTATAAATAAATTTGGTGGCAGCGAACGGGATTCGACCGGAAGACATCACCTACAACACGAAAATCTGGAAAATTTTTTTTCCTACTTCGTCCTGGCTCATCAGAAGCCAGAACAACAACGCGATAACCAAATCGCACAAGTCGGCAATCAATCAACTACTGTGGACGACAACAAATCGAGGGACATCACCATTCATCACCGCGGCAGGTACAACTGCACCGTAAAGGACCCATCGTCACCGGCGCAACACAACAAGAAGGCTACCTGCCAAGGACCAGCAACGCCATAAATCTCGTCAGCGACACCGGAGTTCAACGACCAAACAACTACATCTGGACAACACAGATCTTCTTAAGTAGTAAGCGTTTCTTTCTTTTTCTTGCATAAAAAATGGCTACCGCAAACACAACTACTTCAGGAATGGACATCTCGATAGACCCCCCACCTGTATATAGAGCAGAACAAAATTTTAGAGAATTTTTGAAAACTATTCCAAATTTCGATAACGGGACCGACGGGTACCCAATAGATTCATTTTTACGCGATTGCAAATTAGCAAAAGAGCTGGCACAGGGAGTGAACGAATCTCTCGTCGTAAGAACTTTGATAAGCAAATGCAAAGGCGAACCTTTGAGGCGGGCAAGTCAAGCGGATGTAGCCACAGTAGACGAGCTCATAGAATTTGTTTCAAAACACTATAGGCCAAAGAAAGATGTCGAAGAGTGGTTTATAGAATTCGCAAAGCTCAAACAACAACCGAATGAAAAGGTCTTAGATTTCGGCTACCGAGTTTCACTACACTTAAAAAAGACATTGGAAGAGATAGAATTGAAAAGGAAAACGATAGTAGAAAGGGTATTGATAGCAGAACAACTAGCAATCTGGGTTTTCAAAAGGGGAGTTTCACAAAGAATAGCCGCATTTTTAGAATCAGAATTCGCAACCCTTGCCGATGCCACAACAATGGCAGAAAAGATCGAAGAAAGATTTAGATCAGATAAAGAAACAGAGTGTTTCACAGTCCAATCTAACATTCATTATCAGAGAAATAACAATAGAATGGATCAATCGAGTCAAAATACACTCAAAACCAACAACCAACCACATCTATCAGGCAAATTCTGCACATATTGTAAAAAGTCAAACCACACGATCGAAGATTGCAGGACGTTAAGAAATAAAAATCAGACGAACAAGTCAGCAATAATGAACTCCCACACGAACATGATGTGCCACTATTGTAAAAAACAGGGCCATTTGATCGGAGTTTGTAGGAAAAGAATATATAACGAAAACGCGGCCCGAGCAGGTACTCAAAACAGTCAGTTGGGAAACGGGCAGGCAGCCCCCGGCCACGGCGCACCGATGGGGCACGTGCCGGCCCAGCGTCAGGTGAACTCCCAACAAAACTAGGGAGGATAAATGTCTTGCAGGCAGTCTATAAGTCAACATGCGTCTCTCCATGCGTCAACTCCCCAGCAATAGTAGTAACATCAAAAGATATTCTTCCCGATCGCGCGACATTGTTGGTAGACACAGGATCTCAATTAAATCTCATCAAATATAGTTCACTAAAAAACCCAAATCTCATAAATAATTACATTCAGTATGAACTGACGGGAATATCAAAGAAAGACAAACCTTGCACAATAGGACAAATCAGAATAGACATGAACGGCACGCAAACGATTTTTCATGTAATCTCAGATGATTTTCCGTTAAATTATTCGGGCATCATAGGATCCGAATTATTATCAGCGGGAGGAAGCATAATCGACTATGAACAGGGACAGATAATACTAAGCGGTACGCGAATCCCTTTCATAGAGAGAGAAAGCATAGTCTTGCCAGCAAGAACAAAGACAGGTATATTTGTCAGAGTCGTAAACGCGCTCGAAGAAGGCTACCTGCCACGGCTTGACCTACCCGAAGGTATATACGCAGGAGAGGGTATCGTCAAGAATAATAAAGGAGTAGCCTACTTATACGCAATAAATACCCGGGAGAATGACATTAAGATCGACATTCCCGTAATACCTCTGTATCCTTTCGATACAAGTGTAGACGAGGACGAAACTTTCGACAAAGATAACAACTCTAAGTACATCCCTAGAGCTCAGGGAACTCGTACCGAAAAAGTTATCAGACTGTTGAAACTCGATCATCTTAATGAAGAAGAGCGTAAAGCGGTAAACACCCTAGTGGATGAATACGTTGACCTCTTTCATATCCCCGGAGAACAATTGCGAGCAATGAGCACGCTCACCCATCGCATACTGACCACAGACAATATACCCGTTAATACCCGACAGTACAGACATACACCATCACAGAAAGTAGAAGTACAGAAACAGGTAGATGACCTGTTACAATCAAACATAATACGACCTTCAAGTTCGCCGTACAATTCACCTCTGTGGATTGTACCCAAAAAGCCAGACGCATCGGAGAAACCGCGTTGGCGCCTCGTAATCGACTTCAGAAAAGTAAACGAGAAGACTATAGGCGACGCATATCCATTGCCATTGATAACGGATATTCTAGACCAACTAGGGGGAGCCAAGTATTTTTCGATATTCGATCTAGCTTCGGGATTCCATCAAATCGAAATGGACCCGGAAGATAGACAAAAAACGGCTTTCATGACCCCCCACGGTCACTACGAATTCAACAGAATGCCCTTCGGCTTAAAGAACGCACCAGTAACGTTCCAACGGCTAATGGATATGGTCCTACGTGGATTACAGGGGAACGAACTGTTCGTATATCTCGACGATATTGTCATCTACTCGAAATCATTAGAAGAACATGACGTAAAATTCAGACAGCTTGCTGACAGACTGAGAAAAGCCAACTTGACGCTACAGACCAATAAATGCGAATTTCTCAGGACAGAAGTAAAATACCTAGGTGACGTGATATCGGCAGACGGCGTAAAACCAGACCCGAAGAAAATTGAAGCGGTAAAATTTTTTCCGACACCAAAAACGCAAAAGAATATAAAAGAATTTTTAGGTCTCGCGGGGTATTACCGACGTTTCATTAAAGATTTCGCGAAAATCGCAAGACCATTATCGGACCTCACTAGCAAAAATAAAAAATTCGAATGGACATCGAGAGAGCAACTATCATTCGAAATTCTACGCGATATGCTATGTGAAGCACCGATATTGCAATACCCAGATTTCACGAAACCATTTATTGTCACAACGGACGCATCAGGTTTCGCGATAGGCGCAGTTTTGTCACAGGGTAAAATCGGCGAGGATCTCCCGGTTCCATATGCATCGAGAGTACTCAATGGCGCGGAAACCCGATACCATACCACGGAGCGCGAGATGGTAGCAGTAGTATTTGCATTACAAACCTTCAGGCCTTACCTCTACGGTAGACCATTCACACTAGTTACAGATCATAGACCGCTAGTATGGGTAAACACAGTAAGCGACCCTACGTCACGAGTAATGAGATGGAGAGAACGATTAAGAGAATTCGAGTATACAGTTCAATACAAAGCCGGTCGAGTAAACACCAATGCAGACGCACTGTCCAGGAACCCCATCATAAAAAAAGGGACAGTGTATGTAGTCGAACTTAAGTGGCGGAAAAGGGCCCGCCGCGAACGAGAAAAAACACGACCAGCAATAGCCGAGCCGCGCTCACCCCCGGGTAGCGACGGCATAGATGAAAAAAGGCTAAAGCTGACCGTTCAAAAACACGAAAAGAACAAGGAAGAAGTAAAACCTGATGACGAGACGAAGAATTTTTTAAGCCTTCCGAAAGGAAACGATACTGACAAAGAGGAGATTAAAATGGAAACAGAATCATCAGGCTCAGACTTTTTAGGATTCCCCATGAAAGACGAAAGCATTAGAAACATAGAAAGGGAACCAGAAATTAATGTGGAAATGAAAACTCCAACAGACGATAGGGTGCACGACAAATCCGAATTCTCGAAATTAAGCGAATTATTGGAAGAAATTTGCGAGAGCGATGAAGAAAATAAATCAATAAAAAATCCAGAAGCTACAGTATCAATAAAATCTCCAAGGAGTGAATCAAATATATCCAAAGAGATTGTAGAATCGGGAAATTTTTTTAGAAATTCTGTACCAAAAGTATCACGGGATACCGAGAGATTGAAAAAATCACAAGAAGAGTCCGAATTTTCGAAATTAAGCGAATTATTAGAAGAAATTTGCGAGAGCGATGAAGAAGATAAATCAATAAAATCCCCAGAATCAATAAAATCTCCAAGGAGTGAATCAAATATATCCAAAGAGATTGTAGAATCGGGAAATTTTTTCAGAAATTCTGTATCAAAAGTATCACGAGATACTGAGAAATTAGAAAAATCACAAGAAGAAAGTGATAAAGTTTCGGAACCACGAGTAGAAGAAACAATTAAAATACTAAATTCGGTTGAGAAGTCTAAGAAACCATCGGATGAAGAAAGACCAATAAAAGAAAAAGAAAGCGCAGGTACGGTACTTGAACAAAAGCATAGCCCAGTAGAACGGTGTGCAACTAGCGACCACGGGGGGCCTGATCAACCCGCCGAACGCCAAAACACACGCAGGGAAAAAATCGTACCAGAACAGGACGCGAGTAAAGAGAGTAAAATATCGGTCTCAAACGAATCATCCGATGAGGAAGAAAAAATTATGAGATTGAACAGAAATACAGAAATACTAAAATCGCAAATTAAGGAGAAGATAAAACGGAAGAAGCACCTATCTAGAAGAAGCAAGTCAGAAAAGTCAGTATCGTCAGGCAACAAGAGCGACACAACCCAGTCATCACAAAATTCGATAATGTTACCCGATTACATTGAAACACCACAACCACACAGCCAAGAATCGTTCTTACAAAAAATCAGGAAAGGCGACAACATAAAACCAGTACACCTAAAATTCGTGGACCGAGACGAAGAAATTGCATCAGATGTGAAAAATGCCGTAGCGGCAATAAAAACAAATTCTTCGCAGGGAGATAAAACTCCACCACTGAAAAATCCGTTAAAATTTTGTCAGAGAGAAAATGTAGCAATAAATTCATCATCTCAAGAAATTTCAAGAATTCCCATAGAACAAAAAATAAAACACACAAACCCAAATAATTTCCAACGCGAGTTAGCTAGAGAATTAACCCTTAGTCTGCCTAGGGTTTTTTGGCACCTTCAGTCTGCCTAGGGGGGTCGTTGGCGTCCTGACGGTTTTTCAACCAGTTTCAGTGGGGTTAAAAATCTAAAGAAATTCATGGAGTTTCTTTAAACCTTTAAGTTGAAGTATCGATCATAAAATTATAAAAATTTTTATTTTTTATTATATTATTTATCCAAAAAATGATAAAAAACGGTATCAATGCATTTGTTCACTCAAAAAATCATAACTTTAAGACAAATAAAGATATCGAAACTGCCAAAAAAGAATATTAAAGGGGAAGATTGTCGCTTTCGAGAAAAAAATCAACCGTATCCAATTTTTGTTAAATTAACCTTAAGTTTGGGACCTAAAAATTGGCAATAATTTAGTCGCAAATTTCGAAGTAAAGAGGCAATAAATGTGTATTAAATACAAACTAAGTAATAAAATCAGTAATAACTCATTCGTTAAGTGTCACAATATATTTTTATTGTAGAAAATATGAAAAAAATTAGAAAAAGTTAGAAATTACGAAAAAAAAAAATTGAAAAAAATCGAATTTTTTTTTTGCGCCCAAATTTTTTTGTGGCACTGTTAGCCTCAATAAAGACTTTCAAGCGAAAAAACGAAAAAAAAATTACTTACAGTTTTGACAACCGCCGTCTGCCTAGGGGGGTCGTATGCGTCCGGAACGAAAATCAATTGCTCCTTACAACAGCTGGGTAAGAACTAGAATAGCGCCTATTTGCAGATCGGGTCTAGAGGGGCCTAACTTTTTTTACATAAGCCTAACAGCGCCTCCCGTGATCGGATTTAGGAGTTACACCGACATTTGATTTTCGCTCGGACGCAAACGACCCCCTTAGGCAGACTAAGGGTTAACCAAGAGGTCCACGTGTGCAGCAGGATTCACTCCGTCCCCAGCGACAAGAACGAGAAGGAAAATCGGTAATATAACGCTGAATAGGGATATACCACCCGTAGACCCTTCAACAGAACACGAAGTAGAGATGAAAAAATTAAACAAAAATCAGGAGAAAAAACAAGACGGCACAATTTACAACACTCTACACACCAGCACTCTCTCGAAATATATAGAAACCAAAAAAAAAGGAACAGCATCAAATAACAATTCAGAGAAAGCGCAGACTGGAATAAGAAACTTCACATCAGGCACGAACCGTACTATCACACACGAGACGGCAACGAAACCAGATTGCCCGGAAACACCCTCGGAGACACCCGAGATGACCGAAGTCGTAAAATCTGCCACATGTGGAAATAACGAATTTAAGAATATCGACATGGACGTCGAGCAGGAATCGAGTGACAAAGAGGCTGAAAATATACAAGTACTCGAAAAAAATTCGGAGCCCATATATTTAGAAGACGATAAGCCTCGAGAAAATATAAACGCTCAAGAGCCCTCCCAGCTGCTCCGACGATCAAAAAGGGTCACCAAGAAACCCTCTTGCTCATGCTGTCTAGGAACATATGGCACATCACATAAATCAATAACTAAACATTCACAAGCCGCGAGGGAAAAAGATAAGAAAGAAACACAAAACCCTAATATCCCCACAATAAACGAAGGAATAGAAATTCCACCGATAGAAAAACAGAAAGAACACACCCAGAAAAAACCTCAAAATGAGAGAGAGACAGAGAGGTTAGAAGAACCAAGGGTCACGAAACGAGCAACAACCCCCCCAAGTAATAATGAGACCATTAGAATACACCCCCTACCAACACCGGCAATAGAAAGTGATGCTATTGATTCAAATATCGAAAGCGAATCGATAGACCAATCTTTCCCAAGAAATTTTATAAACGAAATAAATAGCAACTCAGACAACGATAAAGCCAATAGCGAACAAAAACAAGTTCCTTCAGAAAATGTTGCAAAGAAAATTCATAGCAGTTTAGATGACGACAACCAAGAAGAAGACAGAAGATTAATCGAAACGAGAGATAATCTGGAAATAGGGAACGACAATATAATTTGCTTTGCCAATGCAGACGGCACAGTATCAGACGAATTGGGAAAAAGACTCATTAAGAAAGGATTGCTAAATAAACTCACACCATTGAAAAAATACTCAATAGGAGAAGTAGTACTCTCAACAAAAAATAATAGAAAAGTTTTCGCGTTAATTGTTCGACAGACCAACGAAGATCAATTAACAGAAACAACCATCAGAAAGGCCTTCCAAAATTTAAAACTTATTATGGCAGAAATAAACGTCAAATCAGCCAGCATTTCACAAGCCGAAAGTAACTTAGGAACAACAGTCTGGAACAAAATAAGTAAGATTATAGAAGAGATATTACCCAATGATGTCACGATAACAATTTGCAAAGACAAAATCGTAATTCCATCCGAAGATCTCAGAGAAGGCATAATACGTGAGTGTCACGAGACCCCATTAGGAGGCCATAAAGGAGTGACCAAGACCTATAACAGAATCAGGCAAAAATATTATTGGCCCAACATGAAAACAGATATTCAAGAATTCATTAAGAAATGCACGAGCTGTCAGAAAAAGAAATTGGTCAGAGTAAAGACAAAACAACCAATGATTATTACAGATACATCAGCGGATGTATTTCATAAAGTAGCAATGGACATAGTCGGACCATTCGAAGTCTCTAAGAACGTATACAAATACATTCTCACAATGCAGGACGACCTATCGAAATACAGCTTGGCTATACCCCTAATAAACGCAACAGCAGAGGAAATATCGAAAGCGCTAGTCCGAGAGTTTATAAATAAATTTGGTTGCCCCAAGGTAATCTTAACAGATCAAGGCGCAGCGTTCATAGGACAAGTTATGAAGAGATTAGCTAAAGCATATCAAATGCAACAAATCAAAACAACAGCATTCCACCCTCAGTCAAACGGCTCTCTCGAGAGAAGCCACCAGGTACTGGTAGACTACCTGAAACACTATACACAAAAAAGGGACTGGGATGAATGGCTCTCACACGCAGCGATGTCATATAACACTAGCGTACACGAAGGCACGAAGTTTACACCATACAAACTCGTTTTCGGTAGAGAAGCAAGAATACCATCAGCCATATCACCACTAGATAACGCAATGACATTCAATGATTACATTAAAGAAAAATTAGAACAAACCACAAAAGACAGAAATAAGGCAAAATAAAATTTAGAAAAAGCAAAACAAAAATCCAAAGAACATTATGATAAAAAATTGAACCCAATAAAACTGACAATAGGACAAGAAGTATATTTAACCAAAAATCATAAGACAAACAAATTAGACGACAACTATTTGGGACCGTACACAATCACAGACATCATCGCAGATAAAAACAACGTAGAAATTGATTTGGGCAATAATAAAAGAAAAATAGTTCACTGGGATAGACTAAAAATAGCTCACAAATAAAAAGTAAATAACTTGGATAGCCAATAATGAATGCCAAACCGGAGAATAGTCTTTTAACGCAAAGGGCAGTCGTAGAACCAGAGAAATCCCCTCTCAAAGGTACTCACTTCTATATATATAAACAAAATAATAAAAATATATAGATATCGTTCGCTGTGCCAGAGTTTTCGCAACAATTTAGAGACACCTCGAGACCAATTGTGATCAAAATCCGGAAGCAATAGAATTAAAACAAAAACAATCATTGGTGAGCCTTTATGCAAGGAAAAATATATATAAACAAAATATACCAAATAAAAAAAAAATATATATAAAAAAATTATATAAAAAATAACGGTAAAACTCATCGTTCGTAGCGACAAGAATCAGAACCACAAACACCTCGAACCCCTTCCACCTTTAGAATTTTAAGGAAATCGAAATTCTTAGCTTACTTCTAGTTAAGTACAGCGTGTGATTTAGTACAATCCAATATTCAGAATAAAAATTCGTTTTTTAGAATAAGTACATTTGTAATCAAAGTCCGTTAACAAGTATAAGGAACATTAAATAAAAATACACGACAATCATACGATTCTACACCTGGAATAAAGACTTAAGATAATTCATATATAGCAATAATTAACTTCTAAAGAACATTCATGTATCAATATCATATAATTCAACTAGACTCTAAGATTATAAGGGGACACATGCAACCGAAATACGAATTTCAGTGTGCTTGATTTCATATCAGAGCGAGGACGCTCCCTCTTTTTCCAAGGGGGGAAGCGTTACGTACTGGCCGACATTAAAGGCTCAGTCAATTTTCAAAATTCAGTAATGACCAAACGTCGGTTGCATATGTCCTCTAGTCGGTAAAAGGGCGCTCTGCGTAGTTACCCCTAGTACCGACATACCAGATAGTTCTGTCTGATAAGTAAATAGTACGACTTATCTCAATACTAGAGACGGTAGGGAAAACCCAGCCTATCACAAGAACTTCCCGACCCTCTCCTAAGGGAAAACCCAAACTCCACCCTAAACCAAACTCCACCCTAAACAAAAATCCCTTCCACCCAAAAGTCAGAGCACATATAAAAAGACACGCTCTGACCAAAAAACCACACATTTAGACTCCGACTACATATATAGATTTCGTCTTTTTAGACTCGTAGATAATTATTACGCAACTCGAGTCCTCTCAGTCCTCAATTAAAACAGACTCTGTAAAACGTCTTGCACGACGTTCAGTTCAGTTAAACCGACAGAAACTATAAGAATTACACAATAACCTTGAATCAACTTGAATAAACTCAATCGTTAACTGTTATTCATCGTGTTGTTCTCTTCAACTACGCATAGCAGGGGTCGAATTTCATAAAGAACCTTTCGAATCTCCGAATCTCCGAATTTCCGAATTTCTGCTCGATCAGAATATCTCACTTACTCTGATCAAACTGAGCGTACTCTTCGTAGTTCGCGCCGAAAAAACTATATCGGCGGAGTCAACAGAACGGCGTGACCGTGCTGTTCCGAATCATCATCGAGGACGTAACAGTATCATTTCAGACATGGGTTCCGCTAATCAAGCCGTTTGGCGATCTTTTGGTATAAATGCGAGTAGATACTCAAGTCCTTCTAATAAATACCAACATCCAATAGATGATAAACGATATTTATATTTTTTCATGATGTATCTCATGCTTTTAAAAACCTTAAAGAAGGCATGCTAAATAACGTAACTATAACAATACCCGATCACTACGTAAAATTGTATGATTTACCGACTAATACAGCTAGTTCGAACCATTTCAATGAATTCTTGAATATTCAGAAAAATTTTGATCTAAAACTGGCACCAAAGTTGAAAGAAGATTATCTAGACAGGTCCAAACACTTTCAAAAAATGAGAGTAAAAAGTGCTTCTCATGTTTTATCTCGGGATGTTAGTGCTGCTTTAAGATTTTTAGGAGAAGTACAATTAAAAAGCGAATATGAAACGAGTGCATGGCTAGTCGAGAATTTGCTAAATGGTTTAATATAATTTCCACCAGAAATCTTACTTGTGCTCTAAGTAAAAAAAATGAAAGCAAATTTATTGAAACTATTGATTTTATGAAGAAATTTGTCAACCTTGTTACTTCGCTACTTTTTGGCGAAAAAGGAAATTGGAAACCTTTTCAAAAGGGCATTGTGATATCGACTTTATCTTTCATAGAGTTAAGCACATTTTTATTAAATGAGCGTAATTATAAATACGTTCTTGGTGGAAGATTCACGCAAGACTGCATAGAAAATTTATTTTCAGTTTTACAAATGAAAAACTGCGTCCTGAATGTCGTCCAATTCAAGAATAATTTTAAATTAATTATAATACTATCTCTCAATATATGAGAACTATATCTGGTAGTAGTTATAACGAAGACGATCGAGAATTGTTGCCAAATTTTCTCAAAACAATCTGTAATCTCAAAAATAAATCGATTGAGACTGATATTCCAAATATTCCAAATATAGATTATCATAGTATTGTAATAAACGCTACGCAAATCAATATTTTGCACCACGTAGCTGGATATCTCATTAGAAGTATTAGAAAAAACGAAAAATGTTGCACACGGTGCATATTATATACTGGTCATTTCAAGCCAAGTTTCTTGAGTTATAATAGACTAACATTTTTAAGATGCTATAAAGATAACACATTATTTTTTGTTAATAAAAGAACGCTTTGTTACGACCGTATTTACGGCCTAATGTTTTATATTAAGTTGTTAATTGTTATTTAAAGTCGAGGGTCAGGGGCCTCGACTTGTGGGTTCTGTCACTTCTTAAAGCGGCGTAACGCACCTCACCTGGTTCTGTGTGTGTGCGTCTCCGATCTGCTGACGTCGGCGGATTGCTGGGATCGTCGGGAAGGTCGGTTGCGCCGGCCTTCTAGGCAGTAGAAATAACGCTCAAGATGGCTTCAACTTGTTTATTACTCGCACAAGCAACCGCGCTCGTAGTGGCGTACACAGATTAGCGCTCGTCGCTGCCACTACGATGCCGAGGTTTCGCTGACAATGAGTCGGCAGAAGTCGAGCGCGTAGAGTACAATTGGACTCGCCGGACTCATACACTCACACACCGTTATAACTATACTAAGATTCTCGTTTAACACTACAAGGGTTCTCCGGAACCTTACGGTTACGCTCACGATGCTCTAATTACGTGAAGCGTACACACCACTAAGGCACCGGTACCGGTTGACCGCTGTCTGTTAAGACTGACAAGGAAACGTTGTCAGGTGTATCTCGCCGATTTTGATGAAATTTGGCATGGTCATAGAACGGACAAAAATAGGCCACATCCATTTTTTATACGTGCCAAGATTGATTTTGAAGGGGTGAAACACACCCTCGAAAATAGGGGTATTTTTCGTTTTTCGTCGGTAACTTTTGAACAATAGGAGATATGAAAAAATTTCAAATTGCAACAATATTTATTTTTTCGCGTACTATACACTGGATATAAGAATGGTGCAGATAACAACAAATTTCATATTGTTTATTGCAAATATGCAATTTTTTCATACGTATCTCAGAGAGTTCTTAACCGATTGGGATGCAAATTTGCATACGGGTAGAGGGTGACAAAGTAAAGTTTAGGTGTTTTTTTGTTTTTCCGATATCTCATAATTAAGGGGTTAAAACTACCCTTCGATTTTATACTCAACTGCATCGTATAATCAGCTGGTCTTTTGCCATTCCGGGTTAAATTCACGTTAATATAAATTCGTTTGAGTACCCGAATACATATTTGTAAATGCCACTCAACCCCCACCCCCAATCATCCCCCTCCCGACCGTTCAAAGTTCGTACCGCGCGGTATGGATGCAAATTTGCATACGGGTAGAGGGCAACAAAATAAAGTTGGGGTGTTTTTTTGTTTTTCCGATATCTCATAATTAAGGGGTTAAAACTACCCTTCGATTTTTTACTCAACTTCATCGTATAATCAGCTGGCCTTTTGCCATTCCGGGTTAAATTCACGTTAATATAAATTCGTATGAATACCCGAGTACATATTTGTAAATGCCACTCACCCCCCACCCTCAATCATCCCCCTCCCGAGCGTTCAACGTTCTTACCGCGCGGCATGGATGAAAATTTGTAGAAATAAAATGGGTTACACTCGAAGTTCAATCAGTCCAAATAATCGATACAAATTTCACTGTTCTGGCTTAACATTACCCTTAAGGGGGCAAGTCAAAAACTTTTTTCATTCGTGAACGGGCGGAGATAAAAAAAAAGTTTATAGGGACAAAACGTGCGGCTCTTCGACTACTAGACGTTCGTGATAATAATGATGAATATAACAACAAATGGCGTATTATTTATTACAATAATTAATGCATAATTGGATGAAAATCACTCTTTAATTGTTCGTTCATATCGGTACAGAAATAGGTAAGTCTTTCGCTCTTACGGAATAATGTCTTACTTCGGAAAGGAACTGGATTACTATGGTATTTTTACGAATAAAGTCTGTTCGGCACATACTGCCTTTGAAGATTAAAATATAATCGCAACGCTTTAATAACCATTTTAACAGTACATTTGTTATGGATTATATGTATTACAATAATGATAGTCGTGATAAAAGTGTTTGAAACACAGAGATTTTTTACACCACGCATAAGTGTGTGCGTATTTAAAAAGGTTTATAAATCTTGGAGAAGAAAATTGGTTGTGTGTTTTCGACGTATCGAAAAGCCTATCTGCAGAGATTAAAAGTTTAAAGATTAAAGATTCATTGGATTTCTGATGTAACTCGTCAACGGAGTGACGCAAATATTGTTTGTGAACGAGCGATAATATTGGGGTCACTTTATCAGTTATTTATCGCAGGTCTAATGACAGCGTGTGTCGGTGTGTCTTGTTTGTGTGCTGATATATTGGGTATCAAGTCATATAAATTCTGCAGCGATCGTTATTGCTTCAGTTTTCGACGGAGAAGCCAGCCATAAACTTTCAGTTGCAAATACGTATAAAAATGTACATTAATCCGTTGAATATTATTCAACTGCTATCCATAGCGATAAGTGCTATGAATTTGCGTGAAACTCCAATCACCGAACAGGAGAAACAGTTCAGTAAGAATTTAGAAAACATTATAATAGAAGCGATGGATCAACGAGTGGTAATAGAGTCCGAAATTGGTTTGGATTTTTTGGCACCAAATGAAGTTCATGAAGCAGCCGTAGTAGAAGACAACAGTGGAGAAGAATGGTACTTACAGCGATACCTAGATCCCGAAGATAAAGAAAATGTGTGTACCCAAGATGTAGAGGAATTAAGTTACGAATACAAAAGAAGAGCTGTAGATTACTGGAGATCCGGGATACATGGGAATAGAAAAATATCATCTGTTCAAAAGAACTTTAGAAAGGTGAAATCAGTAACGCAGTTACGCCGCTGGGCCCATAATTTAAATAAGGGTGGCACGTACAAAGAAAAGTTAACAAAAATAGCTCACTATACGTTGAACAACTTTAAAGATGCTTTAAACAAAAAGCTGCCTGTCCATGATATCGACCTTCGACGATGGGCATTACGTGCGCGAGATCTTGTACAAATGCCAGATCCAGATTTTAAAGCATCCGATTCTTGGGTAACAAAATTCAAAACCGAAAATAAAATTGTGTCACGGAAAATTACTAAATATGTAACGAAACAACAATTATTAAATGCTGATACACTTGAAAATAAAGCCAAAGAATTTATAGAAACAGTGAAAATCAACATAGCCAACGTTGGGGCTGAGAACACATTTAATTCTGATCAAAGTGGCTTCAATTTAGAGCTACATGCAGGTCGCACATTGGCGGAAGTAGGACAGAAAGCCGTTGAGACAATAGTACAATCGAAAACATCAACAACACACAGTTATACTATACAGCCTTTGATTTCTGCGAGTGGCAAGCTCTTGACACCTATGTTGATCGTTTTAAACGAACCTACTGGCAAATTTGGACCTCGAGTGGAACAAACTATGTTCAGAGCCGAAAATATATTTCTATTGGCTTCAAAATCTGGAAAATTGACGACTGATCATTTCAAGCGTTGGTTCCAGGAAGTATATATTCCTAATACTGGTCCAAAATCCGTAATACTACTGGATTCTTGGAGCGGTCAATGTCCAACTGCGTTGAAAGATATGGATATGCAAGGGAAAGATATTCAAGTTTTAACTATTCCAGCAGGTAAATGTATTGCACTAGTTTCATTAGTTTTATAGACAATTAATTAAAATTGCAATTCGTAATTCTTGCAGGCGCAACAGGAATGATACAGCCCCTTGATGTTTATGGTTTCCGTGTATGGAAAAACTTCGTTAAACACTTCTCTGACATAGTAATATTATACAACTACGACGTTAATCTGCACTTGAGAGATAATATTGTTAAATTACAATCTCTTACACATAACCAGTTTTCTTCTCCACGATTTATAAACCTTTTTAAATATGCGTGGCACAAAAGCGGTTACGTAGAAGAAAGACCACCAAAGTTCGAAAATCCGGTACAATTCTGCTTTTCACAAAATGCACCGATATGCGACATATGCGGCGAAGCAGCTGTTGTCACTTGTGCGTGGTGTAAAAAATCTCTGTGTTTCAAACACTTTTATCACGACTATCATTATTGTAATACGTATAATCCATAACAAATGTACTGTTAAAATGGTTATTAAAGCGTTGCGATTATATTTTAATCTTCAAAGGCAGTATGTGCCGAACAGACTTTATTCGTAAAAATACCATAGTAATCCAGTTCCTTTCCGAAGTAAGACATTATTCCGTAAGAGCGAAAGACTTACCTATTTCTGTACCGATATGAACGAACAATTAAAGAGTGATTTTCATCCAATTATGCATTAATTATTGTAATAAATAATACGCCATTTGTTGTTATATTCATCATTATTATCACGAACGTCTAGTAGTCGAAGAGCCGCACGTTTTGTCCCTATAAACTTTTTTTTTATCTCCGCCCGTTCACGAATGAAAAAAGTTTTTGACTTGCCCCCTTAAGGGTAATGTTAAGCCAAAACAGTGAAATTTGTATCGATTATTTGGACTGATTGAACTTCGAGTGTAACCCATTTTATTTCTACAAATTTTCATCCATGCCGCGCGGTAAGAACGTTGAATGCTCGGGAGGGGGATGATTGAGGGTGGGGGGTGAGTGGCATTTACAAATATGTACTCGGGTATTCATACGAATTTATATTAACGTGAATTTAACCCGGAATGGCAAAAGGCCAGCTGATTATACGATGAAGTTGAGTAAAAAATCGAAGGGTAGTTTTAACCCCTTAATTATGAGATATCGGAAAAACAAAAAAACACCCCAACTTTATTTTGTTGCCCTCTACCCGTATGCAAATTTGCATCCCAATCGGTTAAGAACTCTCTGAGATACGTATGAAAAAATTGCATATTTGCAATAAACAATATGAAATTTGTTGTTATCTGCACCATTCTTATATCCAGTGTATAGTACGCGAAAAAATAAATATTGTTGCAATTTGAAATTTTTTCATATCTCCTATTGTTCAAAAGTTACCGACGAAAAACGAAAAATACCCCTATTTTCGAGGGTGTGTTTCACCCCTTCAAAATCAATCTTGGCACGTATAAAAAACGGATGTGGCCTATTTTTGTCCGTTCTATGACCATGCCAAATTTCATCAAAATCGGCGAGATACACCTGACAACGTTTCCTTGTTAGACAAAAAGTTAATTAAAAAGAATCTTCCTATTGCATTTAGGCATAATTATCATAATATCAGCTGCATCATCGATTGTCTCGAAATCGATATACAAAAACCATCAAGCGCTCTTCATCAGGCACTGACATGGTCAGAGTACAAAAAGGGAAATACTGTGAAGTATTTAATATCCTGCACGCCTAATGGTTTCCCAGTAAACACAATTTATAACAGTTATATAACATGGAAGTTACAAGTAATATTACATTAGTTACTTCTATGTAATATGGCATTTATATAACATGAGAGTAACTAGTTATATTGCATTTGGTACGTGTACGTTATATTTTAGTTATATTACATTGTTAGGTTTGGGTTACATAACTCGGTTACAGCTATGTCATATATCAGAAATATAACATTGTTACCTTCATGCAACATTACATTTGTTACATCCAACTTATATGTAAGTTATATAATACTGTTACCTTCACATTATGTTGCGTGAAGGTCACCATGTTATATGTTAGTAATATAACAGTGTTCCCTCCATGCAACATTACATTAATTACATCCAAGCTATGTATACGTTATATGATACTGTTAGATTCATGTTACATAGCCTAAAGATCATTATATTATATATTAGTAATATAACAGTGTTCCCTTCATGCAACATTACATTTGTTACATTCAACTTATATGTAAGTTATATAATACTGTTACCTTCACATTATGTTGCGTGAAGGTCACCATGTTATATCTTAATAATATAAAAGCGTTCCCTCCATGCAACATTATATTAATTACACCCAAGCTATGTATACGTTATATAACGCTGTTATATTCATGTTATATTGCGTAAAGGTCATCATATTATATATTAGTAATATAACAGTGTTCCCTTCATGCAATATTGCATTGGTTACATGTAAGTTATATATAAGTGATATAACTTTTATGACTTAGCCCTTATTTTGAAGATCTGATAAAAAAAATGATTGAATAAAAAGTTTGATATAGTTAAAACATTAATCCAATCAAGTACTATCTCGAATCACTGGAATTTTAAAATTCCAGTGATATCCAGTATATAAAACTTTTTATTCAATCATTTTTTTTATCAGATCTTCAAAATAAGGGCTAAAAGTCATAAAAGTTATATCACTTACATATAACTTACATGTAACCAATGCAATATTGCATGAAGGGAACGCTGTTACATTACTAATATATAATATGATGACCTTTACGCAATATAACATGAATATAACAGTGTTATATAACGTATACATAGCTTGGATGTAATTAATGTAATGTTGCATGGAGGGAACACTGTTATATTACTAAAATATAACATGGTGATCTTCACGCAACATAATGTGAAGGTAACAGTATTATATAACTTACATATAAGTTGGATGTAACAAATGTAATGTTGCATGAAGGTAACAATGTTATATTTCTGATATATAACATAGCTGTAACCGAGTTATGTAACCCAAACCTAACAATGTAATATAACTAATATATAACATACATGTACCAAATGCAATATAACTAGTTACTCTCATGTTATATAAACGCCATATTACATAGAAGTAACTAATGTAATATTACTTGTAACTTCCATGTTATATAGCTGTTATAAATTGTGTTAACTGAGATGCTATTATGACTTTGCACATGCTATTATGATTATGGCGCAAGAACATCCTTAATAAGACTTATTATTAGTCCGCCTCCAATTTTCGATTTAAACAATTCTCGCCACCCTGTAGGGACAGTGGTGGGCATAGTGCTAACCCTGCTTAAAATGTCCGATTGAATCTCTTATCAACTAACATAGGAATAATGTATAATACTCATGATATCCTTTCTGACCTATCTGAGTCCCTCTTGGTGGTGCATAAACGTTGGTTCGTTTCAAATGTAAACCAATGCTTTGTGTTATAAATGTGAACATCGGCATTGCTATTTTATGACTTTTAATAGTTTTCTATTGCAGCATTTATCTGAATAAGAAACATATTCTAGGCATTCTTTGTTTTTATATGATTTGTCAGTCATTACTGGTACCAATGGAATTCTTTCGTGTTGCTCTCATTGCAGGACATGATTCTATCGTTTTCATATCACTAGATCTTTTATTCATTATTCAAATAATACACATACGATTATGTTCCTAAAATTTCCTATGCACTGTGGAAGATTCAAAGTAAATCATATTTCGTACTTACAGCTCGAATCATATCCTATATGAAAAATTAGGTTTCATTAGAACGATCTGAAAGGAACGATATTTATTTTTATGACTTATTTTCCATTCGACGTAACAATACTATTCTTTCGTTCATGTCTCATAACATAAGATGATCTTAGAACATCTATACTATAACCGAAGCTGAAATTATTTCGAATAATACATATACGACGATAATTGTATCTTTTTCTTCATGAAAAATACCATTCGTAGTCTAATTTTTTAAATGTGAAGCTCGTCATTGCTACTTTATGAATTTTAACAGATTTCTATGCGATACGTTGATCTCTATCGTATCTCCAGCATATCGTTAGCCATGGTTTACTCTTATATGATTTCTTTGTCATTGCGGGTATCAATGGAATTCTATCGTTTATGTATCATTTAATTTTTTTTGTTTCCCCAAAAATAGAAATACGATTATAGTGCTAGAATTCCCCACTTACTGTGGATGAATCAATTTGGATCATATTCCGTACCTACAACTCGAATCGTATTCTATATGAAAAATGAAGTTTCACAAAACCGATCTGATTCCAACCATATTAATTAGTATGATTCGTATTCCATACGCCGTGCCAATACTATTCTTCCGTATGTGTCTCATTAAACAGCCTGATCTTATAAAATCTATTCTATAATCTAACCGGAAATTTTTTCAAATTGTACATGTACGGCGATGGTGGTAACTTTTTTTTCAGAAAAAAAACCATTCTTTATCTAATTTTTTCAATGTAAAGTTCGTCATTTCCACTTTATGCATTTTAATAGATTTCTATGCTATAGATTGATTTCTATCGGATGCATATATCGTAGCCATCGTTTAGTTTTATAGGATTTTTCAGTCATTGCTGGTACAAATGAAATTCTTTCGTCTTCTCATCTCATTGTAGGACATGGCTATTAGGGTTCAAATTGTCAACAAGTTTCATTTTATTTTAATTAGCATCTGACAATTTATTGAATTTCAAATACGTTTGGCGGTATACATACGTAGGACTGTTCGAAAACATCTGCTATGATGACTTTGCATTTTACATGAGTAATACATTCAAGTTTAGGACATTCTTCATATCCGCCGATTCGCAACAAATGCGGTATTTGTAGCTCCTGCTCTTCAAATTGAGTTGTAAGGAGCTGTACATATTTAATATAACAAGTTTCGTCGATAACAACGAATTGTATAACCTCAGCGATTATACCAGACTGCAGCTGTACAATGTTATCATTGGTTTTATTGCATGCTCTTGCATAATGTCTACTGTGAAGAACCATGCCTCTATAAATACATTTACTAAAGGATGCACCTATCGCATCAACCATTTCACCTTCTATCAATATCTGGTAACTGTCCGTACCAAATGTTTTACCAATAAGAACGACATCTTTGCAAAGTTGCACAAAATTTGACACTTTGTGGCCGTAAAATAATGCGTTGCAATATGCTGTACAAACATTGTCATGAGGCATACTTAATACGGAGTTTTTAAATATGCACATTTGCAAAGTACCGTTGACTATCTGGTCACAAATACCTTAAGGACCATGTATGTGACGCTTTAAATTATATATACCACTCTCAAAAGGAAAAGCAGACGTTGCCCACAATGGCCCACTTTTACGGACATTCTGGACGATGTGAATCGAGGAATGTATATTAAATGTTATTGCGCCTTTGCCGTAAATAATTTGACAATCCCCAACAAAAGTTAATAAATCAATTTCACAGCATTTCAAATCATCCTCAGTAATATTCATTGAGAGAAGTTTTTGTATACTGCGTACAAATAATAATAACGATCGGAAAATATCGGGACGAAGGATCCCAAACAAGCAGGGAATACAGTAAAATAGCAACCACGAACGCCATTCAGATGCTTTCCATTTTGATCTATTCTTCAAAGATCTCGGGTCTCGGTGTATTTCTTTTGTGGCCTTTATGTTTAACAGCCGTCGGTTGATTTCAAATTGATCCTGTGCATTCAAGTGCCTGGCCCTACCTGGTTTTATCCACAATTCCCAAAGCTGTCGAGTAGTTCCTAATAATATACCGTGCATGTACTCCAGAGTAAAACCCCATACGCAATCGAAACTTTTCAATCTCGTTAAAGATGAATCACCTTTCACACCCCTTATGTTTCGGACCATTTTTTGAGCATTGGTGATATCGGCCAAATATTGGTTGTGAGTTCGGAGATCACAATCATTTTCACTAAGAGGGTAACGCATGGCATGGTCGTAAAATTCTCCATGTTCGTAACACCAGCTACATCCCATATATCCGTTATATTGAAGCCTGTTTTGCATAATTGGTCGGGCAACGGAATCTACTGGTGCATACAAAAACAATGTTTCGAACAAAATATTTTCCCCTGTAGAACTTTTGATCATTATTTGATTGTCCATAAGTTTTTGTGCTTGTGCGATAAAAATACTCATATATAAATTCATTAACTACGGACTTGGTTCGGTTTCAGCAAGCCATAAGCCAGCCAAAATTAAAGTTTTGAATCGGATTCTTGGTGGCAACTCATTACAAGTTAGTTGAATCGGCCAACCACTTTTCGAAGAACTGTGAAACCATGCGGCTCCATCCGTATTAAAATTAAATGTCAGAACAAGTTTGTCTTGCAACGATCTTTCATTTATAACGTTCTTATACAGTTCCCCATCATGTGCATCGGCTATATCGTTTCGTGGATTCTTTGCGCATTCTTTTATAACTCGTAACCTTTCCATGAGAATGGGTTGGATAGCTCGGTTTTCCAAGAAAGCCCGGATTTGATACTCGATATCAACCGAAACAAAACAATGTAAGGAACTTGAACATAGTTGGTATTTTGTACGGCAGTTTTCACAAACCTGCGTATTTTGTTTCTGAATATTACTTTTCTGAACGGGACCTAATAATGTCGTACCACATTGTTTGCAAAAGTATGTAAACGAAATCTTGTCTTCCGGGGGATTGAATCGTTGCGCCACGGTATACTTGCTTAAATTCAAGTGTTCAAATCGAGGTCCTGCAAGAACCTTGATCAATTGATGCAAGGCTGTGGTCGCTTCATTGGAGAAATAAAATCTTAATGACAAGCCTTGAAGCATGGTCAAAACTTGTGTTACCGTTAGACCAGCTGCTTCGAACATCAGAATATCATCAAATATATCACGTGGATGGTGTACTTCACCCTCCAGGATGTCGTCATTATGCTCAAAATCCATTGGAATCGCATGATCAGCATCTTCTTCACTATCGTCTGATGACTGTTCATTTCGAATTGAATTTCGACCAAATATCTCACTTAGAACTGAACTGTCCGATTGAACCTCACTTCCAGCTGGATCATCATTTGGGTCATATTCACTGCTGCTATCTTCTATAAGCAGTCCAGGATCGAGTGCAGCTTCCGCAGGTGGTGTGATATTCGATGAGGACGGTCCAGCCGATTGTAGTGTCGTTTCACTCTCGTTGTCCTTTGCCTGTGAGTTACCTGGAATCAGGTACCCTATGTCAATCAAATGGGAAAATTTCAAACCAAATACGTCATCTTTAAAAATTGTTGTACCGAGCTTCGGTTTCACGAGGCTTCATTAAACGCTAAAAACTAATATTTCCAGGGTTGGTCGAGATGAAATTATAAAAAAGTAAAAAAAAACACCCTAATATATATATATATATATATATATATATGTTTTACGACAATAGGAAATAAATCTTATCAAAGTCAATATCTATAGATATTTATAATATTATAATTATAATTATATAATATATTGTTTTTTAATTGACTTTGATAAGATTAATTTTATTTAGTCGTAAAATGTTGACATCATATTTTGAAAACATGTTTTGATAAGATTTATTTCCTTTAGTCGTGAAACTTTGATATCGACAGTTCGAATGAATAAAGTTTATAAAAACGTAACAAGTATAATTATTTTCATGTTTTCGGATTAATATTCTAGCGAACTATTGTAATGTTCGTATAATTAAGCCTAGTATTTTTAAGAATTTTTATTTCTAAATCGAAACGGGTCTTTTTTGGGAATGCGAATTTTGAGTTCTGGTTAAATGTTACATATCTGAAATATATTTTAAAAATTCCAAACAATTTTTGTTCAAAAAGTTGCACTTAAGAGGAACAAAAAATTCCCCGAAAAATTTCGATGCCGTCAACCGTTCAAAAGATATCTAGAAATGAAAAGGATAAAAAATGTCAAGTTCAATTTGTCGCACATCAATATCTTTTGTGCGGCAAAAAAATCCAAAACTAATTGACAACTCGTTTTAGGGCTAGTGAAGCCAATTAGCGGAGTTACGTAGAAATCGAAGGGGGTCGAGGTCAGCGATAGTAAAGTTGCCTGGAATCAATGATATATATTTTATGTGTCTTGCGACAAAAATGCATGCAAATACGGACATGATAGTGGGCATAATAGTGAAAAATCATTACTCTGCAAATTGCATATATTCACTAAAATAACAGATGAAAGTATGTAAATTCGTTACCCTGTGAGTGTTTTTTCCATCGTAAAAATGTTTGTCGACTCGTAACAGCATGCACATTGTCTGATGTGTCTGCTGGTTCAAGAAAGGCTTTGTATGTTTTCTTCCTTTTCTTTTCCATTTTGCATGGACTGCGTAATATCGGCTGTATGTAAAAAAAAAAATAATAAATACATATGTAGTATTTTGCCTGTTCAACAGAGCCCATAACAAAAAGTCTAATAGTAGTTTCATAAAGGCGAAATATCACCGTCATTATATATACCAACACAATTTATATATACTGGAGCATGGATGAAATACTAACCTTACTTTATTGTTGTTCACTTTGAATTGTTCGTAAGAAATACATAAATCAATTGAATTCACTTTTGAATATATATGAATATGACCCTACATCACATGATTAAAGACTGATCGAGATTTTTTTTGTAAAATGACTAAAATGAGTATGTAGTAGAATTTTTATAAGTAAAAATATGTATACAGTTTTTGTTACGCCGCGTGTTTCTACATTGACGCTACATCGACGATGAGTGCGCCCGCGTCGCGAGCAGCTTGGGTGAGCGCTCACATCCTCACAATAAGCCGGCGAAACGAACGAGTCTTCCGCGTATAGTGCGTACTCCCGCCGCAAACGTCCGTCAAAAGTGGTTAGTCAGCGCGCAGTGAGAGTTAGAGAGTGTGTGTGAGAGAGAGAGAGAGACAGCCGACTTGAGTCACGAGGGCGAGACGTTGCAACGAGTTTTTTTCATAGTTCTTATTTTTTAAGAGTGCGTGATCTCATTCTCGGTATATTCGTCCCGACGAATTGATCGGAAAAAAATTATTACACGTCACATCGTCATTTAAATATTCAATATTTACAATTCCGAAGAAAATTCCGAACAGATCTTATAACCTCTAAAGTTGTCACGCGTGTGTAACCGTTGCCATTATGTTCGTGTTCGTCAAGTATGAGGATGGTGTTAAGAAAATCGTATCTTCTTCGGACGTCAAACATTTTGACCCTGACCATATTAGTTATTCGAAAAAGTATAAAATAAGGTGGGAGAATGGACAATATTATGATGGCATTATTATCAATGTTGGTGGTTAGTACGAACTAATTTTATATTTCCCATTATTATGTAAATCAAAATAAGCAACGCGCCCCCAACAAAATCAGCATATGTTACATATTGTCGTATATATGCATCGGACTTTTGTAGATAGGGAAGCCGAGGTTCAACAAAAAGCTTCACAGAAACGGCAGAGGATTACGCCTTTCGAATTATGTCAATCTGCAGATGATACTGATGACTCGACTGTCACAGGGGAAATCGGTAATAAGGTAATAGTTATTTTTTAGAAATAAAATTTGAAGATTTCTTTACTATTGTATTATTGCAATTATATTTCCATTATTTCAAAGTGACTGCAATACTTGTGACGTACATAAAAGCCATTGCTATAAATTTGGATGGCAGAATATTTTTCCTTTCTATTTTAAATATTTCAGAATAATAATGAACCAAAAGATTACATTAAAATAATTGTATCAAGGAAAATCGAGAAGGTTCAGATGAATCTGGATAAGGTGCGTTCAAGTTATGATAACGGTTGAAATAGGTATATTTTTGAATTTATTAGTATCTTTTAATTCTCCATATAGTTTGTCAAAGATCGCGGGGCTGATGATGAAACGAGTGGAAAAAAAAAACAATAAGCCTTTGTCATCTGACATGTGCCTAATGTTGAAAGAGAATCAAACTAAAAGTAAAGAATCTGCGAAACTCATTAAGGCGAAGAATAACGCCTCCTCCGTAGTTGTTTCGAAAAATGTAGTTTCCAAGCAGGTAAGTGTTTTATGTCCAACATGGATGCCAATCCATGATTTCGAGAAACATTTGAACAAAAATATGTGACTTACGTGGTCATTATGCATGCGACATTTTTTTGTCCGTCAAGTGTATGAAACTTGATATGTACAAAATCCTGCGCTCCATTCAATTAGTTATCATGGAACATATATTGAACGACATTGTATATCGGACATTCCACCCCATCAAATCTATAGATCGGGGAGATTCAATGTTTTTTCCGATTCAGTTCCATATTTTTCAAAAATTGGTGTAATTAGCATCATAAATTTTAAATGAATACGTTTTGCTTATTCAATAATGAAAACGAGGAGTTTTGTTGAAATTCATGACAGTGAAGACTTTCGTCACATGAAAATTGTTGAAAATGTGTGCGTGCTCTAACTCGAGAAATGTTCAATTTATCAAGCTCATCATTTCTATAGAAGTAGACTATTAACGTTTATTCTAGACAACGGCTAAAGTTAATAAAAATATCAAAAATCCAAAGCCCATAAAAGGCAAAGGCACGCAGGAGTTGAATCAAAAGGACGAAAGGTCAAAAGTTGATATTGCCAGGGTAAAAAACCCATCAACTACCGGAAAAAATATGCAAGTGTCGTCAAAGCAAACTGCCCCGTCATCCATGGAACAAAAAATGGAGTCGAAAAAGATGCCAATTACCGTGATGACGGTAATATAATAGCGGACTATATAGGCTATACAAATTGCAGAACAAATATACCCTTTATATTATTTTTTTTATAGAAAAATAACGGTTGCGACTCGAGTAAGAAGGCGGAAAAAAAGTTACAAGATGAGGTGAGCAACTTGGAACGTATAAATTCTCAGTTAAAGCAAGCTTTGAAGGACAAAGATAAAATGCTCATGGAAGCAACTCGCCTGAACATGGATCTACAATCAAAGGTGTTGGATCATTTTGATGAATTGAAACGTAAGATTCGAGAAATTTTGATGTTCTAAATACTTGCGGTTTACCCGGACGCCTTTTACCTCCCACCAACCTTTTTTTATTTATTGCTAACATGAAATTCCACAGTGATCGTAGGGGACATGAAACAACGTGCTCAAGAGAATCTGAAAAAAAATCAGGGTATTCTTCCAGTAGGATACCGGCGTCTTGATAAGAGTATGGTAAGTGTTTTGACCTTAACAGTATCACTGATTAGTTCACTCCATCTGTGATTTGACCGTGCATTTTGGATAGGCAGAGATTATTTTTTTATCGTGTAGGGGGATCAGCTGTGAGTGTAAAATTGAGTTTTCGAGAGGCCGTCCCAAAGATTCGGTTTTACACTCACGGCTAAACCCGCCCCTACGCTACAAAAAAATAAATAGCTGCCTACTCAAAATGCACGGTTCCCCCCTTTTTGAACACGGATTACCTGGACTAAGTATCGATGACAGTTCATATTTTATAAAATTAAGAATTTTCCAAAAATGCCTCCAGTCACGCTACTTTTGTAAATTTTTAAATATTTAAATTCAAATTCCACTCCCTACGATTGCTGTAAAAACTGGTTAATTTCGTCTAACTACGCACAATGTAGCCATAACTATCTTATAAAAATATCTTCAATCGCATATAAAACTATATACTTTGTTGTAACCTTCAAAATTATTTTTAATTTACGATTCTTTATATTTGCTCTGCTTATCTAATTGGCAGATTCACTTGGGCCAGGATGTCTGGATCACTATTCCACAGTATGACAGCATTTCATGCCTTAGGGATACGCCGGCGAAATTCGTAAAAAAATTATCTATTGCCGTATTCGGAACAACGACACTCAAGAATAGTTCCGTAACCGGAGTTGTGTCAAACAGGGTGAAAAATAAGAATGTAAACGTTGTCGCTCGTCCGAAGTTAGACCCGACGAAATTATTAGCGACCAAAGGTATTTTTATGCGGTAAATCTTAGTTTACCGAATATTATGCAGTTGAATAATCGGAACAATTTTGTTTAAAGGTGCTCTGGCTTTCTGGTTGCGAACTGAAAAAAACGTTGACGAAGTGAGCATTGACATTGAAGTCACTCGTGTCGGTTCACACATCAGCCACAAAATTTTCGAATTACTTCGAAAGGACAAAAAAATGGATGATCACTTTCATGCAGATAGACTGCCCGAAAGTGAGTATTTGTATATACACTCAGTAAAAAAATTAAGGGAGCCGAAAATTTGCAAAATCTTTTCAGTGATTTTTCAAAGGCGTTAACTTCGAAAAAAAACGGGAAAAAATCGTTTTGAACTTGAAATTTCTAGTTTACGAATCGGGCAAACAAATTTGTTTAGCATCACGTCTGGCGCCATCATAACGAATAGCTCAAAGACAAATTTTCGAAATTCTTTTTTTTTCAAACTCACTCATGGGTTCAAAAAAAATGTCCTGACTAAATCAATGCTGGGGTCTTTTAGCTTGATTCCTTAGCTCCAATTTGTTTTTTTTGTGCCTTCTGTACGACCATTTGGCGTTGAGATATTGCCGGTTGAATGAAAAATCAGCCTTTTTCTTTGATCATCGATATTTCATGACCCGAAGATCGTACGGCGATCGGAAGGTGGGTTCGGGAAACCTTTATAAATCCTCTAAAAGTTGCCTTTCATATTTTAAACATTTTTTTTAGCTTGATGTTGAGATTGATTTAAAAAAGTACAAAAAATGACTTTTTCTGCCGTTTTGAAGAATGCCCCACCCTTTGCAAATATTGCGAAAATGACGCATGTTTCCAGATTTTTTAAAATGATCATTAAGGCGAAAAAATCGTTATTATTCTCACAATTTTGGATCAACTTCTCATCAAATTTCGAAAAAAAACCAAAATTTTTTTTCAAAAACTTTTTGAAAATTTTTTGTTCCATTGTTTTTCAAAAATCGTTTAAAAATAGAAATTTGTCTGTTCCTTTCATTTGTTTTGCTGAGTGCAGTCGGGTAGATCATGTCTTCACTGACGTCTAATGTAATTGCACGACTAAGCACGACTAACAAGGAAACGTTGTCAGGTGTATCTCGCCGATTTTGATGAAATTTGGCATGGTCATAGAACGGACAAAAATAGGCCACATCCGTTTTTTATACGTGCCAAGATTGATTTTGAAGGGGTGAAACACACCCTCGAAAATAGGGGTATTTTTCGTTTTTCGTCGGTAACTTTTGAACAATAGGAGATATGAAAAAATTTCAAATTGCAACAATATTTATTTTTTCGCGTACTATACACTGGATATAAGAATGGTGCAGATAACAACAAATTTCATATTGTTTATTGCAAATATGCAATTTTTTCATACGTATCTCAGAGAGTTCTTAACCGATTGGGATGCAAATTTGCATACGGGTAGAGGGCAACAAAATAAAGTTGGGGTGTTTTTTTGTTTTTCCGATATCTCATAATTAAGGGGTTAAAACTACCCTTCGATTTTTTACTCAACTTCATCGTATAATCAGCTGGCCTTTTGCCATTCCGGGTTAAATTCACGTTAATATAAATTCGTATGAATACCCGAGTACATATTTGTAAATGCCACTCACCCCCCACCCTCAATCATCCCCCTCCCGAGCATTCAACGTTCTTACCGCGCGGCATGGATGAAAATTTGTAGAAATAAAATGGGTTACACTCGAAGTTCAATCAGTCCAAATAATCGATACAAATTTCACTGTTTTGGCTTAACATTACCCTTAAGGGGGCAAGTCAAAAACTTTTTTCATTCGTGAACGGGCGGAGATAAAAAAAAAGTTTATAGGGACAAAACGTGCGGCTCTTCGACTACTAGACGTTCGTGATAATAATGATGAATATAACAACAAATGGCGTATTATTTATTACAATAATTAATGCATAATTGGATGAAAATCACTCTTTAATTGTTCGTTCATATCGGTACAGAAATAGGTAAGTCTTTCGCTCTTACGGAATAATGTCTTACTTCGGAAAGGAACTGGATTACTATGGTATTTTTACGAATAAAGTCTGTTCGGCACATACTGCCTTTGAAGATTAAAATATAATCGCAACGCTTTAATAACCATTTTAACAGTACATTTGTTATGGATTATACGTATTACAATAATGATAGTCGTGATAAAAGTGTTTGAAACACAGAGATTTTTTACACCACGCACAAGTGACAACAGCTGCTTCGCCGCATATGTCGCATATCGGTGCATTTTGTGAAAAGCAGAATTGTACCGGATTTTCGAACTTTGGTGGTCTTTCTTCTACGTAACCGCTTTTGTGCCACGCATATTTAAAAAGGTTTATAAATCGTGGAGAAGAAAACTGGTTATGTGTAAGAGATTGTAATTTAACAATATTATCTCTCAAGTGCAGATTAACGTCGTAGTTGTATAATATTACTATGTCAGAGAAGTGTTTAACGAAGTTTTTCCATACACGGAAACCATAAACATCAAGGGGCTGTATCATTCCTGTTGCGCCTGCAAGAATTACGAATTGCAATTTTAATTAATTGTCTATAAAACTAATGAAACTAGTGCAATACATTTACCTGCTGGAATAGTTAAAACTTGAATATCTTTCCCTTGCATATCCATATCTTTCAACGCAGTTGGACATTGACCGCTCCAAGAATCCAGTAGTATTACGGATTTTGGACCAGTATTAGGAATATATACTTCCTGGAACCAACGCTTGAAATGATCAGTCGTCAATTTTCCAGATTTTGAAGCCAATAGAAATATATTTTCGGCTCTGAACATAGTTTGTTCCACTCGAGGTCCAAATTTGCCAGTAGGTTCGTTTAAAACGATCAACATAGGTGTCAAGAGCTTGCCACTCGCAGAAATCAAAGGCTGTATAGTATAACTGTGTGTTGTTGATGTTTTCGATTGTACTATTGTCTCAACGGCTTTCTGTCCTACTTCCGCCAATGTGCGACCTGCATGTAGCTCTAAATTGAAGCCACTTTGATCAGAATTAAATGTGTTCTCAGCCCCAACGTTGGCTATGTTGATTTTCACTGTTTCTATAAATTCTTTGGCTTTATTTTCAAGTGTATCAGCATTTAATAATTGTTGTTTCGTTACATATTTAGTAATTTTCCGTGACACAATTTTATTTTCGGTTTTGAATTTTGTTACCCAAGAATCGGATGCTTTAAAATCTGGATCTGGCATTTGTACAAGATCTCGCGCACGTAATGCCCATCGTCGAAGGTCGATATCATGGACAGGCAGCTTTTTGTTTAAAGCATCTTTAAAGTTGTTCAACGTATAGTGAGCTATTTTTGTTAACTTTTCTTTGTACGTGCCACCCTTATTTAAATTATGGGCCCAGCGGCGTAACTGCGTTACTGATTTCACCTTTCTAAAGTTCTTTTGAACAGATGATATTTTTCTATTCCCATGTATCCCGGATCTCCAGTAATCTACAGCTCTTCTTTTGTATTCGTAACTTAATTCCTCTACATCTTGGGTACACACATTTTCTTTATCTTCGGGATCTAGGTATCGCTGTAAGTACCATTCTTCTCCACTGTTGTCTTCTACTACGGCTGCTTCATGAACTTCATTTGGTGCCAAAAAATCCAAACCAATTTCGGACTCTATTACCACTCGTTGATCCATCGCTTCTATTATAATGTTTTCTAAATTCTTACTGAACTGTTTCTCCTGTTCGGTGATTGGAGTTTCACGCAAATTCATAGCACTTATCGCTATGGATAGCAGTTGAATAATATTCAACGGATTAATGTACATTTTTATACGTATTTGCAACTGAAAGTTTATGGCTGGCTTCTCCGTCGAAAACTGAAGCAATAACGATCGCTGCAGAATTTATATGACTTGATACCCAATATATCAGCACACAAACAAGACACACCGACACACGCTGTCATTAGACCTGCGATAAATAACTGATAAAGTGACCCCAATATTATCGCTCGTTCACAAACAATATTTGCGTCACTCCGTTGACGAGTTACATCAGAAATCCAATGAATCTTTAATCTTTAAACTTTTAATCTCTGCAGATAGGCTTTTCGATACGTCGAAAACACACAACCAATTTTCTTCTCCAAGATTTATAAACCTTTTTAAATACGCACACACTTATGCGTGGTGTAAAAAATCTCTGTGTTTCAAACACTTTTATCACGACTATCATTATTGTAATACATATAATCCATAACAAATGTACTGTTAAAATGGTTATTAAAGCGTTGCGATTATATTTTAATCTTCAAAGGCAGTATGTGCCGAACAGACTTTATTCGTAAAAATACCATAGTAATCCAGTTCCTTTCCGAAGTAAGACATTATTCCGTAAGAGCGAAAGACTTACCTATTTCTGTACCGATATGAACGAACAATTAAAGAGTGATTTTCATCCAATTATGCATTAATTATTGTAATAAATAATACGCCATTTGTTGTTATATTCATCATTATTATCACGAACGTCTAGTAGTCGAAGAGCCGCACGTTTTGTCCCTATAAACTTTTTTTTTATCTCCGCCCGTTCACGAATGAAAAAAGTTTTTGACTTGCCCCCTTAAGGGTAATGTTAAGCCAGAACAGTGAAATTTGTATCGATTATTTGGACTGATTGAACTTCGAGTGTAACCCATTTTATTTCTACAAATTTTCATCCATGCCGCTCGGTAAGAACGTTGAACGCTCGGGAGGGGGATGATTGAGGGTGGGGGGTGAGTGGCATTTACAAATATGTACTCGGGTATTCATACGAATTTATATTAACGTGAATTTAACCCGGAATGGCAAAAGGCCAGCTGATTATACGATGAAGTTGAGTAAAAAATCGAAGGGTAGTTTTAACCCTTTAATTATGAGATATCGGAAAAACAAAAAAACACCCCAACTTTATTTTGTTGCCCTCTACCCGTATGCAAATTTGCATCCATACCGCGCGGTACGAACTTTGAACGGTCGGGAGGGGGATGATTGGGGGTGGGGGTTGAGTGGCATTTACAAATATGTATTCGGGTACTCAAACGAATTTATATTAACGTGAATTTAACCCGGAATGGCAAAAGACCAGCTGATTATACGATGCAGTTGAGTATAAAATCGAAGGGTAGTTTTAACCCCTTAATTATGAGATATCGGAAAAACAAAAAAACACCTAAACTTTACTTTGTCACCCTCTACCCGTATGCAAATTTGCATCCCAATCGGTTAAGAACTCTCTGAGATACGTATGAAAAAATTGCATATTTGCAATAAACAATATGAAATTTGTTGTTATCTGCACCATTCTTATATCCAGTGTATAGTACGCGAAAAAATAAATATTGTTGCAATTTGAAATTTTTTCATATCTCCTATTGTTCAAAAGTTACCGACGAAAAACGAAAAATACCCCTATTTTCGAGGGTGTGTTTCACCCCTTCAAAATCAATCTTGGCACGTATAAAAAAATACGTGTCGCCCATTTTTGTCCGTTCTATGACCATGCCAAATTTCATCAAAATCGGCGAGATACACCTGACAACGTTTCCTTGTGAGAGTAAATGATAAACTACTTCCTGTGCTGAAATCTCGCTTTTATTAATAAAGCAATTAGCAATAATTCTCATTTGTGGAGGGTATTATTGTTTTGTTTTACTAAATCAGCACATTCTTTTAATGCACTTGACATTCCTGGTTGTAACTTGTTTATATAATTTGCAACGTATGATGCACAGGCATAAGGATCTAACAAGGGGACCTTACGGTTTGGTAAATTGATTTCGAGATGAGCCTTCGGAGGTTAGTAGTATACCTTAACGGTGTTCGCGTAGTAAAGTAGTAGAACACACTAGCCACAAGAATCCAAGAAAAAGCCATCTAAAGTTTTTACGCACAATTCATATACTGGTCAATTTCTATGCTACGCAACAACCGCCACGTTTGGTAATTATAAAAATGTTTGTCGCGCGTACGTCTCATAAGTTGAACATGAATAGTGTCAGTTTCATTAGCATTTCGTGGCAGGTTAGAAACAAATGCATTTATATTTACTGGGATATTGACGCAGTTTCCTTTAATACCATATTGTTTTTCAAATCCAAGAGTTCGAACTTGTAAAAATGGTAATCTAGGCGATGTAAACCTTTCTTCCATAGTAGATAAGTTTTGTAAACCAGCGTGAATTACTGGAAATTCTAAACCATTGATGAGTGCTAATTTTGGTATATTGGTTTTAAACAAATCTTTTTTGCATGTTGGGCAGAGTTGAATTTCTGAGGTTCGTATTTACGGCCTAATTTGTTTTGTATTAAGTTATTACTTTGTTATTTAAAGTCGAGGGTCAGGGGCATCGACTTGTGGGTTCTGTCACTTTTAAAGCGGCGTAACGCACCTCATCTGGTTTTCCAGTCCCGTGTATGAGTGTATGCGTTGTCACTGCTGGCTGCCTGTGCGTGGGTCGGGAGACATGAAATTGCAGATGCCTC
>OZ023255.1:26710705-26791138 GCA_964007305.1 Netelia melanura
AATAGGGGCCGCGTTTCCGAAGCGCCCGTCGTATGTGACACTGACTCTTAAGTGCATCGTGCATAAGGGGAAGCGGAGGGTTTCGGATTGCGGGCGAGAGCGGGAACCTCTCGTGCCGCCGACGTAAGTGCTCCCCTATGCACGATGACCATGGGGATACGATTTTCGGCGTACCCGCAAGATCTCGAGTACCGTCGATAATTGCGATTTCGTTAAGGTAAGTATTGTGTCGAGCGAGAGGGCAGTAGCTCTCGGTGAGATTTCGCATTTCGGCTGGTCGAAATTCGATTGGCTGAAAATCAGTTGTTACCGTGTCGCGCTCGAGACCAGAGGTGTCTCGCGAAGCCTCGTAGAGAGAGCGAGGTGTCTCTGTCTCGCATACGTGCCGTGCGTATGCTGAGTTCTCTCTCTACGTACGCGCTTTAGTCGTGTCTCGCTCTCGCTTACGCGTCGTATGTAAGTCGCGATCTCTCCCTCTACGGATTCGCTCTAGAGTCGTTGGTCGTCTCTCGCCGAGATGAGAGGTGCAAGTTCGCGTACGCGCTATAGGGAGTTCCGTGTCTACCCGGCTCCCTATAGAGGAAATAAATTCGTGTTTCTCGAGTGCTCTCGGAAAATAAATAAGATCTCGTGATATAAAAATTAATCTATCCATTCCGATGGTTAACAATTAAGCTCTCGTGATGGTTATTGAGATTTGGAGTTTTGCTGACGATTTCGTGCTCACAAGGAAACGTTGTCAGGTGTATCTCGCCGATTTTGATGAAATTTGGCATGGTCATAGAACGGACAAAAATAGGCGACACGTATTTTTTTATACGTGCCAAGATTGATTTTGAAGGGGTGAAACACACCCTCGAAAATAGGGGTATTTTTCGTTTTTCGTCGGTAACTTTTGAACAATAGGAGATATGAAAAAATTTCAAATTGCAACAATATTTATTTTTTCGCGTACTATACACTGGATATAAGAATGGTGCAGATAACAACAAATTTCATATTGTTTATTGCAAATATGCAATTTTTTCATACGTATCTCAGAGAGTTCTTAACCGATTGGGATGCAAATTTGCATACGGGTAGAGGGTGACAAAGTAAAGTTTAGGTGTTTTTTTGTTTTTCCGATATCTCATAATTAAGGGGTTAAAACTACCCTTCGATTTTATACTCAACTGCATCGTATAATCAGCTGGTCTTTTGCCATTCCGGGTTAAATTCACGTTAATATAAATTCGTTTGAGTACCCGAATACATATTTGTAAATGCCACTCAACCCCCACCCCCAATCATCCCCCTCCCGACCGTTCAAAGTTCGTACCGCGCGGTATGGATGCAAATTTGCATACGGGTAGAGGACAACAAAATAAAGTTGGGGTGTTTTTTTGTTTTTCCGATATCTCATAATTAAGGGGTTAAAACTACCCTTCGATTTTTTACTCAACTTCATCGTATAATCAGCTGGCCTTTTGCCATTCCGGGTTAAATTCACGTTAATATAAATTCGTATGAATACCCGAGTACATATTTGTAAATGCCACTCACCCCCCACCCTCAATCATCCCCCTCCCGAGCGTTCAACGTTCTTACCGCGCGGCATGGATGAAAATTTGTAGAAATAAAATGGGTTACACTCGAAGTTCAATCAGTCCAAATAATCGATACAAATTTCACTGTTCTGGCTTAACATTACCCTTAAGGGGGCAAGTCAAAAACTTTTTTCATTCGTGAACGGGCGGAGATAAAAAAAAGTTTATAGGGACAAAACGTGCGGCTCTTCGACTACTAGACGTTCGTGATAATAATGATGAATATAACAACAAATGGCGTATTATTTATTACAATAATTAATGCATAATTGGATGAAAATCACTCTTTAATTGTTCGTTCATATCGGTACAGAAATAGGTAAGTCTTTCGCTCTTACGGAATAATGTCTTACTTCGGAAAGGAACTGGATTACTATGGTATTTTTACGAATAAAGTCTGTTCGGCACATACTGCCTTTGAAGATTAAAATATAATCGCAACGCTTTAATAACCATTTTAACAGTACATTTGTTATGGATTATATGTATTACAATAATGATAGTCGTGATAAAAGTGTTTGAAACACAGAGATTTTTTACACCACGCATAAGTGTGTGCGTATTTAAAAAGGTTTATAAATCTTGGAGAAGAAAATTGGTTGTGTGTTTTCGACGTATCGAAAAGCCTATCTGCAGAGATTAAAAGTTTAAAGATTAAAGATTCATTGGATTTCTGATGTAACTCGTCAACGGAGTGACGCAAATATTGTTTGTGAACGAGCGATAATATTGGGGTCACTTTATCAGTTATTTATCGCAGGTCTAATGACAGCGTGTGTCGGTGTGTCTTGTTTGTGTGCTGATATATTGGGTATCAAGTCATATAAATTCTGCAGCGATCGTTATTGCTTCAGTTTTCGACGGAGAAGCCAGCCATAAACTTTCAGTTGCAAATACGTATAAAAATGTACATTAATCCGTTGAATATTATTCAACTGCTATCCATAGCGATAAGTGCTATGAATTTGCGTGAAACTCCAATCACCGAACAGGAGAAACAGTTCAGTAAGAATTTAGAAAACATTATAATAGAAGCGATGGATCAACGAGTGGTAATAGAGTCCGAAATTGGTTTGGATTTTTTGGCACCAAATGAAGTTCATGAAGCAGCCGTAGTAGAAGACAACAGTGGAGAAGAATGGTACTTACAGCGATACCTAGATCCCGAAGATAAAGAAAATGTGTGTACCCAAGATGTAGAGGAATTAAGTTACGAATACAAAAGAAGAGCTGTAGATTACTGGAGATCCGGGATACATGGGAATAGAAAAATATCATCTGTTCAAAAGAACTTTAGAAAGGTGAAATCAGTAACGCAGTTACGCCGCTGGGCCCATAATTTAAATAAGGGTGGCACGTACAAAGAAAAGTTAACAAAAATAGCTCACTATACGTTGAACAACTTTAAAGATGCTTTAAACAAAAAGCTGCCTGTCCATGATATCGACCTTCGACGATGGGCATTACGTGCGCGAGATCTTGTACAAATGCCAGATCCAGATTTTAAAGCATCCGATTCTTGGGTAACAAAATTCAAAACCGAAAATAAAATTGTGTCACGGAAAATTACTAAATATGTAACGAAACAACAATTATTAAATGCTGATACACTTGAAAATAAAGCCAAAGAATTTATAGAAACAGTGAAAATCAACATAGCCAACGTTGGGGCTGAGAACACATTTAATTCTGATCAAAGTGGCTTCAATTTAGAGCTACATGCAGGTCGCACATTGGCGGAAGTAGGACAGAAAGCCGTTGAGACAATAGTACAATCGAAAACATCAACAACACACAGTTATACTATACAGCCTTTGATTTCTGCGAGTGGCAAGCTCTTGACACCTATGTTGATCGTTTTAAACGAACCTACTGGCAAATTTGGACCTCGAGTGGAACAAACTATGTTCAGAGCCGAAAATATATTTCTATTGGCTTCAAAATCTGGAAAATTGACGACTGATCATTTCAAGCGTTGGTTCCAGGAAGTATATATTCCTAATACTGGTCCAAAATCCGTAATACTACTGGATTCTTGGAGCGGTCAATGTCCAACTGCGTTGAAAGATATGGATATGCAAGGGAAAGATATTCAAGTTTTAACTATTCCAGCAGGTAAATGTATTGCACTAGTTTCATTAGTTTTATAGACAATTAATTAAAATTGCAATTCGTAATTCTTGCAGGCGCAACAGGAATGATACAGCCCCTTGATGTTTATGGTTTCCGTGTATGGAAAAACTTCGTTAAACACTTCTCTGACATAGTAATATTATACAACTACGACGTTAATCTGCACTTGAGAGATAATATTGTTAAATTACAATCTCTTACACATAACCAGTTTTCTTCTCCACGATTTATAAACCTTTTTAAATATGCGTGGCACAAAAGCGGTTACGTAGAAGAAAGACCACCAAAGTTCGAAAATCCAGTACAATTCTGCTTTTCACAAAATGCACCGATATGCGACATATGCGGCGAAGCAGCTGTTGTCACTTGTGCGTGGTGTAAAAAATCTCTGTGTTTCAAACACTTTTATCACGACTATCATTATTGTAATACGTATAATCCATAACAAATGTACTGTTAAAATGGTTATTAAAGCGTTGCGATTATATTTTAATCTTCAAAGGCAGTATGTGCCGAACAGACTTTATTCGTAAAAATACCATAGTAATCCAGTTCCTTTCCGAAGTAAGACATTATTCCGTAAGAGCGAAAGACTTACCTATTTCTGTACCGATATGAACGAACAATTAAAGAGTGATTTTCATCCAATTATGCATTAATTATTGTAATAAATAATACGCCATTTGTTGTTATATTCATCATTATTATCACGAACGTCTAGTAGTCGAAGAGCCGCACGTTTTGTCCCTATAAACTTTTTTTTTATCTCCGCCCGTTCACGAATGAAAAAAGTTTTTGACTTGCCCCCTTAAGGGTAATGTTAAGCCAAAACAGTGAAATTTGTATCGATTATTTGGACTGATTGAACTTCGAGTGTAACCCATTTTATTTCTACAAATTTTCATCCATGCCGCGCGGTAAGAACGTTGAACGCTCGGGAGGGGGATGATTGAGGGTGGGGGGTGAGTGGCATTTACAAATATGTACTCGGGTATTCATACGAATTTATATTAACGTGAATTTAACCCGGAATGGCAAAAGGCCAGCTGATTATACGATGAAGTTGAGTAAAAAATCGAAGGGTAGTTTTAACCCCTTAATTATGAGATATCGGAAAAACAAAAAAACACCCCAACTTTATTTTGTTGCCCTCTACCCGTATGCAAATTTGCATCCCAATCGGTTAAGAACTCTCTGAGATACGTATGAAAAAATTGCATATTTGCAATAAACAATATGAAATTTGTTGTTATCTGCACCATTCTTATATCCAGTGTATAGTACGCGAAAAAATAAATATTGTTGCAATTTGAAATTTTTTCATATCTCCTATTGTTCAAAAGTTACCGACGAAAAACGAAAAATACCCCTATTTTCGAGGGTGTGTTTCACCCCTTCAAAATCAATCTTGGCACGTATAAAAAATGGATGTGGCCTATTTTTGTCCGTTCTATGACCATGCCAAATTTCATCAAAATCGGCGAGATACACCTGACAACGTTTCCTTGTGAGAGATCAATTAAGACTGCGGAGTTTTGGTCGGTCCGGACCCTCGTTGCCTTGGGGAAGGAGCTCGTGGGGGTTACCGGGAACAATATGTCGGTCGTCGATTGGGAAGTTGATTTGTCAATCGGGTCAACTTCTCAATCGGCAGTTGCATTTCGAGAAGGGCTCTCGGGGCCGCTGAGTTTCGGGAAGAACTCGCGGAGCCGTTGCATTAGGAGAAAATATTGTAGGCCGCGCTGACCGTGTAGCGCGTGAGCGGTGTTGCGGCGATAACTTCGGTGAAGCCGAAGTGTGCTGCTGATGCGGTGATTCGGGCGATTTTCACACGGAGTTGACCGCCGGCGTGGAAGGCGCTCATCGCGCTGTGGAAAAGTACGGGTTGCGAAATCTGGCCGTTTCCAGGTTGATCGGTCCGTAACAGCTTAATTTTTTCATTGAGCTGGAAACACTTTTCAGAGCATTCATGGATCATATGAAATCATATAGTAATATTAATTTGCGCAAACTATTTATTTCTAAGTTCGAAACAATTCCTTTTTTTTTACCTGAGTGTCATCAATTAAAAACAAAAATTATTCGAAGGTTTACTGTATTCAGATTGAAAGTACACTCAACAGGAAAGCGAAAAGTTAATAATAATAATAATTATGCCAATAAAACGATGGCGATGCATATACGCACAAAATAATAGCGTACGGGTCATCATGCTTGTTTGTTTGGGATTACATTTACTTTAGGTTATTTTCTTCCATTGCTTTTTGTTATTTGCGTTATGTATTTGAAAATTTATCGAGTTATATTACGTTGTTTATTTGTATATTTAAAGAAATAAAAAATTAATATGTTTATCAAGTAAACTTGAAAATATCATCTTTGTGTTATAACCACACATTTGTTTCAGATCATGTGCATAAAAGGATCATTGAAGAATCTAAAGAATTAATAAATTGTGCATATTTCAAAATATGTACTTGACGATTTATTTCATCGTGAGCAAGGTATGATGGATGAACCACATATATATTCTATTAAATGATTTTTTTTAATAATATTTGGATACTAAGTATTAAAATTCGATGATTTTTATTTTTACTCTGTAGTAGAATATTATTGATACGATTATTTACATTACCTTTTTATTTATATATACACAATATTTCGCAGTATTTTTTTACACTGATCAACTACATAGTTATTTCTAATATGTTGTATTATTTTTTTATTTATACATACGCCTCATGGAATATCAATCAAATTTTTTACAAGATCTGCATTTGTACTTTTACACTTATTAATGTAAAAATATGTTTTTCAATAAATTGACTCCTACCCAAAATGATACGTGATTATTTATTTATATCCTTTTCAATCTGTTAACAATTAATTTATCAGACCTGCGATTCTATAACTTATTATGGCACAATATCGGCATAATTGTTATCGGTGTCAATGTGCAACACTTTTCGTGTAAAAACACACCGATAACATGGCGGCTTCCGGCTTATCGGCTACACTCTTCCTAGACCAGGTCCCTGGCACTAAGCTTTCCTGACCTCCGTATACTTGGCAGACAATTAGAATATTTTGGAATGTTATTATACCCTATAATTTGGAAATAATTTGGACAATTTTGGAAAATCATTTTCGTAATTTGGAAAACTATATGTAATTAATAATGAATAAAAATTGATGGAGCGTATAGCTAGCAGACATGGCAGTGGATTTTTTTTTTTTTTTTTCGATCAGAAATGATTTGGAAAATCGATTGGTGATGATTTAACTATTTGGAAAACTATATTTATTAATTAAAAATGAAAAAATAATTAGCGTGGGGCCCGGTGGATCAGTGGCCGCTCCTATGGGGATACGGGTCTACCGTTTTTCACTCCCCATCGCCCGCTCCTGTTTCATGATGTAAGAATATCCCAGTCTCAGATATCTTTTAAAAATGGCTTCCCGAAATGTACAACTCAGTGCAGTGTGTGAGTGTATCGGATTATCTTCAAGATACGGTAAGTTCGTTCCGATTTGGCTGATCTCTCCTTACCCTTCCTATATCGTGCTCATTTATCACAGGCTTCTACCTCCGTGTCTCGCGAATATGAAGGAGCTCTTTCGAGGTTATGTTCTCCCTGGCTTACTCCAAATTTGCCGTGTATGTTTTTTTTTCTTGGCTTATTCCTTCCTGCGGACAACTTAGTCAAGCCCAACAAAATCTTCGACATAGCAGAATCCTCTGGAAACGGTAAGTTTGTCTTCTAACATCTAACCAGCGTTGTGCACATGCTGTCTTCGCTTCTGCCTTCCAGGTATATCTGCCGTGAATTCTTATGGACCCATCTGGCAATAAAATATTCTTGTAAGGCGAGTGTGACTTTGTCTTTTCTCACCTTGATTTCCTTCCTGTGCCAATGCTGGATTGGTTCCGTCCTTTTCTTGTAGCGAACTTTCTTCTTCTTGGTACGGCTTCGAACACCGCAATTCGATGAAGTAGCATGCCGTTGCCTCCTCGCAGTCCTGTTACCAACCCTGTTTCACTAGCTTAGCCCTGATCTTTACGCTATCCAGGGAAACCACCACCCGCTGGCTTCCTCGTCTCCTGCGCTTTGTACTGGTTACCCGCGTCATCTGTATTGGTCATCCTCTCCAATCTGCCGTGATACCTCGCCTCTTGCTGTCCACTGGATAATTCAACCTCGGTCCAACTTTGCCTCCTCTGCACCCCTCTCTGGTTCAGCCTGAGTACCGGCGATACGTTTTCCTCCGTTATACCAGAGGTATTCTCCCTTTTGAGAATTTTAAATTGTGCTCCATCCTTCCCCTTCCAGTCAGTTTTTCTTGCGTCGCCTACTCTGCACCCCTTTCCCCTTCAAGGAATATTTAGATATTCAATAAAGTTGATCAAGACCGACGTGTTTAATTCAAGATTTCCTCGACATTTCTCTCTCATAGCGATAAGAATGCCAGTGATATTACTGTTCATAACTACTCTTGAAGGAAAATCAAAAGCTGTCTACTCTCAGCCAACGAATATTTATATCTTCCCCTCATTATTAAAATCTCTTGTCTCATAGCATACGATAAATTATTAAATTTACTTAATAACAATTTCAGTTAACAAAAAATTACCATTCAGCTTAAGTCTTTCTTTTCATCTGTCATGTTAACTTAGAGTTATAAAAAATGGTTCTGTTATCTTTTCTATTAATTAATTTTTGCTTTCAGTGAGCTCGGATTGGAAATTAATGATTGCCAGAAACATGGAAGCTAAATATACATGATGAATGAGGTAGAAGTGAACACAATGAGAGGTTCGTTGAGCATATCAGTCAGCCCATCATGACGTGTAGATGCAAAATGGTTAAAAACTAATCTACAAAAGATCCTATCTCAGTATGAACTGGCAGAGCTTTGGAGTGGGATGGTGGTGTGGATGGAGGTGGAAAATTTTCGAGAGCTTCACTGATGATTTTCTCAATTCTGCTGGAGTTATTTCATGAAAGTGTAAAATTTATTTCTGGAAGAAATGGAGGAGTTTACACATTATTTTTGAAATATGCTGGAAACCACTCAGTATAGGAAAATTAATCAAGAAACCTTTCATGCAGTTCTTATAATGCTTTACAAACATATTCTGTTGAGATGTTTCCTTGAGAATTCTTCGCACTATTATACCCCTCATTTCTATCTAAAAAATCAAATAATCGAATTAATTTCTCCAGGTGACACTGGCTATGATTCCTACAACGTTCATGTCCTCTCTTGCCTCTGCTATGCCAAAGTCGCTGGTCCTCCAAACGACGGCAACTATGGTCACTGCCAAAAACTCGACGAAGAAGAAGCAACGGCTACAACAGCTGCTTTTCGTTAATGTTCGAATGCCATCAGACAACCAACGAGATGTGCAAATCAAACATGGTAGTATTGACAACATCATGGAGAATTTGTATAGACATTCAGAAATATTATGGAGTGCTGTTGTTACTTTGCATGGCTCTAAGTCGTTCAATGCTACGAGATTTTTTTTGTACAGTATTAGATGAAAACTAAATGAAATCCATAGTTTTTCAACTATAGATACAATTCCTTTTGTCAAACCGATCCGATTATCATCATCAGCTAAGGTAAAATTTCTAGTAATTTTTTTGTTTGTGGAAATGTATGTTGTAGAAATTCTAATTCTAATTTCTTCAGGTAACCAGAAAATCTCGAAGAATTGCCAAGTTATTTGCAGTGTGCTCAATGATGGAGTTGATTAATAATCGTGAATTAAATCATCTTGAGGTAAAATAATCAAAATAGGATTTTTATGTTTTGTAAATGCCTTCTATTATAATTAAAAATTATAAGTCTCATATTAATAAATTGCACGCATCATATTTAAATATCAGTTTAGCTGCTTCTTTTTATAGAGTTTTTATTTATATAGTTTTTATAGAGAATTATTTAATAGTGTAATCAGTTGATTATAGAAAAATTAAAAAGTTCCTATAGTTGTTGATTAATTTCCCCTTCAATAATATAAGAATACATTACTTTTATTGAGAGGGACTTCCGGTTTGGATACGATAGGATACAGACGTGCGTTATTTCTTAGAGAGCTGGTGGAGGGTGAAAAAGTGAGTGAGAGGGCGCGGAGTTGAGTGAATTTTGGTGAGAGATCGTGGAAAGGGGTGAGGAAAGCGGTAGAGTGTGGGGAGCAGTCGAGCTGGAAAAACAGTGCAGTTTTCGAGAAAGAAAAGTCGGGTGACAACATGAGGTTAGGAAGCGAGGAAAGAGAGACAGCGCGTGAGATGGGAGAACGCGAGGACAGAGGCAACGGCAGCGACGGCGGCGACAGCGGTGAGCAGAGGCAGGCGGCCGAACCAGCAAGCGGGGTCTACCTCTACCCTACCGACCAAGGGAAAGAAGGCGGCGACGGTGAGTACGGATCAGAATGTACTGGCGCCGTTTTTGAAACGCCGAGGAGAAGAATGAGCGCGATATTGGGAAACGGACAAACATCGAGAGGAGAGTCCGCAGAAGAAATAGAGAAAGAGTCGACAGGCGAAATAACGGAAACAGGCAAGAGGAGGAGAGGTAGACCGAGAGGAATACTGGGTATCAAAAAGAGGAAAATATACTGTGCAAGATCGCTCATGGATTGCTGGGGATCTGGAAAAAGGAAGAGAGGAGGGAAAGGAGTGATAAATGAGAAAAGCCAAGAGCAGGAAGAAGAGAACGAGGACCGCCGAAGTGCAAGCGTGAGAGAGAAGGGAAGTACCGACAAGGAAAATGAACTGAGGGAAAGGGTAGGGATAATAGAGAGGAAACTGGCGGAGGGCTGGGAGGAAAGAAGTGAAGCCAAAATAAGAGGAATGGTAGAAAGGGCGATGGATGAGCTGGTGAGTAGATGGGAAGAGAAGCAAAAACAGACAAGGAGAGAGAGCGCGAGAGAGGAGAGTGATATGATTAGAAGGGAAAAAGTGGAAGAAATGTTAATAGGAGAACAGGAGAGGTGGAGGGAACGTTTTGAGAAGCAGGAGGAAACAATACGGTGGCTGGAACGAGAAAACGAAGATTTGCACCGAAGACTGGAGAAAACAGAACAGGCGAGGAGGAAAGGAGAAAAGAGAACTGAGAATCAACTAACAGGGAGGAAGGAACGGATCCGGGATGAAAATCAAAATGAGATAGAAGCTGAAGACTGGGAGGAAAGTCAGCCAACCAGGGAACAGCAGAGGTACGAGGAGGAGGAGGTAGGGGTAGAAGGGTGGATGGAAGTAAAGAAAAAAAAGGAGGACAATATCCCAAGAAATAGGGGGGAGGATAAGACAACTGGTGAAAAAGAAACCAAAGCGCATGAGCCATAAGGAATGGCAGGAAGAGTGGCGAGAGAGGAAAGCCAGGAAGAAGAATGTTATGGTACAGGAAGTGAGTAGATCCGAACACGGCATAGTATGGGACATCGAGAGGGCAGTGTGGGAGAGAACAGGAGTGAAACCAAAAATCGCAAGGTGGAAAGAGACAAATGACGGAACGATAATAGAGACTGCGGACATGGAAAACAAGATAGGAATTATGAAGGCAGCAGGAAGAAAAACAGGCGGAAGACGAACGATATGGGAAGACCTCACCTACAGGGAATGGGAGGTGCAGGGGTGGATAGAAGAGTACGCGAGTATCATGAAGAGACAAGGAAAGGATCCGAGAGTCGGATACCTCAAAATAAAAGTGGGGCAGACATGGAAGACATGGAATGAGAGAATAGGGGACCTGGAGGAATCGAGCGGAGACGGAGAGAGAAGACGAGATAGAAACGAAGCGGCAGCGGGGTTTCAACAGTGGAGCCAGGGGCAGAGGAGGCAGTACCTCGGCAGCAGGTACGAGTGATATCGTGGAATGTAGCCGGAATGGGAGCGATGGCAGAGGCGTGGGGGTGGATAAAGGAGCACGACATCATCGCGGCCCAGGAAACATGGATGCAAGAAAAGGAAGCAGAAAAGCAGATAAAAAAGTTAGACGGCAATTTCGTATGGTTTGCCAGAGCGGCGGTAAGAGTAAAGATGCGGGGAAGAGCGAAAGGAGGACATTTGTTGGGGATCAGGAAAACAATAGTGGGGGATGGAAAGATAGAACAATGGAAAGGGGGAATGGTGGTCAAGAATATGCAATTGGGTAAAAATCGGCAGGAGAAGGGAACACTAATAAGCGTGTATAATAATAACCTAAGAGAGCTGGAAGGGGATTTGGGGAAGATAATAGAGGAGGCAGAAGAGAAGGACGAGGCGGTGGTAATAATGGGCGATTTTAACGCCAGGATTGGGGACCAGCAGGGGGACCTAGCAGGGGGCGAAGGACAGGAAAACGAGAGAATATCCAAAGACAAAAAAGAGAACATAGAAGGGAGGAGATTGATAGAGTTATGCGCGAAAAATGGCTTAATCGTGGCAAACGGGAGATGGGAGGGGGACAAACAGGGGAACCTTACGTATGTCGGAAGTCCAGGGGAGGGGGGTTCAGTCATCGACTACGTGTTACTAAACAGCCAAGCAGAGCGGATGATTCGGAAGGTAGAGATAGTGGAGAGAACCGAATCAGACCATCTTCCGATAGTAATAACGTTGGAGAGAGGGGAGAGGGGAGCGGAGGAAGAGAGGCAAGACAGACCTCAGAAAAGGAAACTAGAACGAAGAAGAAAGAAATTACTAAGGTGGAGGCAGGAGAAGGCGGAAGAGTTCGAAGGGAAATTCACCGCCTTATGGGAGGCAAAGGAAAGGAAGAGTGAAGTGGAGGATAGGTGGGACACGTTGGTGTCCACTATAAAGGAAGCGGCACACGAGGCGGGGATGACGGTATGGGTAAATGAAAACATGACAGAGGAAAAGAGGATAAGTGGAAGAGTAAGAGAGCAAAAAGGAGTTATATGGAGACGTTTGAAAGAATTCCTCAAAAGTCCAGGGGCAGAGGAGAAACAGAGGCTAAGGGACGCGAGGAGAGAGCTAAAGAGAATAAGGCGAGAGGAGAACGAAGAAAGATGGAAGGAACGATGGGAGACGGTATGTAATAGCAGGAACCCCACGGAGCTCTGGAGGGCGTTGAGACCCTTTAGGCCCAGGAAAACGAGAAACAATAGTCGGCAAATAGGAGAAGAGGAATGGATACAACATTTCAGCGGACTGCTGGGAGGGAGTGACGAGAATGAAGAGAAGGAAAAAGCCACAGAAGAAGGGGGTGGGAATCGCAGAGAGGAAGAGGAAGGGGAACTAAACGGGAACAGGGAGAGAGAAGAAATAATCGAACAAATCGCAAGCCGGGAGATAAGTGTAAGGGAAATGGAAAAGGATCTAGGGAGAATGAGAAAGGGTAAGGCGGCCGGGCAAGACGGACTCACGATAGAGTTCTTGCAAGGTCTGCCAAAGGAGGGGAGGGAGGAGCTAGGAGAGATTCTGAATAACCTCTGGAAGGGGGGGAAGGTGGCAAGGGGATGGGAAATCGGAAGGATTTATCCCATACACAAAGCCGGCGACGCGGCACAGGCAAGGAATTATAGAGGAATAACGTTGATGGACACTGGTTATAAGCTACTCACAAGAATAGTTAATAATCGGCTAAGGTATAGGCTGGAGGCCGAAAAACGGTTTGGAGAAGGGCAGGCCGGGTTCCGGGGAGGCCGAGGGACGCGAGATCATATATTCGTTCTAAACGCGTTAATTAATAACAGACTGAAGAGAAAGGGGGGGGGGGCAAACTCTTCGCGGCGTTTGTGGATTTTAGAACGGCGTCTGACTCGGTCGACAGGGAGGGGATGATAAGGAAATTGGAGAGAGCAGGAGTCAGAGGGAGACTGCTGGAAATGATCAAGGGAATTTACAAGGACACACAGAACGAGATCATAACAGCGGACGGGGTGACAAGGAAGTTCAAAACAACAAGAGGAGTGCGGCAAGGATGCGCACTCAGTCCTACACTTTTTAACATTTTTATAGAGGACATGGAGGTAACCTGGAAAAAGAGAGGAGAGGGAGGCACGGTGATAGGAGGAGAGAAAATCTACGCTCTAAAGTACGCAGATGACGTGGTGGTAGTAGCGGACACAGGGGAGGGATTGAGAGAAATGCTAAAAGACTTGGAGAAGTACACGAAGAAAAACAAACTGGAGATAAATATGGAAAAAACCAAAGTGGTAATATTCAGAAAAGGAGGAAGACAGAAAAAGGAGAAGGGATGGGAGATAAATGGAAAGAAAGTGGAGGTAGAAAAGGAATATAGATACCTGGGGGTGTACTTCGCGGCGGGGAACACGTTTGAAAAACATTTAAGGATGGTGGAAGGGAAGATAAGGAAGGCAGTAAACAGCGCTTGGGGCATCGCAAAAAGAGCAAGAATTGGTGGACTGACAGACCGGCTGAGAATCTCGGAGGCAATAGCGAGGAGCGGACTATTGTATGGAGTGGAAGTGTGGGGGTGGAAAAGAAGGGAGAGAGTGGAGAGGGCACAGGCCAGATATACAAAGATGGCAATGGGACTGAGGAAGAACACGCCGGAGTATATCTGGAAAATGGAGGCGGGGTGCACGGGAATAGACATCGTAACGGTAAAGCGGGCAGGAGATTATGTAGGGAAAATCTTAGAGATGGAAGAGGGCAGATGGCCAAGGAAATGCTTGATGGAGGAGGCAAGAGGACTGATGAACGACGACGGGAGTAAATGGGGGAAAGAAATGAAGACAGCAATGGAGCTAGCAGGAGAGGGGCAGATAGGCGAGGTAATAAGAAGAAGGAACAGGAAGGAATGAGAGACGAAGGCCGGAAGAGCGGTCCAGAAGCTGACGGAGCAAGAAATCCAGAGGATGTGGGACAAAATAAACAGTTCCAACTTCTGCAGGGAATACAAGCAGAGGAAAAAAGTGGTGGGAAGGGAGAAATATTGGGACGAAGGAACAACAAAGGGAGAGACCAGAGAGATTTGGGCAAAAATGAGGTGCGGCAGTGTGGGCAGGGAGGCAGAAAAGGGTTTTAAGGAAACAAGATGCAGAGTGTGCGAAAAGGAAGAAGAGACGCTGGCACACATATGGGAGTGCGAGGCGACCTGGAGGATGATGGGAGAGGAAGCCCGTAGAAAGTATGAGGAATGGGAAGAAGGGCAGAGGAGGGGATCGGAAGGGGGATGGAGGAAGGCGTTAGAGGGAGAAGTAATAGTAGAGGAAATGTGTGAGATAGTCAGACAATTTGAAAACATGGCGAGGAAAAAGGAGAGGGCGAAGGAGGATGTAAATATTTGAAAAATGTAAAATGGAGAGAAGGATGTAAATAAAGAAAGGGGAGGGGCAATAGGGGAAATTAAGCATAAGGAAGACGATTAGGAATTAAGCATAGATATAAGGGAGGAGCAAATGTAAAAACCCGTGAGGGTAAACATGGAAATAAAGGACTACTACTACTACTTTTATTGAGAGAAAAAGTGGGAACGCTAATCGAAACATTGTAATGCTTCCTGGAAAATCGGGTTTGCCCTCTCAGATTCAAAACGATATTAGTATTATAATATGTCATTCAATAAATTATTCATTGAGAGTGAAGAACCGTTTTCCATTTTTATACATCATTTTGATTAGCGGAAATAAAAAATTAACAGAAGATAACGAATCTTCAAGAAATCATTTTTGAATTTCCCGCCTCTGTGAGATAAACAACTCAGATTCATTATTAATGTTCCGGCATATAAGAAAGCAAACCACTTGTAAATGGCTGTTGCATGTTGCGATTCTTTTAGAGCTAGATTTTGATATTAAAAAAACTGTGATTGACGTGTCTTAACTCTCCAAATTGTGGATTCTTTAAACTGATGTAAAAAATATAGTACCAACCTATAAACCGAATTACAGAATCATTCGAGTGTATAGTTTTTTGTCCAGGGATGTGATCATGGTCGGCCGAAAGGCAGCGGTGTCAGATGAAGAAGTCATAAAATTGATCGAGAAATATATAAATCGTTTTGTAACGAACGATTTCCCTCCAATTGGGGATGTATTGTGGAAAAACATGAGTAAGGAGCTTGATGGAAGATGGCAACCTCGTACAGTCTATACACACATCAGAGAAAATAAAAACAATCATCTACTTCAAGCTCGAGTCAATCAAGGGATTTCGACACTTCCAAAATTAAAAAGTCACCTACTTGAAGATCTCACAGAATTTGTGAAGGAGACGATTATCATTCCGATGTAGACGACGATTATTTGCCAGAGAACTTTCAAAATTCCCATGAACTAGACAAATTCGATCTTTTAATTACAAATGAAGACTGGGAAAAAATTAAGCCACATGAATCTTCGGAAGGACCTCAAAACAAATTGAAAAAAAAACACGGATAGCAGTCATTGCAAGAGCATTCTTCAATAGATACAATTTCAAATGTGCATTTTTGGCAAAAAATTCATATGTGTGCCCCAATTTCGATCCACAAAAGAACGATTATTTTTTGACGTTTACAGCTTATTGTGAAGATGTAGAAAAATGCCAAAATGTCATGATTGGTACTGCCAAGGAGCCACCGAATGAGAAAGGGTTAAGATTTATTATTTCAACTCGTGATACCCGTAATGAATACCATGCTGAAGCAGAACGTCCTGTCAATGGAACTGAACGCAGACAAGTAGGATCAGAATTACAAAAACAGAGTGCAGCTCATTATGCGCAAGAATTATTGCAAACTAATATGGAGTTTGGAGAAGATAAGCCTTATTTTATTCGTAAAAATCATGTGTACAGACAAATTAAAATGGAAATTAACAAAGAAAAAGTAGGGTTAAAACCAAAAGAGAAGATTGACGTAATAAAGTCGCTTCAAAAAATGGCAGGAGATCCCCGTTACATGCATGATATTATCCAAGTTGGGAGTATTAAGTTTTTTGTCTATTATTGTACCCAGGAACAAATCCATGTCTATAATGAATATGTCCGAGTGTTGCGGAAATCCTCTCATATTTCTATTGACGCTACAGGTCGAGTGGTAAAGAGATTTGAAATTTGTGAAGGAAGGAGGACAGGACATATCTTTCTGTATACCGTTACCATCAACTTCGAGGGGAAAACGATATGTGTATACCAAATGATAACAGAAACTCATACGCAAGAATTTATTGAGGATTAGATGAAAACCTGGATACGCCTCGGTGCTAAAGCTCCAGGCGAAGCACGCTCCGATTACCAACGGGCAATACCAATGGCTTGCTGCATGGCTTTCAACAAGATGACCCTGAAGGAATATGTTGATGCTTGCTTTTTATGGGCCACAAGAAAAACACAGAAATCTTCGCTATCAGCAATAACTCTTATTCGTATAAATGTTGCTCACGTGATGGCTTTGATTGCTAAATGGAAACGTTTAATCGAGAAAGATCATCCGACCATAAAATTTTTTTTCATGCGGTGTGCAAGCTTGATGATAGATTGTCAGAGTGTAGAGGAATTTGAAAGGATTTTTCTACTTACCTGCGTCGTTGCACTCCAACCTTTTGATAACAGTTTAGTCTCTACAGCGAAATTCAAAATGACGCCTAGACAAGCCCGAGAAGAATTGCAAAACAAAATGCGCATTCGAAAAACAGTCATTGAAAATCTGGAAAGTTCACGGTCACATTATGAAGGTGCGAAAGGAAATGAAATTCCACTGTTTGAAGAAAGTGAGGGTGGTACACTTACTCATAAATGGATCCGTAAATTGATTGCAATGGCCACAGCTTGTGAGTTGGAAGGCTCAGAGGAAAAGGTTAATGCCTTTTATCTACCAAGTTTCGTTAAAGATTTGGAACGACTTGCGAAAGAGTTTCCATTGTGGACAGCTGCAGCAATCCCTGGTGAAAGAGCCCATGCTTCAACAGCTTACCAAGAGGGTTATTTTTCAGATTTGCGAAAACCAATGTTGGAATTCACACATTTGCCAGCGGAAGGGTCCCAATTTGTGATTGCTCATCTGGACAGTTTGAAGGGTGGAAACAATCTCCTTGCTGCAAAATTGAAACATTATAATCATCGAGAGAGGCTTGGACCTGTTCTCCCATCAAGAGTAATGGTTGGAGATGAGACAGTTACCAAAGATAATTTTGAACTCCCACTAAAGAAAAACCGTTTAATTGATGATTCAGACTTCTTGACTCAAGAACAATGGAAAGGACTAAAAAATGAAGAAATATTTATTGTGGAGGAATCAAGCCTTGAAGAGGAATTGAAAAGAAAATCCAACCATAACTCACCGACACAGCCATTTACACTTCACAATTTCGAAGCACAGCAGGATTTTTCATTTTGTAACCGATTCAATTCAATGGATAACGGTAGAGTGGACGACACGATAATCAAGGATACGTCACCCATTAATGTACGGAACATGCATCCTAACGTCTCAGGTGGTATTTTAAACGATCATTGTAAATCAGATACTGAAAAATTACATACTCCCCAATCACAATTATACAACGCAGTTTGTCAAATCGTACATTCAACTTGCACGAGTACTTCCCTAGATGATCATTCATATGCCAACTTAATGACGAGCAAGGAAGATAAAAAAACGTCATTTATTAATGATTGCAATAATAATTATGAGCCAAGGATGGATGAAAGAATTGAAGGGGAGAATTCACAGATTATTATGGTGTCCTCGATAAATGAGGAGAATTTTGAGTTCAATGGTATGGAAGATTCTGAAATCGATGGAGATAATTTACGTGACAATACGCGTTACCCGAATAGTAATGACAATGACATGCCCTCCCGCGGCCCCACCTCGTCGTGGTGGGAGGGCCAAGTACCTAGCCAGCATGCCAGCTGGAGGGGAAACTAACGGACCCAACATCGACACACACACACATACACATACACATGCATAAACATTTACACAGACACGCCCAGCGACAGATCGGATGATGAGTGCTCGGGGACCCTATAAACGGGCTCCTCCCGAAAAAGCGTATGAAGGGAACCCCTATGAACGGGCTCTTCCCGGGATTGGAAGGGAACCTCTATAAACGGGGTCTTCCCATGGATGGTAGGGAATCTCTATAAACGGGATCTTCCCATGAATGGATTCCGGCCTGCCGTTACGGGCATTTGCAGTCACTCGCACACAACACACAGGGGTGGGTACACGAGACAAGAACAGAGAGAGGGGGAGGGGGGGGGGGACCTCAGGGGCCGCGCGTTGTTCTAGCGCGGTACGTGGAGCCGCGTCCACGAGGAGCCACCAGCGAGACGGAACAAGAAAATATGAAATGTACGAGAAAAACAAAAGCACACCTCAAGTGGAAACCCCTTTACAAGGGCAATCCACCCCGGGTTCCGATCGGGTGAAAGCCCCGGTGGCCACGGGCAGCGGCGAGGATTTTGAGGGCCGCAAATCGTACGTGCCGACGAAGAAGACGACCAACAGCGACAACGAGACTGGCAGACGACTACTGAACGTACCAGGACGAAACAGAACGGACAGTCAATCGAGCGGAGCCAGTGGAGAAAGCTACCTCTCTACCACTGACAGCATCGTACCGACGACGCAACTCACACAAACGGGACAGACAGACGAACTGACGGAACTACTACAGCTCATTCACCAGACAGCGACAAAAATGGCCCAGGCAGCGACCATACAGAAAAACATGAATATCACGGCAAAAAGAGGTATTCACACGATCCTCGAGGCTGCGGACAGGGCGTTGTATAAATGCATGGACGCAGTTCCTCCGAGACCAACGACGGATAACACAAAGACAATAACAAAACCGACAATAGACGAAAAAACACCGCCACCGAAACGGAAACGGAAACCGACTGGAACCACTCCGGAATCCTCCCAAAAGAGGATTTCGACGGTGGAACTGACCGGGGCCTGGAAGACGGTGACGAGAGGACGACCCGATAAGACGGCGAAAAAGAAAGGACCCGACAAAACGGAAACAAACACGAAACCCCGGACGGACCGGAGCGGACGGGCCCCGCGCAAACGGGGCACGGCCGTCCTAGTCAAGCCGGGAACAGATAAGACGTACTCGGACATAGTACGGACGATACGAACGACAATCGACCCGAAGGAGAGTCACGTGCAGGTGACAACACTACGGAAAACGAAAAACGGGCTGTGCCTAGTGAAGATACAGGCAGACCCGAACAAACCAGATGGACGGAACGAGTTCAGACAACGACTACAAGACGCGGTCGGGGAAGCGGGCAGTGTGCGAGCCGTGAGCTCCAAGACCCAATTGGAGATTATGGACCTGGACTGCGTCGCGACCGCGGCCGACGTGACAGACGCACTCAAGCGCGAAACGGGACGAGACGCGAACTACCGGGTCCACATCTTTGGGCCGAACCGCGCCGAGCAGTACATGGCTGTGTGCGACGTTGAGCCGCAAGAAGCCGACGTGCTGCTTCGGCGGGGGAGGATCGGGATTGGGTGGATCCACTGCCGCGTCCGGAAACGACTGACAGTCACGAGATGCCACAAGTGCCTTGGCTTCGGCCACGTGAAGGCAAACTGTACAGACAAGGACAGAACAAAGTGCTGCCGAAGATGCGGCACAACTGGACACTACGCAACGGACTGCAAAGACAAGCCGGCCTGTCCTCTGTACACCGAGGCCGGTCACAAAGACGTGGCGCACCTCGCCGGATCCGGCGGGTGCGGGATGTTCCGTGCCGCATTGGAGGAGTGCAGGAGGCAGGCAGGACGACGGACAGAATAATCCAGGGGAACCTGAACAGAAGTAGGACAGCAGACATGCTACTACCACAGATAGCAGACGAACTCAACGCGGACATCCTGATCCTGTGCGAACCGTACAGGAGAAGGACGACTCAGACATACATCACGAACGAGACAGAGACAACAGCTATCTGGGTGAGGGGTGCTGCCCGAACTCGAATAACCGACCGCGGCTGCGGAGGCGACTTCGTCTGGGCCAGGGTCGGCGCGGTCACCTATGTCAGCGTCTACCTGACACCCACCTGCACCGCGGCGGAGTTCGAGAGAAAAGTAGCACTCCTCGAGGACGGAATCAGAGATCTGCCCGGGGACGTGGTAATCGGGGGGGGGGGGGGGGGGGGCTTCAACGCTAGGGCCATCGAGTGGGGAATGACAGAAACGAACAGACGCGGACTGCTGCTGCTGGAAATAGCCGCAAGGCTAGACCTAGTGGTAGTAAATACGGGAAATACGCCAACGTACAGACGACCCGGGTTTGGCTTCTCTATCCCGGACGTGACAATGATGTCGGACAGGACACTGACACGGGTGAGGGGATGGCGGGTGGTTGAGGACTACACGGCCAGCGACCATCAGTACATCGTCTTCGAAGTGGCAGGACAGACAGCAACGAGACGAACAAGGACACAATACCCCCCGCGGTGGAACCTTAAGAAGCTCGACGCACAGAGATTCACCGAGGAGCTGATGGCTGCATCAGCTCCAATAACGAACATTCCCCCGGAGCTGACTGGCCGACAAAGGGCGGAACGCCTGGCAGACGAGACGGCCAAACTAACGGAACGACTGTGCAACACGACAATGCCAAAGCTTCAACAGGGGAAAAACAGACGACCGCAGTACTGGTGGACAGACGAGATAGCCGAACTGCGTAGGATCTGTCTGGCGAGCAAACGACGTGTAACGAGGGCTAGGGGCAGACCCGAAAGGGATAACCTCCAAGCAACCTACAGGACGGCACGGAAAGAACTGACGAACGCTATACGGGATAGCAAAACGCGATGCTGGAACAAGCTCTGCGAGGAGGTGAACGAGGACCCCTGGGGTATCGGCTACAAGATTGTGACCGGTAAACTAGGAGCCCGAGTAACGCCGGAACTCAAAGACGGTTCAACCGCAGGACGAATTGTTGACGGACTGTTTCTGACGCACCCGTTACGGACGAACGTGACTGACGACACGGTTGTCCCGATAGCCCCCATATTCACCGCGGGGGAGCTTACCAAAGCGACTGCCGCGATGAAGACGGGTAAGGCACCGGGACCGGACGGAGTACCGGCGGAGATTCTTCGGCTGATGGCCGACCGGAGGCCGGAGATACTCCTTGACCTATACAACACGTGCTTGACGACAGGGACATTCAGCGACCGGTGGAAGCTGGCACGGCTAGTCCTTATCCCAAAAGGTAAGGGCGACCCCGATACGCCGGCAGCCTATCGACCGCTGAGCCTACTGGACACGACGGGAAAACTATACGAACAGTTACTGAGGCCAAGGCTGACGGACGCGATACAGACCGGGGGAGGCCTTGCAGATCTGCAGTTCGGTTTCAGAAGGGGTCGATCAACGATTGGAGCAATCCGGAAAGTGGTCGACGCCTTCGAAAAACGAGACAGACACTGCCACGCAACGCGACCCGTCGTGCTGCTGGTGACACTCGACATCAGGAACGCCTTCAACTCGGCCAGGTGGGTGGATATCTTGGAGGCGCTTAATCGCGGCTTAAGAACAGACGGATAACGTACGAGACGACCGAAGGACAGGTGACGAGACAAATCACCGCGGGGGTCGCACAGGGATCGATACTGGGAACGGATTTTTGGAATGGCTTATACGACAGTCTGCTCAGGCTGGAGATGCCGCTCGGGGTGCTCCTCGTCGCGTACGCCGACGACGTGGCGGCGGTGATCCCTCAGCGCTCTCCGGAACTGGCGCAGCTGACGTTGAACCAGACAATGAGGCGAATCGGGCGTTGGATGACAGACCACGGACTCGAACTCGCGACACAAAAGACGGAACTGACGTTTCTTACGAGAAAACGCATACAGACGAGACTAACAATGAGGGTTGGGACGGACGAGATCCAGGCCGGAACGGAAGTCAAGAATCTAGGGGTGACCCTGGATACGAAGATGACCTTCTGGCCTCACATACAAAAGACGGTTCAGAAGGGGCCGAGAGGATCGCATCCTTGAGCCGCCTGATGGCAAACACGACGGGACCAAGACCGGGGAAGAGACGACTGCTGATGGCGACAGCCCACTCGATTCTTCTTTACGGGGCGGAGATCTAGGCAGACGCTCCGAAGACAAAAAAATACAGCAAAGCGATGACCAGAGTACAGAGACAGGGCGCGTTGCGGATCGCCAGCTCCTACCGGACAGTCTCTGCACAGGCTGTGTTGGTGGTGGCGGGCGTAATTCCCGTGGACCTTCTCGCTGAAGAGCGCAAGAGGATCTACGGGCGCAGCGCGGACGTGAGACGAGAGGACACGGCAAAGACGGAACGCGACAGAACCATACAGGTGTGGCAACAACGATGGACGGAAGAACAAACAGGTAACTGGACAAGACGACTGATAAGGGACCTGAAACCGTGGACTGGAAGGACATTCGGGGACGTAAACTTCTACGTTACCCAGCTTCTGACGGGACACGGCTACTTTTGACGGTACCTCAACAACATGAACAAAGTACGAACACCGGACTGCAAGTACTGTGGACACGAACGAGACGACGCGGAACACACATTTTTTATGTGCGACCCGTGGACGGACTTGAGACGAGAACTCGAGAGGACAACAGGTAACATCACCCCGGACAACATAGTACAGGTGATGTTACGCAAACAGGAATGGTGGCTACTCGTAGCCACCTACACAGAGACGATACTGCGACGAAAAAACGCGGACGGCTGCCTGACAGACGACTAAACAGATGAAGTGACGCTACATAACAGATGGCAGATAAACGAGACGAACGAACGAACACGGACAGGATCCCCCCAGCCAGAAGTAATATCAACACAGTCCCTGGTTCGGGGAGAGGATGAAGGAGATGGCGGTTTAGTGGGTAGGCCTGTTTTTTTGGGAGTCCCACATAACCTCCTTGGGCTGAAGGTCCAGATCTGTAGGACTGGGCTGTAGGCCCAGGGGGTATCCGTCAAAAGGATTCCGCAACTCCTTTTTAATAAAAAAAAAAAAAAAAAAAAAAAGACAATGACGTGAAGCTTGCAGAATCGCATCTATCACGCGATGGGACTATGGAAGAACCAGAGGTCGCAAAAGTCATAGAAAAAGCACGTAAGCAACCTGGGGAAAGAATAATTGAATCAAAAGGATATTATTTTCAATCTTGTCCAGAAATAAAAGCAATGAATGAAAGAAAATCGTCCAACAAGAAAGGCTTTTTATTGAACAATGGGTCAAGGAGCGGAGTTATTCAAATAAAACTTTGCAAAGACTCATGGAATATTAATCGAGAAACTGAAAAACGAACAAAACTTTACAGAGAAGTAAAAGTTAAGGCCATAAATACGTGTGGCTTTGATTCTCTGGTTCACATTCTACAATTTAGTGCGATAGATAATCCGATTTATGAATCTTACATGAAAAATTCTGACAACAAAACTTTCAAGTTAATTACGAATTTCGTGAGAGATGGAGTAACACCTGCCATTTATTTAGAGCGTCTGAAAATTCTGAATGAATTCTATCCCATCGAGAGGCCTGTAGAGTGTACTTCTCTGTCTCCTTTTCGAGTCGATTCAGAAGATTTTATAACATCAATTTGGACAAAAATTTTTGATAATGAGCCTAGTGGATTTCGAAGTTATCACTGCAAGCAAAAAAAATGCCAGTCGAATGGGTGTGAAGCAATAGCATACCTTTCTATTAATGAGAATATCATACATAAAGACAAATCATATAAGAAATTGCAAAAGGCAGTTCTCTATGATGAGTTCATTCGCGACATGACCTGCAGAGTGCCAGAATGTAAGGGGCTTATAACGGAGGAAAGTCATTTGAGCATGTTTACATAGAAATGGATGTCAGAGATCCGTCTAATAGAGAAAATACAATGGAATGCCCCTTGAACGAATTTCCCACCTCTCTGATACTGGGCAAGAAGTACCGGTGAGTTTTTTCCTTCAAACTAGTTTTATTAATAAGATTTCACATATCTACTCTGCTTTATCATTTTTTGCAATTATGTTTTCAGAGTAGCTGGTATTATCCATCATTATTCTGGCCACTTCACGGCATATTGTCTGCGAATCACTGGTGGATGAATATGTTGCGATGATATGCAGTAAAAAATTACAGGTGTCAAAGGAAGGACCAAAGTGAAAGCTCATGCAGCAATTTACGTGCTTGAATAAAGGAGTTCCTCTAGATATACCATAATCGTCGATAAATATTTATTTTAATATTCATTTTTATTGCCGTTATTAATGAAAAAATTTTTTATTGAAGAACGAAGGTTGAAAAATAAAAAAATATGAAATATATAAAAGGCATGAGATATATATTTATGTTACGGAATTTTCTTCTCCAAAACATACAAACTCTTAAAATTCTCTATAATCCAAATAAAGGTGAAGTGAATGACTCGATTTCACAGTTTTCGACAAATTCTAAAACAATATGAGAAAATAAAACTGAATCATTCTTTTTCTTCTTGCCCTTCGGTTTTTGAAAACATTTTGCAAATTGAGCGGGATAGACCGATTCTGCCTCGATCAAATAAATGACAGAAGATGAAACCAAACAATTTGTTTTCTTTGGCTTTCGTTTTTTCAAGATATTTTAGATACTAAGCGAGATAAAGTGATCTCCACTAGTCTTTCCTCTTAACTTTTGAAATTCTCTACAAAAAAGGATTCAGACAAAATCGCTCTATCTCGCTTAGTTTCCAAGATATTTTGCAAGAAAAATTGGCATGACATTTGACTTGTCCTCTCCCACCTCTTTGCTACCGAATAAATTTTCCTCTTCTCATTAATTAACTTAATTCATGTCAATCCTTTGAAATTTCAGGAATTATTTGACAAAAGCTGCAAATTAATCAGAGAATTGAATGAATACGAACGATACGAAGAAGCTTTGGTACAAAGAACTTCAAAGGAGTTGTTAAATTATCGTGAAAAAGGAATCATTTGCAGTAGGTGACAAGTAAATTCAACTTCGAAAAACTGATTTTTTATTATTAAAATAAGACACACTCTTATTTAAGTTCTTAGAGGTATAAAATCATGGAAACTTAGACTCTTTTGAAATAAAATAAAACAGCAATACTGAAAATAAATTAAAAAGCTTTGAATTTGTATGAAAAATAGTATATTTGAACATGTATTGAATTTAATAATATATTGATATCAACTTGAACTGCGCCTTCCAAGCTCCTGGGATAAATGACTTTGGAGAAGGCGGCTTCGAGTCCTCGTAATTTACAAATCCAATAGCACCACCAAACTTTTCTGGTCTCGGCACCTACGATAACTGATAATTATATCAGTTTTACTGAGCATCTTTAAAGTATGACTAGCAGTCTAGCAGTCATAGAATGCTTCTACAAAACGAAAGATATTCGCAATCCGGAATACGATTTTTTCATTCTGGGAGAATGACATGACAGACAAGGTATTGTCATGTCGTGAAACAGCAGAGGGCCGGGGCAAACGGTAGAGCCGTATCTCCATAGGAGCGGCCACTCATCTATCGGGCCCCACGCTAATTATTTTTTCATTTTTAATTAATAAATATAGTTTTCCAAATAGTTAAATCATCACCAATCGATTTTCCAAATCATTTCTGATCGAAAAAAAAAAAAAAATCCACTGCCATGTCTGCTAGCTATACGCTCCATCAATTTTTATTCATTATTAATTACATATAGTTTTCCAAATTACGAAAATGATTTTCCAAAATTGTCCAAATTATTTCCAAATTATAGGGTATAATAACATTCCAAAATATTCTAATTGTCTGCCAAGTATACGGAGGTGCTTTCCTGTTGTGTATCTTAGAGTCGCCGTCCGCTAGAGGCGCTAGTAGTACTGCGCGAGGCTCGTATTCATGCAATTCGCTGACTGTGACGACTGTGACATACCTTATAGCAACGAATTCAGACGACTATAGAAGGAATATGCCTATCCTTAATTTGAAGCAAAGTTTTCTCCGCCAGAAACTGCCACTTGGTGTCGCGGCGGTCGTTTGTGACGTCACGCCGATACTGTCTACACCCCGTGGGCGGCGTTACGAGAATGTAAACGCCCTGTCGTCTCTAAATTCTCGAGTTCTCGACTCTAAGAGACGAACGATCGAATCCCCTGCTTTTTTTTCATTTTTTTTTTTTTATTGTTTCGTTCTTCGTGTAGATAGATAAATGTTGCCTGCTTTTTTCTCATTTTTTTTGTATTGTTTCGTTCTTCTAGATAAATGTTATATATTGTAACGTTGTACAATACCTCCCCTGCACCCGGCTCGTCTCAAAGGCAACCGTCCCCGCGGACAGGCCAAAGACAAGGCAAGTAAAGAGTATTATTTTATTTTCCCCTCCTTTTTTTTCCCTAAAATATTGTAAGGCCTGTGCAACACACGTCAAGAGCCGAAGAAATCGCCATTGCATCACCACCGTCAACCCCGTCCACATCGGCATACTCGCACACACCACACTCAATGATCCGTCACAATCGAGAGAATTCATCCGTCCGTCCCCGCACCACAGCCATCCATCGGCTGAGCGGCGACGAAGAAGTGAAGATGGCAGCAGCGCACGGCAATCCCAAAATTACGATTACCCGTAATTACCAAACCCCGTCCAAAATTATTCCTCACTTACCGACCGACCTATTTACTTGCCCGTCCCGATAGATCCCGCCGCGATGATCTAATATCGATCAAACGCTTGGCCCTTCCCCTACCATTCCGTGACGCTGCTGACGAATGATCGACCCCGAGGATAAGCAAAGAAGAGAGAGTAACTCACGTTGCGACGAGCCACCGAACAGTAGAGAGAGAAATTAGCGAAATTTTGCGAGAGAAAATTCGAGTGTCGAGAAAAGGAAATTAAAGAGAGTGAGTGTGTGGAAAGCGTGCGAGGCGAGAGTGAGCGACGATCAGGAAAGGACTATACAAAGGACAGAGACGAGAAAGGAGAAGACGACGAGAAGGAAAATCCGCCACCTGAAAGTAAGTGTTTGCACAGGTCAACCTTATCGGCATACTTCTCCCGAAATTTTTCTCTATCCCCTTTTACATTTGAGTTGTATAGAGTATCCCCCCCCCCCCCTTTCTTATTGCGTGCGTTATCCTTTGCTTTTTGGCCCGAGTTTTCTGTTCGTATCAAAAAGTCGTGTGGGACGGCTGTATAAATTACCGTATTTAAAGTAGCGAATATCATCATAAGTACGAGTAACGGTCATCTCCCACCTGACCTCTCCCTTCCCCCTGTACCTCGTATCCATATCGACGTTGAGAACATTCGATCGCGCGAGTCGCGCGATCGAGGTACACACGATCGCCCTCCCTCGGCAGAGCCGACTCCCCAAACCCAAACAACTCCCATTTCCCCACCTGCCCCTCTCCCTGCGACAGGCCGAGTACGCTTAAATATAAGACCAGCGATATCGAATACGTATGAGAATAAAATTACAGCCAGTGGTAATTATTAAGAGGCCGTTGAGTCGGCGAATCCTCTCCCTGAGATACATTCCGATTGACCTTCTCCCTTACCTTCCCGCTAGCCCTTCCCCTCAGCCCAGTCATTGAGTTTTCTTTCCTTTTGTTATGATTTTTGTTAATATTTTTTTGTTAATTTTTTTTTATTGTAAAAATTAACTGGCGCCCAAGATTTTGAGAGATTGTATTATTATTATTATTATTTGCCCCGGAGATAGTCCGCCGTTAATGTCATTGTAAAATTAAATGTATTATTTGAGTTATTAATTATTTCTTTTTCTTTCCCCCAAATTCCCCATACCCCCCTCCCGAACGGCGTGACAATATATATATTAGACTGTGTCATTTTTGGGCAACTTTTTTTTTCATCCTGCAAACAGGCTTTAAACCTATAAAAAGGTAAAAAAAAGAAGCCTGTATAAATTTTAGCTCAAAATATTAATATTTAGAGGTTGCTTAAACACATCTCTATTTCCCATTTGAATAACACAGGGGAAAAAAAATTTCTGTCGGAATTTTATACCACGGTCATGTCATATTCCACAAACAAGCTGCCGGCAGATTCTTATGCAGAATTGAATGCTCTACAAAAAAGCCCTCTTATACTTTTTTGATAAACTTAGCCATTCAAGCGATATTCGAGTTCAAAGTTCAAAGTGTATGAAAATTCATCGTGTTTTGTTAATATTATAGCAAATCTATCGACTCTATTGAAAAACATCAAATGACTTTTGTGCAGATTATTAAATTTACTATCGAAATTCTTTAATTTATAGTTAATAAATATTGATAGATGGTTTTTTTAAGACTTTGCTGTCATCAGATGTGCCGTCATCGCATACTGAAGATTACGACGAAAGCACATTGCTGATGGATTGTCGTTATGACCGGCGCGATTCCGGATAACGGCAAAAAGATTTTCTAGAGGATCTTGATTTAATCTAGAAGAGATTAAATAAAGATCTCCGCCGTTTCTCATGTCGTCCCACAATCCGAGAACGCTCCTAACAGTTAATCGAAATCCCTGAAAACATGGTGGGTTATTCCCGATTGAAACGCTCCATTTTTCTAGCCACTGAAGAGACGTCTGGAGAAAATCTTGAACCTGTGGTTGCGCACTCGACAAAGCGCGTTTCAGCGGGTTCGGATCCGACGTACACCGGCTATTTAAACAATCAAAGAGATCGTTAAATTTGTTCACAAAATTCGCGGTCGCAGCACAGTGCGGATGCTGCAATTCGCCCGTGAGTTTCCCGACATTTATCGCGGCCGAAACCGAACGGCTAAAAACTTGCGTCGCGAGGCTAACTTTCATTCTTTGGAACGCGTTCGGCTCTACATGCAAATCGGAAAGCTTCGGCGCGGCTCTACATATTTTATGTCGTTCGGCATTGCGAAGTTCGCGAATAATGTCCCACGAAACGCGATCATTTCCAATCACAAAATCTCTCGCGAGCAAATTATTACGGGCGCTTTTTATTAAATGCGGAACATCGAATCCGAAAAAAATTTTGTGTCCGGCACGTTCAATATACGGCTTGGCTTTCGTTACCCCCATGGATTCTATCGCCGTACGATTGCTGGATCCTTGATCGCACACCATGTAGCGAACATTGAAACCAATCGAAAAAAGAGAGTTTAAAATCATGTCCAGAAGGGATCTAATATCGGCATTGCGTACGTTTCCATGTGAAACGACATACGAGAGCGGCTGCTTCCACGAAAATTTAAGTCCGCGAATCATAAAAACGAATGCGTGATTCGCTATTTCATTAGTTCTCCCGAGTTCGCCGAGGTCTTGAAAACCTTCGACCAAATCGTCTTTAGAATTGTATTCTAGAAGCCGCTTGATCGACATCTCGTCCCACATCAAAACGCACTGTGCCTCGAGTCCGGTCATTGCCTTAGCTTTCGTCGCTAATTTGGCAAAAACCTCGGGACTAATTCCAGGCGACAGGTGGAGACTGTTCACCCACGTACGAATTACTTGAACGCATGGTAACGCAAAATTATAATTGTCTCTTAAATGACAATACGCATTCGGCGATTTGTAAAATAAAGATAAAGCAAATTGCTTTTCATCTTCTGTCCATGGCAGTTTCTTGATGTGACGAATTTGCATTTTAATAAAATTTATTTGGCTATCGGCCAGAGAATTCGATGCCTTAAAAAACGCGACGGCCTCATTAGTTCTTTTTAGTGCTGCCTGCAATCGCCGAATCGTTTAACTTTTATTAATTAAATCTTTTCGCAAGGAGTTTACCAATCGCCGCAGTTTTCGTTCCGCAGGGGTAAAACGTTTGCCTTTTAATTTAGCGTCTACACGGGGTGCTATTTTAATCGATCCGACGACGCGATTCGCGATCGCGACATTCTCCGGTTCGATTTCGTTAAATTGGACATTGTTAGTTGTTTGGCTATCATTAACGGTCGCGATACCCGCATCAATAGGCAGTGCACCTGACCTTACTCGTATTTTACCTGACCCACCGACCGAGATAATATCATTCGGAGAAAAATGTGTGCAACAAATCCGTGCATTATTCATCTGCTTGGCAGTCAGCAGAGCTAGAGACGCATTCCCGGATCGAGTGATCCATAGCAATCGTCTGTTAAGTTAATAAGGAAACATAATTACGGAATAAAGCCAGGCCTGCAGCAAAATGCAAAAGTACGATTCTTTTCTGATAAAAAAACGGGTGGAAACGCATGGAGCGTATGGAATTGGAAATGTATGGAACTATTCAAGGGCATCATTAACATTGTTGCGCGATCCAAATAAAGACGACTTACGAGTTCTCCTCTCGTGGAAACCGATGAAAACTAATGTGCGGATATTTCCTCTTGGACAGTGTACACCCATTATATACACACAGGTTTTTTCCCGGCATTCTAACTTCTTTTACAACGGAAACGCGTTAAGAATAAGGGCAACGATCGCACACGGTCACGTGCTGACTCGGACTGGGGTTTTAAGCGGAGAGAAGAAGAGAGACAGAACGAAAACACTGTCAGCGCCTCTAGTCACTGTAATACCAACGCGAGTATCCCTGCGTCGTTTGCAAGGTTGTGTGGGTCCTATCGATATTCATCTAACACAGATTCAGACACGACGATTCTTATTGCCACTTTATTAAACGTATCTCGTTTTTACCGTCAAATAACTGGGGCCAAATATGTAGATGGCTGCCTTAAAAATCGCCTGATTTCACGATCTAAATTATTTCTGTATATTGTTTTGAACATTTTCTGTGAAATAATATACACTGCTCAAAAAAAGTGAAGAATTTTTGTTCTCTAAATAAAATTAGTAATAGTTAATACATAACGTTGGTTGTATTCGTCTTATGGGGATGAAAACAAGCAATTTGAAAATTGATATGTCTTCTTGAACATTCTTCGCGAGATTTGTTTTCATTGAGATTCTACATACTATGTCCAAAAGTAATGGAGAAAATTTGCATTCTCTTCGTCTAATATAAGTTTAGCTTGTACTGTGTAATCTAGTGTTCTGAAGAAATAGGTTTACACAAATTTAAGGACATATTCAGAAGCCCCTATCTGATCTTCTTTGCTTGAAATTAAGATTTTTTCAAAACTATTCAACATTTTTCGACGATCTTTTTTAGTTTTGTTCACAAAGACTTCATTGCTAATTCTATGTAGAGTTTTAGAGGATATTCGAATTAGACAAATTTTGGGACCAATTGAATGTCGAAAAATACTGGTTCGGAAAATGCCCATTTTCAGTATACCTTTTCTCAGGAACCGTACATTCGATTTTGACCATTTTTGTTATGTGTGTATATTAACCCATTAACGCCGAAGCGAACACATTTTTTCGGTAATAATTGGGCTCGAAACTTAATAGGAAAAATGATGCGACTATAATTTAAAACCATGTAATAAACTATTTTCGGGTGTGCTCTTTCGATTTCCAGTGTCAAAATTGCATTTTGACAAGACTGAAAAAAAATATGGCGGATTTTAAGGCAAAAAGTACCGAAAATTACGAAATATATCATTTTCACATTTTTTTTTTAGTTAAAAAAATGCTCGGACTGAATTCTAACTATGATCAACGGTGATCGGAATGTCTAAAGTGCAAGGAAAATTTTTTTTAACATACCTCCAATGATTATAACCTTTCCAAAATGGCGGATATAACACGAAATTCAGTAAAATTCAACATTTTCTTTCATAATTTTTCCAGACTCAAATATAAATTAATTACTGCTTATTAAAGTATATTTTGGTGTCGAATACAACATTACAGCATAGTTTTCATGTATTTTTCCGTACTTAATTCAAGATGGCGGCAAAAAATATGAGAAATTATGACTTTTTTCGTAATCAGAAGTAACATAGTTTCTAAATTTATTACTTTTAAGCATTTTTTCATAATTTGAAAACCTTCGAATCCGGACGTGGCAGCAAATTTTGCAAATTAAAGATGGCGGATCCAATATGGCGGATTCACTTTAAAAATGTTGCAATTTTCTAATAAAAAAATACTATCGTTATTTTCATAAAATTAACAAAGGAAAGTATTCTTGACAAATTTGACGCAGGATGCGTTGTTTTCGAGAAAAAAAATCATCAAATCAGTCAAATATCTGTAATATTTAGCTCCCAATATGTTTGCAATGCATATCTATACTACATATTGACACAATATGGATTAGGTTATGTTTTTGAACACAATTCTATTTCGCATTGTACTCTTAGCATCACCCAGAGACAACGGCGTGGACGTGGTAGAATTTTGCCTCCTTCGGGGTGCTTGATTATCGTGAGTCCCCTTGCCTCTCACGGGTAAATGATGCCTTTTAATGTCTTTCTTTAAAACATTTCTCACAGAATCTCAAATTGCATTTTTTACACAAAATTCTTGTTCTTATTGGGCAATTTGAACAGGTTTTCAGTGCATCTATGCGAGATCTTTCATGTGGTTCATGGCGAAATATTACACATATTTGACTGATTTGATGATTTTTTTTCTCGAAAACAACGCATCCTGCGTCAAATTTGTCAAGAATACTTTCCTTTGTAAATTTTATGAAAATAACGATAGTATTTTTTTTATTAGAAAATTGCAACATTTTTAAAGTGAATCCGCCATATTGGATCCGCCATCTTTAATTTGCAAAATTTGCTGCCACGTCCGGATTCGAAGGTTTTAAAATTATGAAAAAATGCTTAAAAGTAATAAATTTAGAAACTATGTTACTTCTGATTACGAAAAAAGTCATAATTTCTCACATTTTTTGCCGCCATCTTGAATTAAGTACGGAAAAATACATGAAAACTATGCTGTAATGTTGTATTCGACACAAAAATATACTTTGATAAACAGTAATTAATTTATATTTGAGTCTGGAAAAATTATGAAAGAAAATGTTGAATTTTACTGAATTTCGTGTTATATCCGCCATTTTGGAAAGGTTATAATCATTGGAGGTATGTTAAAAAAAAATTTCCTTGCACTTTAGACATTCCGATCACCGTTGATCATAGTTAGAATTCAGTCCGAGCATTTTTTTAACTAAAAAGAAATGTGAAAATGATATATTTCGTAATTTTCGGTACTTTTTGCCTTAAAATCCGCCATATTTTTTTTCAGTCTTGTCAAAATGCAATTTTGACACTGGAAATCGAAAGAGCACACCCGAAAATAGTTTATTACATGGTTTTAAATTATAGTCGCATCATTTTTCCTATTAAGTTTCGAGCCCAATTATTACCGAAAAAATGTGTTCGCTTCGGCGTTAATGGGTTAAAGTGTTATAAACAATGTGCCGAGCCATTTTTTCGTTATTTTGTTGTAGAATTTTTTTGCATCGTTTTGAAATTTTGTTAACATTTTTTACCACGTTTTACCTTCAAATATATTTTTCTCGGGTCTGAATCGTTAAAAAAAATATCCCGATATGATGAGTAGATGTAGAAAAAGGTACATTGAAAATAGGCATTTTTCGGACCAATGTTTTTCAACTTTCAATTGGTCCCAACATTTTTCTATTTCGAATATTCGCTAAAATCGTAAATAGAATTACCAATAAAGTCTTTCGGAACAAAACTAAAACAGAATCGTCGAAAAATCTTGAATAGTTTTAAAGAAATCTTAATTTGAAGTAAAGAAAAATTTTGAGACCAAGTAGGGGCTTCCGAACATGTCGAAACTCCTTAAAAAACGAAAATGAAACTAAAACAATAAGTATTTGAACGGTTTTAGTGAAACTGGGAACGGATTTTGTTTTCCATTTGACATACAAAACAATCAAATGTTTCAAAGGGTTATCTAAAACGTATGGGATATTACACCTTAAGAGAATTACTCAACAAATAGAAGACGTTAGCTGAGTTGATAGCGTCTGAGTTTGAAACTACAAGGTCCTGGGATCGAGTCTTTAAAGACTTTTTTTTCAATTTTGTTTGTCGATAAGAAACGAATTTTTATGATTTATTAGCTTATAATTCAAATACAAAAAATAATCTATTATTTACAATTATTTGAACTTATATTATGTGGTTATTAAGGTTCTGAGGGTCGATAATATACACGTCGACTCGGTGGGGTACCCCAGTAGCAGTTGAGAAAAAGAGAGAGACGGCATGAGTACCCCAACTTATACCTCGCATTAGAAAAAGCGAGACAGTAACAGTTGAGAACAAGAGAGAGACGGCATGGGTACCCCAACCTATACGTCACATTAGAAAAAGCGGGACAGTAACAGTTGAGAAGAAGAGAGAGACGGCATGGGTACCCCAACCTATACCGCGCATTAGAAAAAGCGAGACAGTAACAGTTGAAAACAAGAGAGAGACGGCATGGGTACCCCAACCCATACCTCGCATTAGAAAAAGCGAGACGGTAACAGTTCAGAAAAAGAGAGAGGCAGCATGAGTACCCCAACCTGTACCTCGCATTAGAGAAAGCAAGAAGGAGCGCTTGCTCGTCCGTGATTGGTGAGAAAGGAGGCGGAGCTACGCTAAGAGGTTGTGTGAGGTATACGTGAACCTGTCCGTGTGACCTAACACATTCTTATAGCGACGCTAGCGACATCGGTGCTTGGGGTACCAAACTATCCTCGGGGTACCAAAACTCCCTTCAAATTAAGGATAGGCATATTCCTTCTATAGTCGTCTGAATTCGTTGCTTATAGACGCGTTCAGAACGGTTATGCCAGTCGACGACGCGGTGAGGGGAAACGGGGGAAACGCGCAGTACTACTAGCGTCACACTACAGCGGCCACACCAGGGAGACTAGAGTAAAGGGTGCCAACGCAATGTTAGAAAAATGGTCGGAAAAAGCGAGGAAACATTCGCTAATTGCCACCGCCTGGCGGCGCCACTTCTGCTGGGGACCGTCAAGCGTGGTGATTTTGAATCGTTGATCTGCCATTTGTCGTACATTTTGTCCGATTAACGCAGCTTATAGTATTAATAAGTGATATTGCGATGCTTTTGTTCACATTTTTATTTGATAAATTGTAGACAAATTTTTATAAAAGTAAAAAAATATGCTAGTTACTGAAAGTTTTGTATGCTGAAAGTTTTGTTACTGAAAGTCTGAATATTTTCTTTTTTTATATACATTACTATAGAATAGCATTTCGAACAATCTCTGGTGAAATTTAACTCGTTGCACAGCTCAAATAAACAACAATTGAAGAACGGACAAACGCTTTCGCAAAAAAAAAGAACTTACGGTAAATAAAGAATATACGCTAATTTCGGAATCACCGATATTTTGTCATCACAACTCCAATTCAATTAACATTTAATCCACGAATTATAGCAATAAACTTTCTTTTTACCTGCTTGTTATACTATCACTTTCACTGCACTTTTTTTGTTTATTTTTTCGTCGCCTTTCAACCTTAAATTTCATAAAACACTCGACAAAAAATTGTTTATGCGCCCGATGAAATGTCAGATGTCATATTTCGCCGGGGTTTATATCCCGCTCACTTCATTTCATCACCAACACCACACTTCACAGTTAGCTCTCAGCGACAAGAGCGCTCATCGTGGGTCAATTCGAACTAACATCCTTCCTCGCTTTTTCGGTCATGTTTGGGACGATTTCGCCATAAGCGTTCGCACTCCTTTACTTTAGTCTCCTTGGGCCACACTAAGATAACCATGTTGCGTATTACGGGTATTAGGAATTTAGGTCCAGTGTCAGGGACCTGTCCTAGACCCACTCTAGTGTCGCATGTGGCCAAATGTATGTCATGTCGACACTCGATAGCAGCGCTGCAGGTGGCGATAGAGAGAACTCGATTTTTCTGCTTCAATATGCGAGTCACTTCAGCCTTCCCCCACTCCCGGGAGTTGCAAGACCTGTATGTAAGACCGTGGCAGGGGCCCAGTGACGGCTTGTTTCTGGCTGCTCAACGAAATAAGTTATTCCTAAACCCCAGCTTGACTTGAAACTTTTTCCCATTCGTATTCCAAAATCAGCGATGCATCAAAACTTGATCTCGCTGCATATCAATTCCTTCAGAGGTGTAACATCACCTCAAAATTTCAACACTATGACAGGTGCAGAACTGACGGTGGACAGTTTTACCATTTTTGCGAATTTGCTGACGCAACGTTTATATGTAAGAATGTCTGCAGCGATTTAAGTTGTTACACGGTGAACTTAAGAAGTCTTAATGTAACATAACTTTAAAGTTTTTTTGACACATTTTTCTCGAAGAAGGCTTTATGGAATAAAAAAATAACCGCGAGGCCGCCTGCGCAATTAATGTGTACATGTGGCCCCACTATTCTTTTTCATTCCATTAAGTCGTATTCGGGAAATATGTGTGAAGAGTTTTATCTCACTGAATGTCACAAACATATACAATACAACGGAAAGTTGGTTTATAATTGACTGCGCATGAAAATGCGGGAGCCATCTTGATTCTTGTTTGCACCTGACAAGTCGGGCATCAAGCGTTTACGCATGCGTCGCGCATACATAATTCGCAAAATTGTTTTTTGGATTTGCAAGGATATGGTTGACTACCTAACGTTTTAATTAGTATATACATGACCACCTAACGATTACGCATCATTTGAGCATCTTGAAAAGATAAATAACGGGGAAAACAAAAATTTCGTCCTACTTCACATACATTTTTAATTATTATTTTTTTTTTTAATTATTGACTCCCTAACGTTTTAATTAGACTACCTAACGCTACCTAACGACCACCTAACGATATAAAAAAAGTCAATTAATAAAGTGCAAGTTGGCCGGCCAACTTCACGGGGGTGGCGTTCTCTTGTAACACCATACCATAGTATAACTAGTATGGGCACTCCGAGCTTTTTCGAGGTTCGCGTCCAGGAAGACTAGAGTAAAGGAGTGTCAACGCAATGTTAGAGAAATGGTCGGAAAAAGCGAGGAAACATTCGCCAATTGCCACCGCCTGGCGACGCCACTTCTGCTGGGGACCGTCAAGCGCGGCTTGGCGGTGATTTTGAATCATTGATCTGCCATTTGTCGTACATTTTGTCCGATTAACGCAGCTTATAGTATTGATAAGTGATATTGCGATACTTTTGTTCAAATTTTTATTTGATAAATTGTAGAAAATTTTTTATAAAAGTAAAAAAATATGTTAGTTACTGAAAGTTTTGTATGCTGAAAGTTTTGTTACTGACAGTCTAAATGTTTTCTTTTTTTCACTCGACAAAAAGTTGTTTATGCGCCCGGTGAAATGACAGATGTCATATTTCGCCGGGGTTTATATCCCGCTCACTTCATTTCATCACCAACGCCACACTTCACAGTTAGCTCTCAGCGACGAGAGCGCTCATCGTGGCTCAATTCGAACTAACATCTTTCCTCACTTTTTCGGTCATGTTTGGGACGATTTCGCCATAAGCGTTGACACTCCTTTACTCTAGTCTCCCTGTTCGCGTCGATCCGTTCTGCGCATCCATCCGCCATGTTTTTGGGCGCCACCAATCAGAGAATTGTTTCATAAGTAGTGATGTGAAGCCCTTGACAGTCAGTTGAGAGGTTAAAATTTTTTAAAACAACGTCGGAAAATAATACATTATAATAAAAAAAATGCATAAAATCAAAGGGTACAAAAAGTGCAGCGTTAAAAATTGCAGAAATACGACTCCAAATTCAGTGTTCTTTTTTTCGCTTTCCTAAAGATAATGAAAGGTAGACTGAGAGGAAGAATTTTTTCGATGAATGTTATACTAAAAAATAATTTGTAATAATTTTAGGGCAAGGAAGTGGATAATATTTTGCAATCGCCCGATTTAATGTTGAAAACAGCAGAAAATTTATACGCAACCAACAGAGTTTGCAGTCATCATTTTGAAGATCGAATGTATGCAATTGGAATAATTGGCCGTATATTTCTATGATATGTATGGCTTTATTCACTAATTGTATAATTAATGTAATTTTGTAATAGATGTTTGTATGTCATTATGTAATTAATAAATGATTCATGTAATCATATATTTTTACCTTACTTATGATTACCGAACTCCTATATTTTAGTAATGATTTATAATAATAATGATAGACATTTTTTTTTTTTTTATGGTATTGACCGGGCACTCAGTCCCTAGGACCATTGTGCCCGAGCCCCTTAAGGGCAAACCGTTACCGTGTCGGCCCCAAGGGCAATCCGGCCTCCCGCGCAAAGCCCAGGAGTACTGCCGCCCCCGCGACCGCCAGGTCGAAACCATCTGCTACGCTGGTCCCAAGGATGTCATTTCTGACTTCCTCGAGCCCGGCGCAGCTCGTTATGAGATGTAAAGGTGTATCCATCCCGTCATAGCACCTTTTGCATTCCGGGTCCTCTGAGAGCCCCAGACGCGTTCGGTGCTTTTCCGTATGCCAGTGTCCCGTGATCACCCCCACAACCAGTCTCAGTTGAGCCCGGTCGAGGCATGACAGTTCGGTGCCTAGCTTTTCCGTGGGGCCAGAGAACAAGGCCTTAGTGTGCCCCATTCCTGGACTCCGCCCGCAGAGGTCCGCAAAACGTTCCGCGACCCACTTTGAGGTCGCCCGTCGCACGAACTCCTGGGTGATACCTATGGGGTGTAGGCCCGCCATGTCGGGCCGCGAAGCACCGATCCTGGCGAGCTCATGCGCCCTGTTGTTGCCCCGGATGCCGCTGTGACCCGGCACCCAGACTACCTTGACTCTGTTGGCACTTCCTACTAGTGTCAACAGGTTTATGCACTCTCTCACCAGCCCGGACCTTACCACTACGCTGTGTAGAAGTCCGAGCGCGGTGCGACTGTCGCTACATATGTAGATATGCTTATGAGCGTAGCCTTTGTCCCTGATAATTCAGGCACAGGCTTTGATAGCGAATAATTCCGTTTGTAGGACAGTCGCGGTGCTCGTCAGGGCGTAGGACTCCTCCGTCCGTGGCCCCTCACACCATACGCCTGCCCCCGTTCCTGCACCTGATTTGGCCCCGTCCGTGTACCAGACTAGTCCCTCAGGTGACAGTATGCTCTTCTGATCCTCGACCCACGTCTGTTTGTCGGGATAGAGGACCGTATAGTTGTGTTGGAAGTGGTGTTCCCGTGGGCACCAGTCGCCACCGAGTCGGGTTACCTGTTTCAGGTCCTCCGCTCTCGAGAGGATCGCTGCGTGCCCAACAGCCGCGCCCTTCCACTGTCCGCAGATAAGCAGCCGGCTGGCTGCGTTTCTTGCTCCCGCCTCTGCCGTAATGTGCGTCGGCGGGATGTTAAGCAGAGCTCCTATAGCCAGGGTAGGGGTAGTGCGCATTGCGCCCGTCATCCCCAATCCTATCGGCCTGTAAGCTCTGTCCAGCGCTCTCCTGTTATGTTCCCGCTCAAGCGCGGGCCACCATAGTAGGGAGGCGTACGTAAGTTGCGGGACTAGGATGGCCGAGTAAATCCACTTGACCATCCTGGGTTTTAGCCCCCACGTTTGCCCAAACATTCTCCTGCAGGCCCAGAAGGTAGCAATCCCTCTCCGAGCCTGTTCGCAGATGTGGCTCTTCCAACTGAGTTTGTGGTCCAGCGTCACTCCCAGGTATCGTACCTCTGGAGAGAACGCCAGCCCAGCCCCGAAGATCGAAGGGGGCCTCATTTTGAAGCGCCTCTTCCTAGTGAATAGTACCATCTCAGTCTTGTTGGGATTTACCCTCAAAGACTTTGATGTGCACCAATCCTCCACAATGTCGAGTGCCTTCTGCATCTCGCTTGCCATTGCTCCCGGATGATTGCCGCTGATTGCGATGCAAACATCATCGGCGAAGCCCACTACTTTGACCTTCCGTCCCGCGAGCCTTTTCAGGAGCCCGTCGACCACCATGAGCCACATCAGGGGTGAGGTTACTCCTCCCTGTGGGCACCCTCTGCCGACGTGTGCCCTGACACTCGTCCCGCCGAGACTGGCCGTTACTATTCGCGATCGAAGCATGAAGTCCATCCATTTGATGACCGTGTCCTCAACTCGGAAGTCCCTCGCTGCTTCACAGATCGCGTCGAAAGATGTATTGTCGAATGCCCCTTCGACGTCCAGGAAGACGCATAGAGTAGCCTCCTTTTTGCTAAGCGCGCCTTCAATCTCCCGGATCAGGCCATGGAGTGCCGTCTCTACGGACCTGCCCGCCTGGTACGCATGTTGGGACAGGTGCACTGGCTCTCTCACCAGCGCCCCGTCCCTTATGAATCTGTCAACGAGTCTCTCCATGGTCTTAAGCAGGAATGACGTCAAGCTGATAGGTCTGAATGCCTTGGCCAGGTCGTATCTGGTCTTTCCCGGTTTCGGGATAAACACAATGATGACCTCTCTCCAAGCTTTTGGCACGTATCTTAGTGCAAGACAGGATCTGAAGATGTAGTTTAGGTGCCTGATCAGGCTCCCCCCCCCCCCTCCCGAAGGAGGGCCGGAAAGATCCCGTCGGCCCCTGGGCTCTTGAACTTGTCGAAGGAGTTCAATGCCCATCGGATCCTGTCGTGTGTGACCACCCTCGCGGCGGTGCCCCAGTCGCCCGGTCTGGTGTCGGCGAGCGATTCCCCGTCTTGTGGGTCTCGCTCCGCCAGTCTTGAGCCTGGGAAGTGCACCTCCAGCAGGTGTTCCATTATGTCTTCGTGTTTCTCAGCCACTTCCCCGTTGGGAAGAGTGAGTCCACCAAGCCTGAATTGCGGACCATTAGCGAAGACTCTGCGAAGTCTGGCCACTGTTGGCAGAGCCTCGACTTCTTTGCAGAATTTTCCCCAGGCCTCCAATTTCGATTTCCTTATGGACTTTTTACAGGTCCGCTGTACCTCTTTGTACGCAGCCCAGTCTGTTGCAGCCTTGGTTTTCAGAGCTCTGTTGAGTAGGCGGCGGGAGCTAGAGCGTAGTCGGCTAAGCTCCTTGCTCCACCATGCCACCTTCTTTCCTTGTCTACGTGTCTTGAGAGGGCACGCTGCTTCGTAGGCTTGGATGATGGAGGAGGTGAGCGAGTTCACGCCCCCCTCGATCCTGCCTTCAGTCCTCAGCCATCCTTCAGCCTCCCCGAGCCTGTCCTCTAGTTCCTTTTTATATAGGTCCCGGTCGGTGGCCCTTGGGTTGCGATAGGTGACCCCTTCGTGGTGGGCCCCTTCGGCTGCTAGGCTGAAAGTTATTCGGCGGTGGTCCGAGAGAGTGTCCTCATCCTCTACTCTCCATTCCCTCAGACACTGCACCACTTTTGGGGACCCCAACGTGAGATCGATGACCTCCTGCCTCCTTGCGGTGACAAAGGTGGGTTTCGATCCCCCGTTCATGATCTCCAGATTCGTTGTCGAGAGGTATTCCAGCATAGCTGAGCCTCTCTCGTTTGTGTCCGAGCTTCCCCAGATGAGATGATGCGAATTCGCATCGCACCCCACTACTAGGTCTAACCCTTCCTTGCGGCAGTGCTCCACTACCGCCTTTAGATCGGGGGGTGGGTGCTCAGTCGGGCCGTGGGGCAGGTACGCCGAACAGATTATTAGATCCGCCCGCCTTCCGCCCAACCTTAGCCCGACCGATGCCACCGCCACGTCCCTGCTGCAAAATCTGCTCAGCTTCAGGGCACTGTGTCTCTTAGCTACAAAGACACAGGCGCTTGGGCCGGGTTCCGCGGGATCGTATATCACGGTACCGTTCCTTTGATCTATCCCCTTCACCAGCCCCCGGTTGATCCAGGGTTCTTGAATTAGGGATATGTCTGTCTGCCCCACTGCAAGGTCCCGGCTATGTATAGCTGAGGCCGCAATGCAGTGTTGCAAATTTATTTGGGAGATTGTGGTGCCCGTTACGGCCATTGCGTCCGCAACGTTGGGCCTTCTCCTTTCTGTGTAGGGAGGGGGAAGAAGGAGTGGGATTTGGGAGGCGTGATGGTGGGGTGGTTTGTGGGGTGGGGTAAGGACTGAGGAGTGGGACTGGTGGGGTGGTGAGTGGCCAAGCGCACTAATGCGGGCCATTTCCCTCGCCTATTTGCGTCACAGGGTCCGCCGACTTCTCAACAGTCCCCTGGGCTAATTTGGGTGAGCCTGCCAGAGACCCTTCAAGTGTCATTTGGACCCCTCTCTGCGTCTCCAGCTGGCCCATCCTAGCAAGGCCTTGTGCCCTTGATGGCCTTCCTCTGGCCTTTCTCCCTCGCTTACCCAGACGCCCGGGGCGGTCCCCTGCCTCCGCGGACACCGCGGTGTTAGCCGCCGGCGCCGCATGAGCGGGCCCCTGCTCCATCCTCTCCGGTTGGGAGGTGGCATCTGCTGCGGGGTCTCTCTCCACCTCTACCGCAGGGTCGATCGATCCCTCCTGCGGTCTCTTTGCCTCCTCTCGAGCGGCCTCGGGGGCGCACTCCCGCCGCACTCCCTCGGTCCTTTGCCGGGCCTCGAAGAAGCGGGCCCGGGTGAGCCCGTAGTGAGGGGCGAGATTCCGCTCTTTCAGCGTTTCGAGGGATTTGGCGTCTACCCCAATGACCGCGTGTATCGCCCCTCAGACGACCTTCTGATCCCACACTCTCCACATGGGAGTGCGAAGTCCCGGGTTTTGCCGCTGCATTCTGGCGAGGAGGATGTGCAAGTCCTCGTCAGCCTCAGGGAACACCGCGGTCATTCTGATCAGCCTGGGAAGGCACTCTTTCTCCAGTACTTGGAGTTTGGCGCCCTCCCAGGGTGCCAAGTTTGGTACGGTGGACCGCAACCAGGCCTTTGCCCGGTCGTCCGTACATGTCACCCAGAGGACGCCCTGGTCGTAGCGGGTACCCTCAAAGCACGGGGACTCCTGTTCCAAAGGAATGGAGTCCAGCGCCCCGAGGATCGCCCGCGTCATCAGTTGGTCCTGCCCCTGCCCGAGAGTGGTGCCGGGGTAATCAGCCGGCGCGATGGCCAGCCTTTTATCCCCGGCGACCGCGTCTCCGTAGCCAGTAGGTTTGGGGAACAGTTTGCTCCTTTTGGGAGCCGTGTAATTTTCGGGAGGCGTGCTATCCGAGGGTCTGGGCCTCTTGCTAGAGCCCTGCCCCTCGGGTGCCTCCTTTGCATTGACCGTAGTTGCAGGCAAGGAGGACGGTCCCATCGCAGCTAACCTAGCCTTGCGGGCCCTCCTCTTTGCCGCTCCACTGCGGCAAGTTTTGCGGTGGTCCGCTTGCGATGGGTCAGTGGTCCCGGCGTTCGCTGAAACCTCTTCCTCAACGCGTTTGACTGGGGCTTCAACAGTCAGCTCCCGCGCTCCCACCGTAATGAGAGCAACGGGATCCGAGCTGTCTTCGCCCTCGGCCGTTTGAGCAGTGGCTGGTGCCCCTTTCGGGTTCCCGGCAACTGCGCAGTTTATTTCTTTTTGTGGTGTATAATCCATGCGATTCCCACGAGTAGACAGGAACTAAAGGTCCATCACCGCAGAGCCTGTTGCGGTGATAAGGCTAATTACAATGGGGGGCGCCTGGTACCCCAAGGGCATCGTACAAGGCACTTTAACCCAAGTGCCATCCAGCCCTCGGCACGATAGCTTCCACCTTGGCTTGGGGAGTGGTCCGCGACGGGGCCTTCGGTCGCCTTATCCAGGTTTTACGCCGGACGGTTTCCTTATTGCACCCGTTGTCCAGAGGCTTCCACGCCCCCCCCCCCCTCCCCCCCGCCGCCGTCCAAGGTTGCGGTCGCCATGGCGCCCCGTTTCCCTATCCGTTTGAGGGTCGCTTCTCACTCTGGACGTCCCTCTATCCGCCACCCGAGGACGCGCCCGGTTGGTCTCACCCCCGCTCCCCGCACCTTTTTACGAGGGGCAGGGAACCCGGGAATGATAGACATAAATAACAATTAGTTTTCAAATAATAAAATATGCAAACCATTTCATTTTTTAATTTTCTTATTTATGTATACAATCGGTTCTAATCTGTATACATTAGTTTATATATATTTTCATCTTTTTATCAATTTTATCTAATATATTTTATCTCTAATAAATCTACCTTAATAATTTCAATTTATTGACAAAAAACAGTTTTTATTTGTTTTATTTTTTTAGATAATTTTTAAATTAAAAAATTTCTTTTTTTTTCAATTTATAAAATTTATATACGTCCCTGGTGAGATAGTAATATACCGCAGGTTCCTAGAACAAATGATCCGTCACTGGAGGTTAGACCAAAAACATGGCGGAAAATTGACGACAAAAAGATCAAAGTGCCGACAAAGAGTGCCCATACTAGTTATACTATGACCATACGTAACCGTGGGGCGATTGACGTTTTTCAGTTGAGAGCAATGGGCTCTCGAAGCTGGTTTCCGAGACGAATAGGGCCATGTGATTTTGTTATTTATAAAAAAGAATCGTTTTCAAGAATACGAGGACTTATTCTTGTCCCGAAGGTGCAATGTTACGCACTTTGGTCGTTTTGAAAATGTCATTCGTAAATTCTCCGGTATGGCACAAGACATTGACGTCAAATTTAACTTGGCAATAACTAGAGACTTTGCTGTAAATTCGAATGATGAAAGAGGAAAAGGTATAATGCCTGAAAGGTTCTTAATTCGTAACGCCAATAAAAACTACATTCATTCTTCCAGACGAAAGAATACGATTAACGAGGGATAACGCGTGTGGCTGCGGTTTCAAGAATGTCGAAGGAGCCAAATAAATTGGCGTATGAAATCGTCTGGGCTATACACATGCTTCTACATAGATCAGTGTTTCCCAACCGGTGGTCCGCGGACCAAAGGTGGTCCGTGAGAGCCTACGGGGTAGTCCGCGGGAGAGTCCGGTCACTACTTGTAAAAAAGTAATATTTCCTCGTGATTAAATCAAAATTACGATTTTCATTGAACGAGATTAAGTAAATACATTTATTCTGATGAATATCAGATCTTTATTGAATTATCTTTAACATAATTAAATTATTAGAACATACCATAACTAACACAATCATAATAATTTTTGTATCATGTAGAAAATGAGTTTTCAACATGATACAATATAGCCTACCTTCTGAAAATGACCATTTATATGTTTGTATTATTGTTAATTATAATAGTTTCTTAATTAATAATAATAGTTTGTTTTTGAAAAATTGTTGTATTTAATCAGCTTTCAATTTGGTTACAACTCATAAGATGTATTAATAATGTAATGTGTGGTGGGTGGTCCGTGGTAATTCACTATCAGGCTGAGTGGTCCGTATACATCTACGGCTTGGGAACCACTGACATAGATATATCTATGCTTATACAGTATACGCATGCGCGTTGTACATATGCCCGCATATATATTGTTATGCCGTAGGGTTTATGTGGAAATTATATTTTAACACGCTCTGGTTTGGATTAATGAGTGTAATATTTATTATGATATTTTTTACAAATGAAAGAACTTAAACAAATTTTCTTTCTTTCTTCCAGTTCTGAGATAAATTCTAAGCTTTGACTTCTTAGACAACGTCTCTCGAGATCGTGTCTCGTCGAAGGAGCGTCAAAGACTGAGTTTCGTAAACTTCTTAAAATCTACCTTAAGATCGAGGGTGTATTACTCCGCCTGCACTTTGTGCGTTGTCCAGACGTAGCACGGCTGGACTCTCACGGTCACTTTTGCTGATCTAGTGGCAGCAGCGTGAGAACGCTGCTTCATCCTCTTATTCTAAATTCTTATCAAATAGACCGGATGGAGACAGAATATGAGTCGCTATGACTACTGGCATAACAATATATATGAGGGATTCCACGCCAGATCAAACAACATTTTGCCTTACCATCTCCGATTTTTTTGAAAATTTTTTATGCTCTAGTATTGGTTGAAAGAGGCCTCCATGATTTTTTTCAATTTTTTTTGTCGAACCGTTTTCAAGTATCAATTTTTCAAAAATGACGTTACTCTTTTTTTGAACGTCCATAACTTTGCGAAAAATGGGCCAAAGTGGACGTTTTTTTTTTGAAATTTTTCTTTTTGAACGCACTTTTCGTAAAAAAATATCGAATAAAATTGTCAAACCGTATTTCTATAAGATTTTCAAGTTTCAAGTCTAAATTGTTGATTTGCAAAAAACACGTACTGATCGATGTTCTTGAATTTTTTTGTAAAAAACTGTCAGTTATTCCACACCTTTTAAGACTAGTTGGATAATGGGATAACGATGGGATCTATTTTTTTCGATTTTTCAATTTTCCGATTTTAGTTATTCGTGCTGAAAATAAGTATTAATCGTTTCTTCAGGCTCACCAACAACGGCCATTGTTATTTATGCAATAAAATAGATATATCTTTATCATTTAATGAACGATGGCCGATAATTTTTGTTGTAATAATATCGGATTGCTTATCTCATGATGCCGTTTCTATTCATGAATTTACAAGAATGACTACTAGTTTTATCAAAGAAGTATCCAATGATGCTGCAAAAGTTCTTTACTTTTCCGATGGAACGCCTCAACAATTTAAAAATTATAAAAATTTTGTAAATCTCAATTATCATGAGCAAGACTTTGGATTAAAAGCTGAATGGCATTATTTTGCAACAGCTCACGGCAAAGGGCCTTTGATGGAGCAGGGGGAACCGTGAAAAGAATAGCAGCACGAGCAAGTCTTTAACTTCCAAGTCACAAACAAATTTCAACTCCTCGGCAATTATATGACTGGGCAATAAAATCGAATAATTTGCCGAATATTCATGCCCAATTCTTCTTTACCGACGATTATAATCTAGCCAAAGAATCATTAGAAAACAGATATATAAGAGCAAAAACAATAACAGGGGCACAAAAGTATTATTGTGTAATTCCGGACGGAGAAGACACTTTGAGATTTAACCCTTTGAGCCCTAAGGACGCATATATGCATCAGCCTATGCGTCTGCGAACCACATAAGCTTGAAAGTACTCAGGTCTCAAAGGGTTAAAAAACTTTACTCATTTGTTGAATCTCGAACTTGTAAAATATTTAAACGAGTAAGAAAATAACTGCTCTTCGGCGATTCGCCTGTATCTGTTTCCTGAAAGTAATCTGTAAAATAATTAATAATTCCTATGTGTCCAATAGTTATTAAGTTCATGTGCATAGTATTTTTTTCAGATATTTTTCAATACGGATAACTAAAATCGGAAAATTGAAAAATCGAAAAAAAATAGATCCCATCGTTATCCCATTATCCAACTAGTCTTAAAAGGTGTGGAATATCTGACAGTTGTTTACAAAAAAAAATCAAGAAAACCGATCGGTACGTGTTTTTTGCAAATCAACAATTTAGACTTGAAACTTGAAAATCTTATAGAAATACGGTTTGAAAATTTTATTCGATATTTCTTTATAAAAAGTGTGTTCAAAAAGAAAAATTAAAAAAAAAAAACGTCCAGTTTGGCCCATTTTTCGCAAAGTTATGGACGTTCAAAAAAAAAGTAACGTAATTTTTGAAAAATCGATATCTTGAAAACGGTTCGACAAAAAAAATTGAAAAAAATCATGGAGGCCTCTTTCAACCAATGCTAGAGCATAAAAAATTTTCAAAAAAATCGGAGATGGTAAGGCAAAATGTTGTTTGATTTGGCGTGGAATCCCTCATATATATATGGGGCATTTCACGACAAACGGGGCAGTTTCAAAAACTTTCTTTTTTTCTTTTTCCAATTTTTTGATATTTTTTAGTGCCCATCGAAAAACGTAGTTCATTTTGAGATTTTTTTGATTACGTTCAAAAGATATCGAATTTTCAAAAAAATCGCCCTTTTTTTGGCAGTTCGCTCATAACTTCTTTAATAATAGTCGAAATTGAACCTTTTTTTTTATTTCCGTTTTTGAATGTATTTTCCGGAAAAAAATGTCGAAAAAATATTGGAGGTGTTTTTGAATGTGATTTTTAAGTTTTAAACTTTAAATCTTTTTTTTTTAAAGTAAGTGCATGTTTTGATTTTTTTGAAAAATTATTATTTTAAACTTCTATCAATTTAACAATTTTTAAGCCTGCCGAAACCGAATGGTTTCCCATAATTACAATTTTTGAAAATTTGAAAAGTTTTTTTTGTTAATAACTATTAAAACCGTTTTTTATAGCAATATAATCTTTTTTAAATTATTATAAACAAATATGTATCCTTTTTTTTTAACAGGGGTCTAAAATTAATAATAAGTCATTATAGGAATGTTTATAAATAATAGTAACACAAGTTTTTATTTAATTGAGTATTCTTTTAAAAATGTTACCTGTACGATTATTATTTGAACTAGAATACCCTTTAGCTCGTATGTTTTAACTGATTGGGCGTGCAATTTTTGTGTCCCTGTGATTGACTTATCGTAAATCAATTATAGGGACACAGAAATTTCACTATCAATCAGTTATTCCGATGGATAACGAAAACATACGAGCTAAAGAGTATTTTAGTTCAAATAATGATCATATATGTAAACTTTTTAAAAGAATACACAAAGAAATAAAAACTTTTTATTAATATTATTTATAAATACGCTTATAACGACTTAGTATTATTTATAAACGCCTATTAACAACAAGAAAGTGTGAAAAATAATTCATAATAATTGAAAAAGATTATATAGTTGTAAAAATGGTTTTAACGGTTATTAACAAACAAAATTTACAATTTTTCAAAAATCGAAAAAAAAAACCGTATTTATGGGATGCCCACGATTTACCCAGGCTCAACAATTGTTAAATTAATAGAAGTTTTAAATAAAAAATTTTCAAAAAGAATCGATATTTCGTTTAAAACTTAAAAATCACATTCAAAAACATCTGAAATATTTTTTTTATATTTTTTTTGAAAAGTATATTTAAAAACGAAAATTTTCATACAAAAAGCATTCAATTTAGCTTACTATTAAAGAAGTTCTGAGCAAGAAAGCCGAAAAAGAGCGACTTTTTGAAATTCAATATCTTTTGATCGGGCAATAAAAAACAATCTCAAAATTTACGACAAAGACTTTTTCGATGGGCACTAAAAATTATCAAAAAATTGAGAAAATAAAAAAAAAGTTTTTAAAACTGTCCCGTTTGTCGTGGAATGCCCCATGCCTATATATACATATAGGGGTGTATATACATATACATATACACCTTGATTAGTTATTCCAGGTAGCACACCGTTTGGCGTACTACTTCCTCGCCGCATACCGACACCAAATCCCATATACCAGCGGTACATATGTATGGGGGAGTCCTGCTTAATTTTCATCGCGTGACCCCAACCATTTAATATTCGATCGAAACTCGACCAATCTTTTCTTGCGAACGTAAAAAATGTTTCCAAATTTTTCTTTCAATTTTTCAGATGTCTCGCTTTGAAAGCTTTTCAGCTGATCGTAAAGGTTCCAAGATCTTTCGAAACGTTTAATTAAAAGATATTAATAGTGAGCAATATTTTTCACTCGTACAGTAAGTGTACCGTATTTACTGGCGCTAATCACTTAAGCTAATGTACTAATGACGAATTGCCGATTTTTTGTTTCTGTGGTAGCAACTGTAGCTATAACTGCTTATAGGTATTTGTTCTTCATCCTTAAGAGGAGATATACACCTAGACGTTTGAAAAAAATCATTTTTTTTTGCATTTTCTTTAAGTTTGAGGTCTTAAGAATATCTGGTGAAAACGGCAAGGCATGGGCCTGCTATCGATGATTCCATGTAAGTTGACAAATTTTATCATTTATTTATTCCCAAATTTTCAAACACGTTTTTCTCGAAACCACGTTTTTCAAATCGGTACCCAAAATTTCTCGAAAACCAATGAACCGATTGCCTTGAAATTTGTTGTGCTTATGCTATACACGATTTTCTAGTACGTGTCATAGGATTTTTTTTTTTCATTCCTTAGTTTTTTTTTTTATAAACAAAATAATAACTAATTTTTTATCCAAAAATCATTTATGTTCAAACGTTCGCCATTTTGTCATAAATCGATATTTTCAAAATCGGCTATGACAAGTACTAGATTATAGTATCTAGTTTAATAATCTTTTTGGTTTTTTTGTCAGATGATTTTTGAAGAAAGGCCAGTGGGTACCGCGTATGAAATTTTTTTTATGGAGCTTCAAAGAACATGCGATATGTCGAAATATTTTCGATATTTTTTAATAATAAAAATTAAACATATTCTTGAATGTGTATACTTTCATTCGGTTCAAACTACAATTCGAAATTTTAAATAGCTTTCCTACAAAAAAATCTCAAAAATAACTCCTAGAAAAATGGCCTCCTAGGTGTATATCTCCCCTTAACGGACCCACTAAAATTACGAGTTATTGAAAGGCACGATCTGTTAGAAGTCTGTAACTACCGATTGACTCTAACTACTGATTTAGGAACTGGTCTACCCTCGGTAGTAACATCTACCGATGCGAGACTCGACGAATGATTGTCGGCTCTGTCGTAGTGAGCGAATGAATTTATTATTCTAAATTTCTTATATAGCAACGATTTATATGTTCAATGTTAAAAAGTATGTTAAGGTTCAGGCTTACACACTCGGGCAACTTTGAAAATACTATTCGTAAAGTCTTCAGTCTAGTACAGTAAATCGGGATCACACATTTAGCCAAGCCAATGCAGAATCGTGGCAAAAAGGGGCTGAATTTAATTTCATCGCTATTTAGCAACTAAACTGTTTTACATGAATTATAACTTGTAGTTTGGAATACAAATAAGCCTTAGACATTAATTGTGATTTCGTTCTTTCTGTACAAGGAAACTATGAGAATTATTGGGTTGGCCCGTTACTAGTAACTGTAATCACAATTCATTTTTTATCCTAGGAAATATTGTTTTTACGACTCCCCATAAAAGTAGGTCGCCAATGCAATTCGCGACTGATCGTCTCGATCCCAGCGGAACTTTTTCAACTTATCGCAAACGATGCACCTACTTTTTTTTCTATCGTGCGTATAAAACGTCGGGCGTGATGTGAATAACGTTTTATGGCGAGTTGAAGATCCAATATTTCACGGAATGTTCTCTACGCGCTTGATCGAAGCCCGAGAACTGGGTCTTGGAATCGCTAAGTCGACGAGAGCTTCGTACGAACTACGCTCGAATTTCGAATTGGTCCTCGTTGGCCAAAGTGACTATAACGAAATGTGAAATCGACGCGTGGAAAAAGTAACTCACGGAGTACCGTCTGGATTTCTCTGATCTTCCTCTTTTCGATTCGGAATTTTGTGTTCGCGGCGGGAAACCTGCCGGTCTAACGATATAACGACAAGGACGATGAGGAAGAACAAAAAAACTCAAGAGACCAAGTACTAAACCCAGATGAGCCAACTGCTGGGAAGCTGATGGGAATTTACAGTTAGAAACGATGATATAAATCGAGGAACAAACGGCATGTTCCTTTCGCCCAGCGACGTTGATCAACGAGAACGCGGGCACCGGACACGGGAGAGTGTCCAGACCCTCGTTATGGCCTACAAACTATACATACACACACACACACACACACACACACATACACACACACACGCACGCGCGCACACACACACACACACGCGCGCGCGCACACACACACACACGCACGCACACACACACACACACACACACACACATACACACATATATAGGTCATCCCAACATTTGCGTCCGGGCAGCTCGACCAGTACCAAATTTTGGATACGTGCCATTTTGACAAATTATGTTCCTATACCTTGAAAAATAATAGCTTTCCAAATTTAAAGCCCATTGACGCGCCGAGGTTTTGAGAAACGTAAAAAATAAATGGTTTTTATATATATAGTAAAATTTTTGGGTTCGGCTTACGTTATAGGAAGGATCGAGACACGCCCCTATTAAAAAATCTACGCTTGTTTGGACAATTTGAAGTTCTTTTTTTATCAAAGAAGTTAAGCAAATATTCCATTTTGAGTTATCGAGGGAGATTATAAAGTTGATAATTGATACATGTATACGAGTCATATTTGTATAGATGGAAAAATATTATCGGGAGATCATGATGAGATTAAGGATTTACAGAAAATTTACAAAAATGTTCAAATCCTTAAATCCTACGTGAAGTTAGTTGGTGACAAACATTGAAAAATTCTTTTTTCTGACAAAACGTAAAAAACTACTTTTTTCATGCAGAAAGTTTTTGTAGAACCTCATTATCAGTTTTTGAGAAATTGTCGACTCAGGGTTGAAACAACGTGAAAACTCGAAGGGAAGATTTCTACAAAAAAAGAGAATTTTGTCCATCGGATCGGAGCTCAAAGTGGGGACGATACTGTTTTTTTCGATAAAAATAACTTTATATATAGTTTTTCAATCGAATTATTGTTGTGGATCGCGATGAATATGATACGCTCGTTATTGATGATCTTATGGAATTCCCCGATTAATAGACGCTTCATGAAACGAAGCATCCAGTTTTATCGATGAAGAAAACTTTATTAAAAATAAAATCGTCACGGTCCAATAATTATTAACAAATCAGCTATATATCAATAGAGCACAAGATAAAATTAATTTTACGGTTGCACAAAAAATCATCGATTGGATCTCTCTCTCTCTCTCTCTCTCTCTCTCCAGAACTTTGTAAGTTCCGTGGGGAGTAACGAATAAAGACCCGACGAATTAATAAATTCGAGGAATATTTTACTTTGACTATCCGTTATAGAAAAATTTCTAAACATGCGTCCATCAATATTAAAAACGCGCCTCCAAATGTTAAAACGTTTTTTGACATTTTTTAAAACGCAAAAACTGGCTCTTTTTTTATAATAATAAAACATTCGAGAAAAAGGATGGCATTGTTTCCCACTTTAATTTATTTAATTCGTCCTGAAAATAATCCTCGTACTTTTTTTACATATTAGAAAATGACGTTGCAATAAAATAGAATAATATATGAAAGATCGGTTAATATATGGCACGAATTTAAATTAGGAGAAACAATACGATCGAGGAAAAGAGAAAGGAATGAGATATCGTGAGGAATAAGGAATCGATTAAATTTTGTTTTGTTTCAGGTTTGGTACGAATTCGAGAGCAAGGCGAAAATAGCTAGGCGACGCCATTGTGCCATTCCAAGTCCGGAAGGAAGATAGAGAGAAAGTAAGACAGACAGAAAGAGGAAAAATCGAATCGGGAGAAAGATAGGAAGGAGAGAAAGGTCGAGGCCAAAGATATAGCGTTTATTAAAGGAGGACAATTATGACGACGACGAGGAGGCTGCCGATGAGAATTTGTTTTCTTTTAGGTTCGGTACGAGCTCGAGAGGAAGGCGAAAAATAGCTGGATGACGAGTGTTCCAGTCGAAAATCGGAAGGAAGAAAGAAAGAAGGAAAGAAAGAAAGAGGAAGTATCGAATCGGGCGTAAGATAGGAAGGGGAGAAAGGTTGAGGCCAGAGATAGCGTTTACGAAAGGAGGACGATCACGACGACAACGACGACGACGACGACGACGAGGAGGAGGAGGGGGAGGGGGAGGATGCCGACGGGAGCTCGGTGTTGCCCCCTTCGTCAAGAAGAAGGAGAAGAAGAAAGAAGAAGAAAGAAGAAGAAAGAGGTGGCGGAAGCGCGAGGCTCGTCCCTACGGTATAAGAAGCTCTTGCCACGGCTCTTCGTCTGTTTAACACTCTCGCCTCGTTGCACGAAGGAGTTCCCCGTTCGTTCGACCTCGTGATCGCGATATCAAACTATTTTATCGTCCCGGAATTATTCGGTCGTCGGGAAACAATAACATTCGATAAGGACGACGACGACGACGACGACGTCGCGATCGTCGAAAAACTCGAAAAACCGTTTCGTTAGCTCCGTTTAATTTTTCAAGGACGAGTTTAAACTTGGCTGAGTCCGAGGAGGTGAGTTACGGGAAGATACGAATCATACGAATCATACGAATGATCTTCGCGTTGATTAAATAATAAACGAGATATAACGGTGTGTCGGAAAGAAAGTGGACACGTTTTTAACAACGAGATGTGACCAAAGTGTTGGAACTTTAGTGAGCTTTCGATTCATTCCGACATGTTTTTTTATTTTTTTATTTCTTACACATAGTTTTATACGCACGCATTCCGTACACGATACCGTATTAATCACGGTATCTGCCGTGCGTGCGAGAGACTGCCCGCTACAGGAATGTCCGATCTAGCCGAGTCGTACGTGCGTTGCACGGGATGTCGACGAGTAAAAAAGAAAAGAAAAAGCAAGATTAATCCTTACTGTAACGCGACCCGATCGCCAATCTTACATATCCTCGGTCTTACCAAGATCCTTCGTTGTACTTATCGATCAATAATCATATTAAAATGAATACAAAATGAAATAGCAAATAAAGAAAAAATTTAAATAAACATCATACGTAAATAAATTAAACGCAAGATTAAAAACCAAATGGAATAAAAAATAAATACAGAATGTGAAAACAAGAATAAATTAAAAAGGAAATAATAATAAACGTGAAATAAAATCAAATGAAAATAAATTAAAGGTTAACAAACAATGATAAAATGTTTCTCGTTGTTGTTTTTTTCAGAGCCATGAAGTCGGTGGTTGTGTTAGCGGTGATCTGCTGGTTGGCTCTCTCTGGAGCCAGTTTGGCAAGTCCGGTACCGGAAATTTCGTCGAACGGTGCGTCCAAAACGTCCAACTCGCTGGAATCTTCCGGAAGACAGGCAGTAGCTCCGGTCGCATCGGCTGCACCAGCTGCTAGCGACGACGACGACGATGACGATGACGACGAGGACGATCTCGACGTTGATCTCGACATCTCCGATGACGATGACGACGACGAGGACGACGACGAGGACGGGGGTGGTACGGGTGGTAGCGACGATGACGATGACGACGATGACGAGGATGACTATCTGGAGAGATTTATCGACGACATCCTCGGCGGTAAGCTGCAAAACAAAAATCCTCCGATAACGATATATATGTAAAATATTTATTTTTTCTTAACGAAATTTTTGTCTTCTATGTTTACGGAAGATGAATACAGTTTTTTTTTTTTTCAAACCTGAAACGATTTTATTAAAAACTTTGAGTTTTTTTCCACTCAATTCCAGCTAATTAATTTCCATTTGTTATTATCGTCTCATCATTTATTTAATATTTTAGTCCAACATTGAAAAAGGAGATTGTGTAACAAAAATATAGAATATATTTGAAGGATATCTTACGTCTCGCGACCGATACCTTTTTATTTCACGTTTGACGATTGGTATTATGATTTTTAAATATTCATGGAAATAATTAAATATTGATCGAGGGGCAGAATGTCGTTTCGAGCTTGTTCGATTTTATAATTTTTTGTTTCAAAGTGTAAACCATCACGTTTTTTCGGTAGCAACAACTCTATTCCCTTCGTTACAGGATATTTAATTGCGATCGCAAGTTAAATGCGTTTGCGCAACTTCGTTAATCATATTTTTTTCATTGGCTACGAAGATTTATAGGAAAAAGTCACGGGGTTTATTTGGATTGTGTAGAGTGATTTTCGTGGGAATTAAGCAAGCCATTGTACAACATTCGAAAAATATACTTCATTTTGTTTCTATGTCTTTATTGACTGCGGTCGAATTTTCATTAAACTCAATTAATCTCATTGATCGTTCGATGATAGGTGATACATTATTTGCAAAAAAAACCTTGAAAATCTATATCTACGTTTGTTTCAAAACTGTTACTTTTTCGTATTCGAAACATTGAGATTGTTTCATAAATTAATCAATGCGAGAGATTTTGAGATTGTTCGTAATTTGGTTGAGTTTCACGATCCAAACGCATTAATTCAAGAAGGTATCCGTCTTCCATTTTCGGCATCTTCCGGTCTCATTTTCGCAAATTCCAAACTTGTCTTTGCGCAAACGTATTCACAAAAACTCCACCAACACTAACACCATAAATAGTCCAACATTGTTCTCAATGCAGGATAGGTGTCTACCGTTATATGTTTCAAACGCTTCTATGCGTCCTACATGTTAAATGTATAAAGTGTATAAAATAATAACGGGGATACAGTGGTGCGAGGGTTTTTGTAGACTCTCTTTGTACGCACGAATGAATAGTAAACTAAAATATGGGCAATGGCTTGGTTTACGTTAAATATTGTCAAGCTCGTCAGGATTCTCTCTTTCTCTTTATTATATATAATATAATATATATGATACTGTACAAATAAGTTTCCGCAACGTTTTTAATGCAAAATTGGACATTTATTGTGAAAAAACGGAACATAATGTTTTATTCCAAGTTTCGAGGTTATCCACGAGTCGATCTAATTTTTGGTATCTTCATATGATGTGAAATGTTGGTCAGACAGAGCATGTGCCATCGATCGAAATAAGTGAAAATCAGAAGGGGCAAGGTCTGGTGAATACGGCGGGTGGGGCAAACTTTCCAATTGAGCGCTTCCAGATAGGTTTTGACCGGCGCCGAAAACATCTGGACGAGCATTATCATGCAGGAGAATGATTTTGTCGTGTCTGGAGTAGTAATGGCCGCGCTTTTCTTTGAACGATCGACTCAATCTCATTAAATGGTGTCGTTCGGTTTAAGCTTCCAATTCCACGTCTTCGTACACTTTTGGCCTTCCGCAACGTTTTTTATCGTCGATCTCAAAATCGCCGTTCTTAAACTTTTGGTACCACTCGCGACAACTTCTTTCACTTAAGGCAGCATCCTCGCGATATGCTTCTAGAAGCAATCGAAGCAGCCTCAGCTGCAGATTTCTGCAAATTGAAGAAGTAAATTAAAAGTTCCCGGAGATGACGTTTATTCGGCTCAAAACTCGATACGTTTGCGTACAAAAAAATATATTGAACCGATGAAAAATCACGAATATTTGAAGATTATGTCGTTGAGAGATGTCCAGCCTCGCGATAATGACGATAATGACAGCTGACAGTTTCAAAAGTGGCGCCACTTTTGTGAAACGGCGAGAACTTATTCGTGCACCTAATAATATAATATAATATAATATAATATAATATAATATGATATAATATATTATATAATATTACATATATATCAGCGCATATATAAACATATACACACATATATATGTATGTATATACGTTTTAATATGCGCGTGTGAGATGTGCGAACCGAACGGTAATAAGGCAGAGACCGCTGATGATTCGTACCGATGCTCTTTAGAGTATATTAGCCTCTCGTCTCACCGGCGGTGTAGGTACATAACGGTACGCGATGCTTGAGAAAGGCTCCGCGAGCCAAAATTAACATAATCCAAGTGCGTGCCTCTCTGGGTCTTCGGCTTCGTGCCAGAGTATGAGAATAATACGTCGGGAGCAGCGTGAGGCCAAATCATTTATGGGGTCTCCAGAATTGGCTGGCTATTGTTAATTTGAAATATTGAACCGTTATTTATTCATCCTATCACCTATTAGTTATTCGTTAATTGATATTTAAGAACAATAATAATAATTAAATTTATTGTACTCTATCGTCTTTTCTCGTACGAAGGCTTGCGTATTTTGAAATGTAAGCTCATCGGGACTCGTCCCCGAGACGACTCGAACGTCTACCGAGAGAGAAAGATACTCCGAACAATTTATTCATTTTATTTTGTTTTCGTTATTTCATCTTTGATTTTTGTATTCATCGCGGCGACGACCTACATCATACCTTTGAGATCGAATCCACGTTCTTCGGTCGAGCGAACCCCGGCCTCCCTCATCGTTCCATTGTTCACCTTAAGAGTCAGTATTACAGGCAACAAGCGATTCAAAAACGCTATCTGCATTTGCGTCGACACTGAGCAACCAAATGGTGTAAAATTTGTCGAGTACATAGAGAATTAGGGCACAATGTGCCTGCTTGTCGTTTTTTTCTAAAATGTTGAAAATAGTGTTGTCGGCGACCAGCGATTCGAAAACGCCATCCACACTTTTTCCGGTACTGAATGAGCGTTAAAGTTTTCAGGGTATTTAAAGAATAGTGGCAAAAATTTTAGAAAATGAAAATATTTAGTCACATTTTGCCATAATTGTCTAGATGCCCTCAAAATTTTGTCGCGATCGGTTGCTCAGTGCCGAAGAAATTGGAGATCGCATTTTCGAATTGCTCGTCCCCTGCAGTGCTGACTCTTAAGGTAATAGTATCGTTACAGCGTTTCCGTTAGATTACACTGAAAATTTTCAGAAACGTTCTTTGATGTCATATGTACAAGTGTGGACAATTTCAGGGTCCTTTACCGACTCAAAAATTACGATTTTTATTCTTGAAAGTCGTTATTTTTCGCAATCTCCCATAAAAGCCCGTGTTAAATATCGCAACATTATACAATGAGTATCTCGATTATTTGGTCGATGAAGTCTATTGAAATTATGCACACATTTTTATATGACATCAAAGAAGCTTCGATTAGTTTTTATAACAAATCTTATGGAAACAACATTCATGATTTTGTTTATTCTATAACAAATAAACGTTAAGTAGGATCAACTTGAATTTTGAGTATGTTGTTCTTTAGTCGATTTGCAACAACTTTTCTTAATGAACTTAAACGTTCAGTCTACTTGGAATGTGAGAGAAAAAAAAACGGGAATAAAATTCTAATCCCCCACCCAACGATACAACTCCCTTAATTTCCGTCTCGATTCATAGGCGCCCTGCGGCCATTTCGCGGTAAAATCGATCATCTATTTTTCGTCATTCATTGCCTTCTCAAGGTCATGGTTGAGATACAACAATCGATTACAGAGCCGAGTAACCTTCCAGGACACAATTCTGTGCGTCTTTGTTCTCCTTGATTTCATCGTCAAAGTCGTGGAAATACAAAGGTCTACTTTGTTTTCGTTATTATTATTATTCCCATTGTCGTTTCACTACTAATAAATCTCATCACCGTGGACTTGGGCAAAATATCCAGACGACTGGAAAATATTATTACTAATGATGATAATAATAATAAGAATATAAATTACACGAAGGTCAACATCGAAATAAGGAAAAAGGCTGAACAATACGGCACGAGGAACGATTTCCTTATCGGATATGCAGCTTTCCTTTTTGTGTCAGTGTCACGATTCGCGAGGATCTCTTTATGTTTTCCTCTCGGTACGCCTTTCGAAGTGAAACACCATGCTTGATCGCAGGTGAATGTTAAACGAAGTATGTCCGGAAACGGGTGAAGAATCTCTTGTTGTAAACGAAGAGTCTAAAACCTTCATTTCTTGGGGGAACGTTTGAAAAAACTACGTTTAAATATTGAATGGAAATTCGAGTTACTTTGAGTGATTATAATTTCTGAAAGCTTCATCATTCTCATGATAAATTAACAGTTGGTTATTCAAATTTGGTGTGTAAATTTGGGCTTGTCTCATCGTACCACTGTGCCTGATTTGTCCGTACCACATATTATTCCTGGTCGGTTCTATTTTATTACAGGACAATATAGGAAGATGCAAAATACGAGAGAGAATTTTAGGAAAATCTCGAACCATCGAGACCGAGGACAAAGTATTTGAAAAAAAAAAAAAAAAACACATCCAAGCGATTGTTCCAAACTAAAAGCTCCTTATAAATGACAACCTTACATACTTATAGAAAATATTACGCGAGCAAAAAAGTCCTAAACCTTTTCAAGAACAAACAAACAAACAAACATTCCATCCATCTTTCAGAGTAGTCATAAAATGATCAATGCATTTTCGTATCACTTCGAATTGGAAGACACCATGCTTGGATTCGATATACGTCGCATGCGGGAGAATTTGCCAGTCTGATGGAAAGATATAGTCCTGATTATGAGTCGCATCGAGCCAAGTTTGCTCCGCAAGCTTTTTTTCCGTTTGCATAGATTTTATATCCACTGTCCCATTCGTAACGTTCGCATCCATAAGGGGATAAATCTGCACACGACATCTATTACCAAGCTCGAATTATTTCGGGAGCCACGACTGTCTTTTTGAATTAACGATCCCATTTAATACATAAATAAAATCTAAACGCGCCAGTTTACGGTCAAACGCCACTGATGTCTTAACTATAGTAACATAGGTAGAGTCATGATGCACAGATATCTTAAAAGCTTACCCAGCAGGCGATTCAACTTCGGGACTCAAATTTGTGATACCATTTATTTACACGTAACGCAATTTACTTCTAACATTCTCTTTATATGCAGCACGAATCATTACACAGTGGCTTCAACAGGATTTTTCATCAGACAAAATGCAAAGTGGATGGAAAATCAAACATATGTACCTCTTTTATCGTTGCGACCATGCCAATGTTTGATTTTAAACGTTATGTACATTAACCTAAATCTGTATTTTAGATAGTGAAATGTCAATGTGTTTAGAACCGCAAAAGCGGTTAAAGCTCAGAATTGAATTGCTTATCTGTAAGAATGTAAATAAAACTAGATGGAAGCGATTGATATAATGTTTCGTATAACGAATTTGTTGGCCAGGTGACGAAGACGACGACGACGACGATGAGACGGCCTCGGTCGTCGAGCCGGTTCAGCCAGCGGCACCGGTACCCGCGCCAGCTCCGGTCCAAGCCGTTCAACCGATCGTTCAAGCCGCACCCTCGATCCCAGCGGCCGTTCAAGCCGATCTGAACGCCCTGAGCGCGGAGGCAGCGGCCGAGGAAGCCGCGAATATAGCGGAGACGAGTGCGAGCGATGCCGAAAGTGCGAGTTACGAGGACGAAGAGGTCGGGGAAACGATACCGGAGGGTCAAGCCGCTACCAATCTCGAGAGCGGATTGATCGGTGGGAATATCGAAGGTGTCGAATCGCAGGGAAATCCTGTGGTGAACGCCCATCAGGTCGCACCCGTGATTATTCAACAGCCGACTGGAACAACGCCCGACGAGGATGACGATGACGATGACGATGAGGACGACGAGGACGATGACGTTGACCTTGAGATCCCGGAAATAGACGAAGACGATGACGACGACGATGACGAGGACGAGGACGATGACGATGACGACGACGACGATGACACCGATGCGCGTCAAGCACGTGAGTTCAAGGGCAAGACAAAGAAACACCAAACTAACACGCGCTCGTCGAGCAAACGTTCCAAAAAAGCGTCCAAGTCGAGCCTCGCCAAAGTCGAAGCTCATAATTGAAACGAGAGATAAATACACCCACACATACACACACACACACACACACACACACGCGCGCGCGCGCGCGCGCGCGCGCGTCAACAAAATATGCCTAAAAATACAAGAGCGAGAGGGAGAGAGAGCAAGAGAGAGAGAGAGAGAGAAAGAGAGAGAGAGAGAGAGAGAGAGAGAGAGAGAGAGAGAGAGAGAGAGAGAGAGAGAGAGAGAGAGAGAGAGAGAGAGAGAGAGAGAGAGAGAGAGAGAGAGAGAGAGAGAGAGAGAGAGAGAGAGAGAGAGAGAGAGAGAGAGAGAGAGAGAGAAAATAAATCTCTCGTTCCAGCGAGGCTCGACTTTACAACGAGGCCGAACTTCCGCAATCTGAAACAGAACGAAAGACACTTTAACGATTAGATGAAACAGCGAAAGATCTTCGTAGCTCTTTGCTTCGAGCCTCCAGTGTTTTGCGCTTAATTCTATTTATTATCGTCTGTTTGTTTTTTTTTTATTTATTCTTTATTTATTTGACAAATTGTTTCTATAGAATCGATTAGTTTCTCGTTTTTTTTTTCTCGAGCATGCGAATCGCTTATGCGCGCGAAAGTCGCGTGTTATATTTTTGTTTTTTCATTCGATTTTTTTCTTTTTTCCTCTCGTTGTAAGTGCGCCGAGGGTGGCGAATTTTTAACGAGTTCTACGGTTTCCTTCTTCACTTTTAATCGCGTTTTACAAAATTTATTTTCAACGATGAAATAACGTATGAGAGGGAAAGAAAAAAATCTACGAAAAGAAAGAAGAACTAGCATTAAAATGCCGTGGTCACCGAAGACGTCACGCACGTCGCAACTTTTTCTTTTCTTTGATCGATGCTATCCGCCAACGCGCGCTTAAAAAAACTGTTTCCATTCTTAATTTCGATTTTGTTTCCGTTATTTTTTTACAATTTCCTTTTGATTTTTTTTTTAAATCAAATTTTGTGTTTTCCATAAGAGTTTGATAATGGAAGATCGGACAAATGCTCAAAAAACGAGAGCGCACGATGCGTACCAGAGTGAGTGTGAATGACCCTTTGAGCCAAGTCTCCATGGAAGACTTGAAACAATAAAAAGAGAAAAGAATACAAAGTCGTTTTCATCGTCGTAAAGTACAAAAATTATAATCTTCATAGAGAACGAAAAAAGGACAAAGTGGGTGAGAGAGCGAGAGAGAGAGAGAGAGAGAGAGAGAGAGAGAGAGAAAAAAGAAAATGCTGTACAGAGACATTGTCCTATTCGGATTGATTAAATATAGATAATTTATTATTTTTACAAAAAAAAAACTGTGTCTTTTTCTTTGTTGTCGTGATTCATTCATTCACAATGTCATAGAGTCCATGCGGTTCTTGTCCAGGGACTTGTTGTTACAAAAGAGTCAAAAAGGGGTAGAAGAAAAAGTATAATTAATCGTAAAAAAAATGGCGGATTTTTAAAAAATCATTCGTCGAGTCAACTTTTTCTTAACTCTGCTTTTTCGTCTGTATGTGAAAACACGCGCGGCTCGTCGCTATCGTATGAAAAGAAGAAGAAGAAAAAACCACGAAGCATTTTAATGCGCGTTTTTTAAGACAAAAAATGTATTCTATAATTAGCGCTTTTATTAACGCGTGGTACGGTTTTTGTCGTTGCTCCTGGTACAATTTTCGTTGCGTAGAATTTCTCTTCTATTTTCATTGATTTATTTATTACCATAGTATGAAAACTACCCGTATAATTCCCCGATTAAGTGTCGTGATTTTTTGGTAGACGGTGGACTGCCGACTGTAACAACGCGTAACTGGACAGAATCACTGAAACAAAAATGGACTCACTATCCTCGATCCTGAAAATAAATCCACGATCATATTTATTCCCTTTTACAATAATTTTTAACGGAGCTGGATAAAATATCGAACGACGTTCGGAATTATTTAAATATTTTTCCAAAAAAGCAAACTTACATTAAATTTGTTTGAAACTGTTCGGTAACCGTTTGGTTCTCGATTTGTTGGTGAACAAAATTACTGCCATAAATCAAGACTGATCGATATGTTATCAAATAACGATAAAGTTTGATTAACAAATTTTAGTAAAATATTTCAATTTTTGTTATACGAAATGTGCGATGCATTTTTATCCAGCTCCGATCCGTAGTTACCTAGCATAGTAGATAATAATTTTGCATCCAGTAGTCGTAGCGGTAGTGGGCCTTTAGCCTCGGTAGAACCATAATTTTTCTGGCAAACTAAAACCAAAGAGGGAGCTACGGAACAAAAAAATACTCGATAAGAGAATTTGAGAATATTGAGGACCTCCAAGAATCCAAGACCTCAGGAAATACTTTGATCGGAAGACTGAATTGTGTTTTTGTTGTTGAAGAATTAATCGGTCATGTTTTTTTCTCGCTTGAAATTTTCAGTCTCAGGAATTTTAATAGGTACATTCGTGACTCGTAGAAAATTCGATACTTTTGTTCGTCTCGAAACTTGCCGAATGTAAAAAAACGTATTTCTCTATAGACCGGGTTTTCTCACAACCTGAATTCAACCAAAGGGCCATTAACGACCCTCTGGTTTCTTTTTTATTATTATAAATTTCACCAACCTGGAAGAAAAAACTTGCAAAAGTTTTTTTCTTGTAAAATTATGAACGTGTGCAAAACGCGTTTCACTAGTTACACTCGCCATCATTATTATCCATAAATTTCAAGGTCAGTTGGTCACCGGTTATGATCATCGACCTAATTTTTGGTCTCTTGGTTGGTTTTCTATGACCGCTATTACCTGCCCAAGAGCCGTAAATTCGGGCGCGACGTGTGCAAATCTGCAAAAGAAAAAGAAAAATTAAACGCCAGAGAAGAAACCCAAGTAGCGGTGCAACTCGCTTCGAAACACCTCGAGATAAATAATCGACTGGGCTGTGTTTATAATTTACACCCGAATGCCCCGCAGCGTAGGAATATATTACGCTGAACGATCTCGGATTTGTTGTGATCGAGTTTGACCTAAAAAAATAGGCTGGGATCAAAAAAAGGGGAAGAGGCGTCAGGTCGGGCGTGGTTCGAAAGTCGATTGGCCGATTTTTCGAACTTTGTGAATGAGAGGAGGAGGGAAAAGGGTGTCAGAGGGACGGGTGACGGGGGAGAGATGAAGAAGACCTCTTCGGGACGAGCGTGCGAACGATTCGAGCGATCGAGAGAATTTTTTATCAGCTTTCACCGCACACGGCAGGAAATACTGAAGCGACCGACTCGACCAAGAACGAGCGGGATAAGTAGTCGAGGGCTCGATGAACCGATGGAAATCGAGGCCACTGACCCGGACCGATGGAACACTCCCAATCGGCGACCCTGACCCACTCGGAATACCACTGAATTCATGTACAACTCCCATTAATCGTACGAACTCGGTGCCACGGCTATTTTCGACCTATACAGACAATTCAAAAAGTTCGTTACAAATTGCAAATGGAAAAGTTGGGATTTTTTTTACACAACTTTTTCTTTTAATTTCACAAGTATTCAAATAAGTCTATAAATGGCGCAGAAGTTACAAGAGAGTTTCTTCTTCGAATATATATATATATATATATTTTCTATCATAACGAGGACTTTGAAAAGAATTGAAAAGTTTTGTTAGCGTACGTTAATGTTATTTAGGAATTTAAAGCCAGTCTTTACTCTTTCATCATAACAAAATAATTGTAGTTTTCTCAAAAACCGCACTTTTTTTTTTTAAGAATCGTTGAATATTAAAGCGTATTTTGCTGTTTATAATTGAAAAATATCAGCGATAATACATTTTATGAGAATTTCGATTGAAGTGTTTCGTGCTTTATCATTGTCCAAAGTCTGTTTTTAGAAAAAATAGTATCTATCAATAATTTTTAACAAATTATTATCGATTCGTGGCGAACAATTTCTGTTTCCTATCGGATTTTTTTAATGAGACACAAGCAAGACACCATTCATGAATATGAGTCCACCGTGTTCTTGGAATACATTCAATCAATTTGGAGAACCGACTGCGTTATCGATATGAGAAATTTTCATGGCACTGGATAATTTGGTGATATCCAAAAAGCTTTCTTCGTTAAAAAGTATCTTTCTCAATCGGCTTACTCATAGATGAAGCTCTGTGCAAATTATCGACAAAGGAATCTAGAACTACATTTTTGCAGTTTGTAACAATGTATTCTAATAATATTCATTAATAGGGCGAATGGAGTTGAACGTTTTACGACAGTTAACTTCTTCCGGCGGCAAAGCTTCCTAGGTTACCCAATCCAATCGGAACCAATCATGTAGAAAGTTCGACCACTTCTTCGCGATAAAATTTGCATCGCACTCAAAGGAAACATTTTTGAACAGTTATGAAAATTGATCCAACGATAATCAAGGTCATTTAAGCTTGTTCAAAGTAGTTCAAGGCCATCGTAGGTCATTCGAGGGCATCCAAGAACATTCAAGGCCATATCTCCTGAAACGAGAGAGTGATTTAATAAGTGATATCCCGTTTAATTTTGTATACTGCTAAAAGTCGCGTTGAAAGATATTCGAAATCGCGTGGAAGTAGTTTTGTTTGTAGGTCCATGCTCATTTCCCTAATAATATTAACAGTCCTCGTTTGACGATACGTCTATTAATTCTCTCCCGCCAGGATCAAGAAGAGATACACGCACCATGAATGAAAAGATAAAGAAAATGGTCGGGCATAAAGTAGAAGTGGGAAGATGATAAAAATAACTTGAGAAGCGAGAGAATCATCCTCGGTCCGATAGGTGGCTAACCCACGTAGTTGGTTCGGTAGCGTTAATGGGTCGGTAGGTGAAGACCGGGTGGCGCGTGGTGACCCACAATCGAATACCTGTTTGGTCTTGCGCGCGCTCTCGCCGACGAGAATTCCGCTATTATAACTTCGAGACCCGACCGTTAACATTGTTATATTTGGTCGTGTGTTTGTCGACTTAAGTAGGCTAGCCGGTTCTTCTCGATATATATGAAAATACACCTGAACGTATGTAATTTCACGTGTATTTTCCTCGTCCTGAAGAATCTTAATACTTGGCTTGCTTCCCGAAGGTACGCACAAGTTTCTTCTTCTTCTTCTTCTTCTTCTTCTTCTTCCTCCTCCTCTTCCACTCACGACACATTTATTTCTCTGTCCCGCTGTTTTTCCATCGAGAATTCCGTGGCCTTCCAGTATGCCCAATGGTGGGAGACTTTCGAGCGCAGAAGTAGGTCGACGACCACTGATAGCTGCTCAAGATACCGATACCCAGGAGATTGTAGGAGCGGTGTGCGAGCGATGATGATCCTCCCGGGCGATGTGACGAGCACGCGTCAATTCATGAAAAATGCAAACAAGGACATACAGTTTGCAAAAAAAGATTTGCGGATTGATTGTGCAAATGAATTTGGATCGATCTCCTCTACAACACTCAATTGTATTCGGTCCGATTTCGCTAACGGTCTATCTATGAATTTTCTGACGTTGTTTTAACAAATCACTGATTATTTTTTATCGTATTTCATGTATTTACAGTATTTTGGCTAGTTGGAAAATATGACGAACGAACGCGAATTTTATCAAAATAATCTCCCTATCACATTGGGTCCAATCAGTTTACACTCACAGAAAACTAGAGACTCATTTTGTTTTATATTCATTCATACCATCGACGGTATCTTCAATGAGTCACGAAATATCGAAGATGGAATGAAAGACGAGTTTCAATATAAAACTTAAAATCGATTTATGAAATTTGGTTGATTTCATAAAAAATATTATTTCATCTACACTGACCATAATTCAAACAGTAAAAAGACATCGAAATAACAAAATTAACAGTCTTCCGATTGGAATATTTCAGGAACCCGTATTAATTCGTAAAAGTATTAAAATATATTGATAATATAAAAATGATTTTTTAGTTCTTGCTCATTGTTTTTCATCCATGGAGGACATTTGAAAAGTTCAGTGGTATAAAAAGTTACCCATTTGCAAAAACGATGTGTAATAGGAGTTAAAAATTATTTAGATATACGCCTGTAGGATCTGTTCATTGTGCGGTTACTAGCCCATTACTCGGCCCTCGATGGTTCTTCAATAACGTATTAACGATTCTATATTTATACAACTTTCTTTTCTCATAAATGTGAAAAAACGAATGACGAAATTGCCAAAAAGAAAATCGCTCATAGACAACAACGATTTCAGGTGCAATGGAGACCAATACGAATAATCACGTACCGGCAATTTACGTGGCGAAATACAATCGTTTCGTCGACAATATACTTGGACGTATAAATAAAATTCTTCGAACCAATTACGATCCGGTGACTGTCAAATTGACCAATCCAAGTCCAAGCACCAAAAGCAAAACTAAGTCAACGAAGAAGAAGACGAAGAAGAACGGTGGCAAAAAGAACGGTTCGAAAAAAAGCGCGTCCGGCAGCTCCACAAACGATCAAAGTGTCGATAAGGTTCAACAAATCAACGACTTGGCTACCTCTCCGGCGACAAAGGTATAACATTATCTGAAAAAAATTAATTCAGTTAAAAATAAAATATGTTATTAATTAAATAATGTCGATAATAGTCGCAGGAAATTGGTCAGAAGAATTTTAAAGATGTCACGACAACACCGATCCCGGACAATATCTCTAATGCAATTCCCGAAGCAGTTGCGACGACACCACGAGCCATGGAAATAATCACCTTGCAGGAACCCGAGGACCGAGCGTCGGCCACTACGACCAACAAGAAACAAAAAACAAAGAGAACCAAGACCAAGAACAAGACTAAGAACAAGGCACCATCGAGTGGAAGCACGCCTAACAAAATCAAGGTGAGAAAATAAGGCGCGCATAAAAAACGTCTTGTTTTCACATTACAGTTCTTCAATCACAAATTTCTGTGTGTCGATGAATAAGTGGGAAGAAAATAAGAACGGTGACCTGCACTATCGGCAGGTGGTGTCCTCATCGTTCTTTTCGATTGTCTGAACACGCAACATTTCATAAAAATATGCGTTACGGTTTTGATTATCGATCGAGCAGTTTCCAATTATCGTGAATTTTCTTTCACGATTTATTGCTTTAATTTCCGATCGAGTTGACCGTAAGCCCGAAGTGTCCTCAAACATTAATATTTGTCGGTTTCGGGGTATAAATTAATTTCAATCAAACTAAACAAAAATAACTTACAGCCGAAAGTGAAGAAGCAGAGCAAACCGAAAGCCCGCGCGACCCTCTACGGCTTGTCATCGTTGAAAAGATCCGGAGATGTTTCTGTCAACATGATGAGAGATCACACGACCATAAGAACGAAATTCAGACTTGGACCATTGATGCTGAAAGTCGAGAAGGAGTTCGGCCGGGCGGCAAAAAAAGAGCTTAGAAGCGCTATAGCGACAACCGCTGAAATGTCAGGAAAGTTGAGTCTGCGAGTAATGCACGGTGGCGCCGCTACTCTCCATTCGATTCGTGTACTTCAACCCAAGCAGGTACGCGTTGAGAGCGCCGATGATCACGACAGAACACGCGAATTCGTATGGCGACGTTCGTCGCACATAGCCCACTTGGTTTCTCAGAAATTGTCGTCTGCCACGAGATCGATGCTTCGACCACCACCGATACCCGCAACCTCGGCATAATTGCCATAAGTTGAGTGTGTCTGTCATTTTTTAAAATCACATCCTCCTTATAAACGCGTCGATATATACACACATATGTATGTATAGAAGGACTTAACAGTCGAAACACTATATGGCTATTGAAAAAGAAGAAAAAACAACAAAAAAAAACAACAACAACAATTCGTTCGGTTCATTCGTTTCACGTAAACAATGATGAATCTATTTTCGAAAATACGCTTGATAGAGTGTTATTTCAAGAATAAGTATTATTTTTTTCTACATGCTTTCGTTGAAATGAATGTCGAACGAATGAATGGTTTAGTTGCATAGAAATATTATAGGAAACATTCCTCGACTTATTTATTTATTTATCGGTTGGAAAGTCAGTGGATATTTAGGCAATAGTAACCTATAACCACAAGTGGGATTACGGTAGTGTGTATTAATATAGATTGTTTTATATACTCATTGTAATATATTACGGAATAATATATCGTGGCGATGTGTAAATATACAAAATTATTTTTATTCATCCATTCTTTTCAAGAAATTGGAATTTCATTTATGCATTTGAATCTGTCACCGAAAAAAGCACTTGAGTCAGGTTAAGTTACCCACTGCAACTAACAATGTTCTTCTCTTTGTAGCAAAATTCTTCTTTACCGACTGATGATGGTTGTATTATTGTTGACATTCTTGTCGGTACGCGGACGTATTACTGCAACAGTTATTCATTTATGTATTTGTATTGAAACGTGACTAGTGATACCCTATTTGTATTTTCGGCTACCATCGTGAGTTCTTTACGACGAATCTAAAAAAAAAACAGAAAAACCCTACCTTCTCTATTAATAACGAAAAGATAGAACTTTTTACGGTAACTAGGTGATTTCCACCTGCATTTGTGGACGTATCTGCAAGTAACATTGTTTTGTAACAAGCGACTATATGGAATCTGTATAAGGAGACCGAAGATAATACGTTGCCGCCAAAAAAGATGGGCATGCTTTTCGGTTCTCTATTAGTTTAACTTCTGGCCACAGGAAGCGCTGTCGTCGGAGATACGCTTTTTTGGCGTGTTTCGTCGTATTTACATGAACCAGATCTCGTGTACACAATTTAGCTGTATAAACTTAACCAGCGACTATTGAAATATCGAATTTTTTTCTATGCCAATCGATTGTTAGTGTTTGTTAGATAAAATCTAACGTTTTTTTAGACTTTATTGACTAATATGAAAAACAAATTTCGTGTCAAAGTTAGCCGCGCGAAAATGATTTTTAATATCTTCGAACTTTTTGTCGTAACCAATCGTATGTTAGTCATTTGTTAGTGTTTGTTAGTCGATTTTTATCATTTGTTAGAGCTTTATTTTCATTTAATTATTAACCCTTTGAGACCTGAATACTTTCAATCTTATGTGGTCCGCAGACGCACAGGCTGACGCATATATGCGTCCTTAGAGCTCAAAGGGTTAAAAAAACTTTTCAGGCCTACATCAAGCTGCAAGCCACGTGAAGCTAGCTGTATTGCCACGATAGCCGGGCACCGCTTTGCCTCTGTAACTCCTCAATTTCAGGAAAATGCTGATTCCTCCCATCCTACTCGATTATTAGTCCACTGTTAGTGATTGTTAATTTTCATCGTTTAGTTTAGTTCATTTTCATCGTTTGTTAGAGCTTCATTTTTATTTAAACGTTGAAAAACTTTTCGGCCTTACAGCACGATGCCAACGCTCTAGGACCGCGAAGTTTTTCATCGATTGGATAAAAATGAAGCTCTAAAAAACGATAAAAATTGATTAACAGTCACTAACAATGAACTAACAATCAAGTAGGATGAGGAAAATCAGTATTGTGCTGATATTGAGGAGTTAAATGGGCAAAGCCTTGCTCGGCGGTCGTGGCAATGTACCTAACTTCGCTTGACCTGTCTTACGTCCCAACATGAGTAATGCGCATATCCAGTCGATAAATAGGAAAATTATCTTACCCATCTTCAAAGCAATGTAGCCTACCGGCAAAATTCAACTCCAAAATATACTATTTATATGTTTTTCCGTACTACCAACTAATCATTTCATTTACGAAAGTACACCTAAGGAATAATTAATATTTCTGCTTCGGACACGGAACTATGACCTCTCAGAATATTCCTAAGATTATTTTATAAACGTTCGAAACTCCGAACTCAATCTTTTCTATGTAAACAACCACGCAACGCGACAAGGAATATTTCTCTACCCTCACAAACACTTCCCCAACGAATAAACACTCCTCTTATATACATTCTAGTAATAATAAACCCTTCATTAATAACGATACTATTTACTCTTATGTTAGTCTTAAAGTAGACCACATACCAATTCATAAGTATCCGGCCCGACAAACTTTTCTTTACTTTCCTTACTCATGTTACATTTCAACGAACGCCTTGTCCGATATCACCGCTCGAAACTCAGTTGTAAACAAAACTCTGCGTTATTTCTCCGAACTATAATTCGAAACCACAGTTTTCTTTCCCACGAACGTCTTCCACAAAGCGACGATCTCACGTCATTCCCGTGTCGTCGAAACAACACTCTCCACAGAAAAACGAAGGGTCTCGCTAAAGAATTAGACCAATCAAACTTATCGAATCTTTGTAACTCCGCCCGAATCAAGGCGAAATCGTCAACTTTCTTCGAGAACAAAATCAGATTTCTGTCAATCTTAAGGGAGTAAAATCCCAGTCTCTCTGCGAATTATAAGTACAAATTTGTGTCTTATAATTTCAAAGTCGAATAAAGTATCAGTGTTTTGTTAAGTGTACGTGAGTTGTTGGTGTTGCAAGTTAATATTTTTCCAAGAAATTCATTTCTTTACGGATCAATGCCGAGAAGTCTGGGAAACATCATCAATCAAAAAACGTCTTCGAAAAGGAATCAACCTCGACGATTAATTCTAAATCGATGATTTGGTATATTGAGCACAAGTAAGTCCCAGCGCAAATCAATTAAAAAATCGCGCGCACATCGAATTATCGATGGAGCTATCCTCTCTCGCCACTTTGCACGCACTGCGGTTCTGCGTTTAAAACTGTGCCTAGTTTCATGTCAGTTCCAAGATGGACTTTAAGAGCGTAGTGCGTGCTGTTGCCTTAGAAATAAGACGAAGGAAAAAATAATCCCATCGCAAAAATCGCCAGTACTGGATACATCCATTATGTAAACTCCGATACTCAAAAGGGTTCTTTCATGAAAAATACCATCATTACTCAAACCCAAAGTTTAGCCTTGTCTATTCTGTCACTGTACTGACGTAGAGTTGTATCGTACAGCACAGGCCTCTTTTCTACCTCGAAATTAATTTTTTCAGATATACTATTATCGAATGTCTCATTATCAATGGATTCAGCTTCACTTGATGATATCGTTGCAATGACAGCGACGAAGGCGAATGAACGGGACGATAAATATTAGAACCCAGTGCTCTGTATGTCAAACACTGAGAATGAGCAAAACCGCGCGTAGATAACCGCGACGTGCGCGCGGCGCTACGTAGTTTCATGAGTTATAAAGCATTGCGCGGTTTTTCGAAGCCCACCGAAGCTATGTAAAGTTAGCCCCCCAGTTTTGACTTTTCCATCTTTTTTTAATTTATAACGATTGTTTGTCGTTTGTTTGTGATTGTTTGATTAATTAAAACGTTTGTTTGATCATATTTTTTATCAAACAAACAAAACAAAAGTGAGCGTTAAGTTAGCCGCAAATTTTGGAATTTTTGTCTAATCTGATTTTTTCAAACGGCAATCGATTCGGAATCGTTTGTTGGAAACCAATAATATAATTCGAACGTTTGTTTGATCGTTGTTTTTCCAAAAAATCAATAAATAAAATATTGCTTCGTCCTAGCGTTCACACTAGATTTTGGCTTGACCAGACTTAAAATGTGTCGCGTGCATGTAACAATATAACCTACAATTCATGTTGCGACACGGGATTGCTTGATCAAGTTTATAAGATTTTGTTAACTTTACAAATCTTGGCCTTCAGTAGTTCAGTGCATCTCATGTTGAGGATCTTCGCAATTGTATGGTAAGAAAAAAGCCAGAGTCTAGTGTGAAAGCTACGCCGAACCAATATTTTATTTATTGATTTTTTGGAAAACCAACGATCAAACAAACGTTCGAATTATATTATTTATTTCCAACAAACGATTCCGAATCGATTGGCGTTTGAAAAAATCAAATTAGACAAAATTTTAAAAATTTGCGGCTAACTTAACGCTTATTTTTGTTTTGTTTGTTTGATAAAAAATATGATCAAACAAACGTTTTAATTAATCAAACAATCACAAACAAACGACAAACAATCGTTATAGATTAAAAAAAGATGCGAAAGTCAAAATCGAGGGGCTAACTTTACATAGCTGCCCACCGATTTGTAACAAGTTGCGATTTCAAAATCAGTCGCGGCAAAAAACCGCCAGTGCGGCCGCTTGTATTGATGCCTATAAGCCAGAGGGGCTATTACGGTTCTCGAAACGAGTGAAAATGACGAAAGTGAGCGGCTCACCCTATTACGGTGAATCTCACTAGGTGAAAAGACGAGATTATCCGCGTGAGTTTACTCGACACGAACTTCTGCGTCGAGAACCGCCGTGCGCATGCTCGTGAGCGTGATTTGCCTGCATTTGCGTGAAAGTCCCATCGAAAAACTCGAAAAACAAACATGACTCCATTTTTGTTGATCGAAGAATAAAAGTTAGCGATATCCGTCAATTTAACACAACGGAGAACGAATTTCGTCGATTTTACAAGTTAATCCATTTATGCCTATAGAGGTTATATTTATCAATAGTTTACGTTTAGAATAGAAAACAAATAAAATGGTATGTACAAATTAAACTAGTATTCAATAACTTTGATATATATTAATACTACATTTAATGTGTGAATATAGTGCTCACCAATTTTTTTTTATTTCCACTATTGTACCTTAACCTTCCCCGTCCAAAATCTTCATGTTCTTTCATATATTTTAATAATATCTTGTTTTGCTCTTCAATAACATTCATTTTACAAAATTTGTATCACGCATCACACAACGGTTAAATGTACTTTGTAAATATGGCGCCAACTTTCGTGAAAATGTGAGATCCCTATACCGGAAGTGCCTAGTTATTTCACATTTTCACTCGAGAGATCCGTAATAGGGTGAGTAAACTCACGTGAGATGAAAATGCGAGAAGTGAGTAAACTCGCTCGAGAACCGTAATAAGCCCCGCTATAAGCAACGAATTCCGACGACTACAGAAGGAATATGCCTATCCTTCATTTGAAGCAAAGATTTCTCCGCCAGAAACTGCCACTTGGTGTCGCGGCGTTTGATCGTGACGTCACGCCGATATTGTACCCACCTCTGTGGGCGGAGCCACGAGAACGTAAATGCCCTGTCGTCTCTGAATTCTCAACTCTATTGTAAGAGGCGAACGATCGAATCTCCCTGGAATGCATTTGTCATCTTTATGTTTTTTTTAATTGTTTTGTTGCTTTTTGCATATAGATAAACTTTATTTTTCATATATATTAACGAAAAAGAATTATGAAATATGCTAAGAGTTTTAATTTCTACATTCGTGTCTACTCTCAGCTAATTTATAATGCATATGTAAAAGATAACCTATTATTTAAAATTATTTGAACTTATATTAGGTGGTTATTAAGGTTCTGAGCGTCTATATTATGTATGTCGACTCATTGGGATACGGCACTAGCGGTGCAGAAAAAGAGAGAAACCGCATGTGTACCCCAGTATATACCTAGCATTAGAAAAAGCGAGATAGACACTAAAGAAAAAGAGAGAGAGAGACGGCACATGTACCCCAGCCTATTGGGATCTGACAAAATTTGTGAGACATCTGGTGGTACACGTTGAAACTAAAATCGGGGTGCATTGCTCAAGTTACAACGTAATCATTAATATCAGTAATTTTGAGAAATTGAACAAAAAATGGCAGAAGTAGGTGTCTTTACATCTCGCAACCCATCGAAAAAAAGATTTGCATGTTCCGTATATGGATGCGAGAGTTCTTTTTAAAAAAATCGTGAACCGAATCGTTCCGTAGTTTCCCCCAAAAAAAATGCCCGGTGCGTATTGGGATCTGACATGGAGGCGTGGTCAAATTCAATATGGCGCATACCGGGGTGCAGTCGCCTGTCAAAACCGCGCAATAGTAGACTTACCGTGCCAACGTGCGGAGAAACAGTTATGATAATAAAACGACACTGTGATATGAAAAAATATATGCTTTATTGTAATAAATCATTAAAATAAATTTAAATTTCCATAAATTTGTCGTCTTTAATAGTAGGTGAAGATAAGTTCACAGTGGCACATATAATTGTAAAAAATGTCTCGTAATCGGGGGATAAGGTCAGCTGGCATTCTATCACCTACGATTTTAAACATTTTTATGCGTTGATTCGATCGTTCTATGTGCACATGAGAATTTATTTCACAAATAATCCTTAAAGCGTTTTTCCATGCTTGGTACTGCTCCACTTTTTCCATTTTACCGAATAAATTTTTTTGGTATACGCACCGGGCATTTTTTTGTATGGAACGTCAGTTCACTGTTTTTTTTAAAAAGAACTCTCGCATCCATATACGGAACATGCAATTCTTTTTTTCGATGGGTTGCGAGATGTAAAGACACCTACTTCTGCCATTTTTTGTTCAATTTCTCAAAATTACTGATATTTATGATTACGTTGTAACTTGAGCAATGCACCCCGGTTTTAGTTTCAACGTGTACCACCAGATGTCTGACGAATTTTGTCAGATCCCAATACCAACAAAATTTGTTTCGTGAAATGGAAAAAGTGGAGCAACACCAAGCATGGAAGAACGCTTTAAGGATTACTCGTGAAATAAATTCTCATGTGCACATAGAACGATGGAATCAACGCATAAAAAGGTTTTAAATCGTAGCTGATAGAATGCCAGCTAACCTTATCACTGTGAATTTATCTTCACCTATTATTAAAGGCGACAAATTTATGGAAATTTAAATTTATTTTAATGATTTATTACAATAAAGCATATATTTTTTCATATCACAGTGTCGTTTTATTATCATAACTGTTTCTCCGCACGTTGGCACCGTTGGCACGGTAAGTCTACTATTGCGCGGATTTGATAGGCGACTGCACCCCGGTCTGCGCCATATTGAATTTGACCACCCCTCCATGTCAGATCCCAATACCTCGCATTAGAAAAAGCGAGATTCAAACAGCACAGAAAAAGAGAGAGACGGCATGAGCTATGTAAAGTTAGCCCCCCGATTTTGACTTTTGCATCTTTTTTTAATTTATAACGTTTGTTTGTCGTTTATTGGTGATTGTTTGATTAATTAAAACGTTTGTTTGATCATATTTTTGATCAAACAAACAAAACAAAAATGAGCGTTAAGTTAGCCGCAAGTTTTTGAAATTTTGTCTAATTTGATTTTTTCCAATGCCAATCGATTCGCAATCGTTTGTTGGAGACAAATAATATAATTCGAACGTTTGTTTGATCGTTGTTTTTCCAAAAAATCAATAAATAAAATGTTGGTTCGTCGTAGCTTTCACCCTAGATTCTGGCTTGAGCAGACTGTTCACACTAGATATAACCTACAATTCATCATGTTGAGCATCTTCGCAGTTGTATGGTAAGAAAAAACATTCTCAATTTTGTTTATCTTTGCGTAATTCAACTCGTCTGCGAGTTTGTCGATATGTACTTAGCAAATCATTCTCAGCACAATAACAATAAAAAAAACTTACCGGTCCAGTAATTAAGTGGCGGTAATATGCGTCGTCCTCGAGAGCTTGTGAGAATTTTGTTCACATGTCGGCACTTTATAATCCAATGTATCGACGTCCAACGCATTCATCTCTTTGATAGTCGATTTTTCGTTTGAGAATTTAGAGTTTCCCGTACGCTCTAGCACTACGCGTGCTAGCATCTTCTCGTTCGGATTATTTATTGTATCAACGGACGGTGCCGTCGTTTCTGACCTATGATTACGGTTCGATTTCATCTTCACAAGATTTTTATCATTTTCGTTTTTATCTTGACATTTTCGGGTTTTTATATTTATATTAACAATCTCGTCAGTCACCACTGCCGGTTTATTCGTGGCCCGCGATTTTTTCACCATTTCCGGTGGTACTAGAAAGGTGTCGGAATTACATTGGAAATCTATTTCTCTCGAGCGGCTAGTGGTGCACTTCCTGATCGAATCTGTTTTCGCCAGCTGGCGATTTGCATCGATATTCTTTTGTCGCGTTGTATGCGAAGATAAACGGTTCAAATTACCGTGAAGCTCTGCCACCGGCTCATCTGGGCTTCTGCATTCATTATCTTCTCGCTTCCCCGATGTACGAACGAGACGGAAGCTTGAGGGACCAAAATTATTTTCATAGACAATCGATTCGTCGTACGTCGGCGGTTTCCGACAATTATTCGGTGCGGACGCGTTTCGGCGGATGTCTGAGTTAACGGGATGAGGCTTCAATTCGCCGTAGCGTTTGAGAGTTTCCATTTTATTTCGACCATTTCTATCATTTCTTCTTCTCCGAATGTCCATTTCAGTGGAGCATGGCCTTGAATCACAATAGTGTTTAAAACCATCAGGCAACTTTCCACCGTTTCTGGTATCTCCATGTTCATCTTCAGTTATACTGATATCCGAGTCATATTGTTCTCCTTTCATCTCTTTCACTTTTGTTGTATCTCTGTAAGATCCCTCGTCATCCACGGTAATGCTGTAGGTAGAGTTGGATTCCTTTCTTCGAAAATTCTCCATTCTTCCTTCGTTGCCTCGACATGTTCTTGGATTCACAAATTCGCCACCGCATACTTCTTTTGGATCGGATGTCTCTTCAATTTCCAATGTCTCGTCAGTAAATCTAGAATCATACTTTTTCTTTCGGGCAGAATAATTTTTAACATGTTTTTCAGATTCGTATGAACCATCTAAAGGTCTTTTAGTACTGTGAAACTGCATTTTGCTTGTCATGGCAGTGTTCAGAATTTTGCAATCTTTGCAGTTTTGACACCCGCGATTTCTCTCGTACGAAGTAGAATGACTATCGACTTTTCGATTATCGTGGCTAATATCGTGCGACCTGTTCCTAGAACGAACAGAATTGACTGGAGAGTATTACAAAGGGCTTCCACGATTGTTCTCATTTTCCATCACAGGGCCTTGCTTATCTGGAGTAAGAGATGATTGTTTCATCGAGTTCGAACGATCGTTCTTATCCGAGCCGTCTGTGTCCGTCGATTGATACGGTACAATGTACTTCATACAGCACAACATTACAGCCATATTATTTATGTAGTCGATGGAACAATTTTTATTTGTCAAATTATTGATTATAGTATTTAATTCCTCTTTAACAATATCCATCGAGGAAGTTCCATTGGTTATTTCACTCGTCACAAGACTTACATTGCACATCTCGTGTGATGTTTCAGTCTTGTCCTTCGCACTGACTTTCAGAGATTCTATGTGGTGTGGATTTTTAGACGAACTTTGAGATACATTTTCCAAAGGTTTTAGTGACTTCTCAATCGGAATTTTATGTATATCTGTTTGGGGATGATCAGAATTGGTGTGATCTATATGATTTCCGTTATCTGTTGGCGATAAAGTGTTCTTACACGGAGTTTTCAAGGTTTTTGTACGTTTTCGAGGTAATCGCGACTTCTCGTAATTATCGAGCTTCTGACAATACGAAATGTCTGTAACGTCACTTCTGAGGTCATCATCGTTATCTGTTACAGGTGTCGGCCATCGAAAACTCAATTTACGACCATCACTGATATAGTTACGCCATAATTGAAGAACATTGTCCCAGTCATCCGGAAAACCATTGTAAAATTTTCCACTAACGTAATGAGGAAGTTCTGTAAAAACAATATAGAAGAAATCCATGGTTTCTTTTAAATATTTTCAACATTGATACCTCGTGCTAATTTGTATCAAAGGAATTAAACAATTTATAACTCTGTATTACAAAAAATATTTATAACTCTGCATTTTCTTATTCTGCTCAAATTCTTACCTCGACGTTTATCAACAAGGTTGCCGGCAAGGTGATAAATACACTTGTATATGGATTTCACACTTGTGCATGTGAGTCTCTTTAGGACTGGCTTACTTCTCGCAAGTTTGCCACATTCCAAGGTTCCTTTTATGATAAGCTGTCCTTGGTCATTGAGCAAAATTGTCCATTTGTGGAATATTCTCTCCTGCCTTTCGGTTGACCGGGAATTACTTTTAACCTTCCCACAAGGACTTTGAGAGATACTATCGCTGGTCGAATGATTTCCTATTGTTATACCACTAGAGGTAGTACTTATCAAACCAGTGGTTTTCGAAGAATTGACCGTGGTGCTTGTAAACAAAGACGGAGAAAATCCACTATCATTTTTTTCGTTACTGGTTTCAGTATTGACCAAAGGATGACAGTTATTCTCTCTGTTGAACTTTTTCAACTGACCAAAATCAACACCAGGAGTACTTGGTGGTGGCATCATTGCGCTATCATTGTCATGGTCCTTCCCAACAGGAAACTGTCTCTCGCTGGATGTAGCAAAAGGAATTTTAGTCTGTCTGTCGAATTGACTCTTGTTAAACATGATATTTCTCATGTTTGCAGTGGCGGAAACAATTTCAGTGCTAGTTGTGCACGATTGATTTGATATTGTTCTGCAACTAGCGTCAAGATTAGCCCTGTTAATAGTTGAAACACTTGGCCACTTATTTGTATTGTCATGAGCGATGTTTTGTCTTTTAGCATTCGTTCCTTGAGCATCTTTCGGCAAGATTTTTTTCACCGCACGTTTCAACTTTTTGTAACGCTGATCAGCTTGTAAGTCTTTGAATGTAGTCTGAATCTTGGGGCCAAAAATTTATCACCAATATATAAAAAATAATAATATGAGTTGTACAATTTGTTTCATAGGAAAATTAAATGTTCTACATCAATTAAGGCAATGCGGTTACTCTATGGGTGATTAATATATGCACATATTATCTTTGCCGATGAAAAAATAACTTATTCGTTGGCTCACAATTTACTGATACTCGTCATTTCGATTGTGATCCCAAAAATGACTACG